>CM068373.1:393928681-394251181 GCA_034769895.1 Magicicada septendecula | reverse complement strand
TTAAAATTTTAGACGATTGTCACTAAGATGGGCACGAACATCACACAAAAACAATTTTTTAATCGGACATTTATAGCGCACGAAATCCAAAAATTGCACGAACGTTTTGATCAAACGTCGTATATTATTCTCTTTGGGAAATATTTACGTGAAAATATAATCTCGTATAAAATGGGCATTACGACGACTGATACACATTCCCCACTCCTGTTGGCAACTCTTACTTCCCATAAACTTTATCGCATTATACAGAAAAGATGTTACTGCTTTACTGTTGTCTATTATTTCCACGCTCTCTAAGGTGTGTTACTGTCTCGTGCACTTTATCAGACTCCTTTCCGTTTTCAAACTTCCGGACCAGCTCTTTCGTTACGTATCCACGGTAGCAGAATACAATTTTAAATACATCTTCAGTTATACTATATATCTACTACAGCTATATTCAATCAGTTTTAAATTATTCAGTGCTCTATTGAAATCGCTGGTCGCGAAATCGCCCAGAAATAGACGGCAGAACAGTGACAGAAAATAAAGGGAACGTTGTCAACTACAGCATCAAATACATACACTGAACGAACAACTGTAGTTGGAGTTTGAACGTTTGAATAATTATTAGTAGATTGGCGAAATAAAATAAAATCTATTGACTGGTGTGGAGTAAAGTAGAATAACTGAAAGGAAAAAGTGGCTCTTTGTATTCCTAAATATTATTGTTTTATAATTAAACATTTTTTGTGTATCGTAAAAACTTGGCGAAATACGAACATCAGCGAAGTGTATCACTAATGGTTGGGGGTAGTAAAGTAAGTTTGGGATGTATTTTGAAGGCACTGATAGGATCAATAGACAATTTATTCTACGAAGATGTTTACGTTTTCGATTGTAACAGATATTTTATTTTCAAACCGATTTTATTGATATTTTGCATACGGTCTGATGAAAGTTAAAAAACGTTTTCGCAGAAGTGTGTTTTGTTTCATAGAAACAAAACGACACACGTTTAAAAGCCTTTACTATCGATGTGTGTAAGTAATTTATCTAATGAAATAAAAGAAAATAGGACGCCTATTAAACATTATGCCATATTTTTACTACATTGGTGAATATTATAGAGGTCCTATAAGTGAAAGGTAAAAAAGTATAAGTTATAGCACTGCTGGGACCGGAAAGGACTTCTGAAGAAACCGAAATGTAGTCGCCACCAATATGAAGATTGCGGACTAAAGAAGAAGAGAAGGGATAAATAAAAAAAAAAAAACCAGAAGCCTTTAATCAATCTGCAAGCCATCCACAGCTCCCACTGACAACATGGCTTGACAAATGGCGGTTATGATTTTCTGAACAAATGTCTTGGAATTTAAAGAATTCGATGACCTCTTCAAAAAATCTCTTCAGCCTCTGCAAGATTGTCAAATACGATGGCCTAATCACAGTACTTTACTTCATGCTCAGTTGTAGAAGCCGTGAGTTAAAAGAAAACGGCGTTAAACAAATGTCTTAAAATGTAAACAATAACAACTGTCAGTTTATCTTTTAACAGATTTAGGAAGCTGTTTAACATCGGGACACTGAAACGGTACAACCCGAGTAATTAAGAGCACAAATTATTTAAAAAACAGGCGACTTCAAAAGTAACTAGCATGTTGAATTACTTTGAGACTTATGTAAACAGGCGTTATTTTAGTGATTGTAACAAAAAGTGCTGACATTTTAGCGATTAACTTCTGTTTTGTAACTTTTCTTGATGCCCTTCCACAATTTCAGCCAGATAAGTTCATAGATATTAGTGGGAACATGTTTGCCGAATGGATGACTGCCGCATCCCCAAAAAAACTATGGAACTATAAGCCGAGGTGTGGGACGTCCGAGGAAGCGCTGGAGTCACCAGCTCTAATCTTTGCCTGTCTGGAACCGGAACAAACCAGCCTTGGTTTAATCCTTGAAGAAGATGATAAGTTCATACATGATGATACGTTATTACGTAGAGTCACAAGCGTAAATCTCTTAGTGGTACATACTCTACGTAAACTGATTTGACGAATTACTTTAGATTACTGCGATTCTTGTACAACACACACACACACACACACATACATGTGGGCTTGCGCACGAGTGTGTACGTTTTATGTAAACATAATGTTTTATTTTTTAATTTCGAATTGTACAATTACTACAAGCGTTACCGAATACGGTTGGTATGCCAATGAAAACGTTTGAAGCAATTTTCAAGCGTATTACGTTTTCAAACGCAGTGTCAAGGTGAGAGCTGAAACAGACTGTTACAGCCAATTAAAACGGGATTAATTTAAGCCAACGATTCGGCTGACAAAGCGCGCAACTAATTTCTTTGAATTAGAGAGCTACTATAAGTGTGTGTGTGTATGTGTGCGAGCACGCCGGGCGTCTGATTATATACTGATTAAGTTTTTTACGCCGACAAATGTTTGAGCACGTGTCTTTGTAAATAAGGTTAACAAACACGTTATCCGATTTTACGGTATTATGATCCGCGAGCATTTCATCACGTTAACGAGCCGATGTCAACCAGCGTCAATTAGCGTTCAGGTGTAAAGATAATTATAAATTGATGGTTATAATATGGGGTAGAGGGAATCGAGGAGGGAAATAAAATCCGATTTGAGTATAAGACACTTGTCAAATAAACTGTTTAAAATATGTTACTTCATGAAACGAAATAAGATTCCGAGTCTTACCATGTATTCCTTTGCACTATATAAATTAAAGAAAAAACTTCACTTATCGTGCATGTTAATTCTGTGTTGTAAGACTTGTTTCGTCGTATTATCATCTTTTCCTGTACTAAACAGTAGTTTTAAGGGCACCATTACTTCGTTGTAGTCCTCGTTCCGTTGGCTTGTAGAGTTACAGACTTTTTATGAAGTCCGTGCAACATGGAACCCTTCATATTTTTCTATGAGATCTGAAAGATATGGGAAGTCTCTTTCTCTCTCTCTCTCTTTCTCTCTCTCTCTCTCTCTCTCGCTCTCCTCCCCTCCTCCCCTCCTTGCCACTTTCTCTCTCACACACCCTGCAAGCTGGTTATCAGATATTGTTCAAACTTCTCGATATGCACTGCACAATGTGCAGCCTTCCTTTTCAATGCACGGTATGATTCAACTCATGTCTTTAACAACTTAGGCCAAACAAACTCCAGACAAACTCTTCTTTAAGTTTTTAATTCACGTTCCTTTCAGTTATCCCGTGCCGAAGTGAGTGTCCAATTGTCTTCCTATTTTCTCGTTTTCAAATACCGTCTTCCTGAACTCTCCGAAAGACCCTATCGTTCGTAAGCTCTTCTCTCCAACAAATTTTCATCACTCCTATATAACTTCGAAAGCTAGGATTATTGCTACCCCTCTTTTATAGTCGACACTTCATTTGCACACAAAGCAGTAATCAAAATTAAGTCGTTAAGAAAGTCTTCCTCACCTTTAAAAGAACAGAATTTTCATCTTGTCTAGCTTGATTAGCGTCCCTCTATAACGTTACCAAAACACACATCAGTTTACTTACTACTAAATAGTTGATTTTTTAAATTTCATGTGATTGGACACCATTTCCAATTTTTATTTTGCTGTCATTTATGCTGGAGACTAGGATTTTGGTCTTCTGTTTCTTTAGATCTTATGTAATTATTTTGTCTATTATAATGAGCATTCATTGCAGGTCTCCTTCACACTCAAAAATCGTAGCTACAGTTTCTGCTGATCTTAGTACCGGTGTCTCTGCTTATTCTCGTAAATTTTTACCGGAACCTGCACTTCGGGAAACGTGTACGACAAAAAAATTGAAACCCCAAAGTCTCGGGTTATTTTTGCTTACTTCTTATATTCACATCGAAATTTTTGTGTTTTTAAACTGTCTACGACCGTTCCAAAGATTTTCAAAACTGACCTCTCTACGTATTTGTGATTGGTCTTAATCTAAGTAAAGCTATTACCATGTGTTTTATGTCGCCATGCGTCTACTGATAGACATTATTTTTACTCTTCCCACCTATCCATGGTCTCAGTTGTATTTTTGTCCTACGTTATCCGTGCTGTGTCATGTCCTAGTTTCTAGGCTTCTCAACAGACTGTGTCTGTTATCTCTGTTCGTTTTTTACGCTAATGGTTTAGCGCGGGTCTTCGCAAGTCTTTGTGTCATGAGAACACCACCAGTCGCTAAGAACGTTCCGAAACGTGATAGCAGTCTTATCTCTGATGCTAATTTTAATCGTTTTTTTGTAAATACGTAATTACTATAGCGAAGAGGCGTCAAACGCTACTCATTCTTTGAAATTAGTCGTAGTATAATTTAAACAACGAGAACGTCAGTATCTAAGAAAGAATTACAGAGGTAAGTCGATAAAAGTAATAGTGTTTGTCTTGCCTAAACCATTGGGGTCTAAATGTTCTCATTGTTTTCTAATAGTTTTATAGACAGATTTACTTGAGAAGCATACTAATAACTGGTTTGACAAAATATTCCAAAGACAAGGATCGTATAAAATTTAGTCCCACTAGTGCGAAAAACGAATCGAATGAATCTAACGGCCCAGCATAGTAAAACTACACCTTCATCACACGTTAGACAAAGCAGCGTGCCACTCATTGCCGCATACATTCGACGTACGTAACAACAACGACCAAACACAATGCCTGTAAAGAACCTACTTTAAGCATGCTTAATAATGTTTCTTGCAAGTCAAGCCATATTAATATTGACCTTAAGTAAATACCAACAATTACCTTTTTCTTAATAAAAAAGAAGTTGCAACAATATTTAAATAATACAGTGAACCCTTCCTTGAGCGAAGAAAGCTTAATGCTGAATACTTCCCACCAAGCAAACAGAAGAATCTAAGGTACAGAGACATTAGTAGGCTAAATTGGACGAAAGCACATGTAGAAGTCGATCAATAGAAAAAAAGACCCTGACTATAAATCTATAGAATTGGATCGATCCAATTATCTTAAACTGATGGCAAGTCCAGCATTACGGTCAGACAGAGATGTCAGTTCAGAGAGCAATCAACTCTTAACGGTCAGTGATATGTAACAAATTGAATGAATCATAACAGCTAATCTATTCACAAAAAAGCGTCAGATACGTCTGGGTATTGACATTACTTTCAGACACATTGCATATAACATCACGTCTACGGGCGACTCATAAAAAAGATTAAAAGCGGTCGCAGACTTGTGCCGTGGTAAAAGAGATGTCA
Source organism: Magicicada septendecula (assembly GCA_034769895.1). NCBI lineage: Eukaryota > Metazoa > Arthropoda > Insecta > Hemiptera > Cicadidae > Magicicada > Magicicada septendecula. Next base: position 394,245,954 of record CM068373.1, on the reverse strand, counting down.
TTATTGAAGGCTACACTTCATCACGCTCGTGGATCTCAGCCATCTAGTGGGGGGGGGGGGGAGTAATTAGCTTATAGAATACTTTGTACTTTGCTGATTCAATGAATGAAAACTATCTTGAAACATTTTCCTCTTATGTTTAGTTACCGATATTCTATATATCAACATTCTATGTGACGTAGAATCACGTAATCATGTTCTTTCGGTATCATTCGTCATACACTTAATGATTATGTAACCGAACATTGGTTTATCTTGCAAAAGATAAATATTTATATTTTTATTTCAAGGGCTTAGTTTAGATTGCAATAATTCTAATTTTTAACTACAATTTTAAAACATTTACTTGTAAATATTATTAAACTCAAATTTCAGTCGGCTACAAGCTTCCTGCACCATGTATACTGACTTGGGAATTACGCAACACACAAAGAAGAATGGCATGAAATAAAAATTTCATCGTCCTAAAAGCGCCCCACAGGACGGAGAGAATTTTATTCAGCTTAATGAAACACTAAAGTTTGCAAAAAACGTTGCGCGCGCCTTCTTTTTTTTTTTTTTTTTTTTTGTCCGCGCTAAACTAAAACAGACATGGTCGCCTACGAGAGGCCGTTGCATAAGCGACATAATAAGATAGTAGAGCGTCCTCGGACGCGCAGCGCGTACATAATTTACATAATTGCCTCTCCCTCCCGGTAGATGGCATCCTGGGACCCGGACTCAGATTTGTGGCATTCTAATTGCATAACACGTAATCCACTTGTTGGTCGTTCAACCCCAAAGCGACGTGCACGCGAGGCGCGGTTGACATTCTTACGTCCGTCCTGACACAGAGTATTCAATAACATTTAACATTTTTCGGTCTTAAAAGAACTTTACAATAAATATGCGTTTTGGGACTTCGACGTTATCTGTATCAGATTTTGTTTCTTCTGTGGGTCTACTAAACTCATTTTTCGTTCACACCTCATTATTCTGGTTTAGAAGTAGACTATACTAAAGCCTTTCATCAAATCAGTAACGTTTAACTGGCTTAAAACACTTCTTTGATTCCATACGTTTCCAAACGTGTGTTCCATACGTTTTTTCATTCCACTGTACTGCAAATGAATATCACTATATTCACAAACGGAACACACACACACACACACACACAAAACCACATATATAATAATATATGCCCCTAAATACGGATGACCTTTCATTGGTCAACGACGTAGGGTGTGGGAGGTAATGAGAAAACACCACATTAAAGATCCTTATGGATATCTCAACAGGGAAAACTGGTCTCTTTAGTCTAGTATGACAACCAGTTTATGGGAGAACATCCCAACACAAATCGGGCGGGACGTAAAGCCTGAAGGTGGCAGCCCCACCTAGTAACATATCCAGGGGACATATTCATTACTAAATCGTCTCAAATAAGGACTAGCCGGACGGATAAATTGCATAAGTCCAACCGTATGTGCGGGACCATCAGGCGAACTCTTAAGTCACCAAGTAAAGAAATACGCCAAAAATTCTACAAGGCGATGGCCCCTCCCACAGTTCTTTATGGGTCTGTTATGGGTCTGAGAATTGAACTTTAACGTAAGGCCAGGCCAGTCGTAGCCAAGCGGCTGAGATTTCTCAGGCACGCGGGAGGGTATACTCTCCATGGTCGTAGAAGAAACACAGGTATATAGCAGGAACTGAATATTATGAGTACACTCGACAGGATTGCGCGGTATCGGCTGAATTGATGACTGCCGCATCCCCAAACAACTATGGAACTATAAGCAGAAGGGACGGAGAGATGTGGGACGTCCGAGGAAGCGCTCGAATGACCAGCTCTATACTTTGCCTCTTCGAGACCGGAACAAACTATCCTTGGTTGAATCCTTACAGATGATGATAATGATGATAACTGTCCGCCAAGAGTTCTTTTCATTGTACCGCAGATTCTATAAAAGTCTGCTAGGTTGCTTAAGTGTCCTGCCCCTAAGTTATGTCACACCCAAGATATCTAAAATGTGTGGTCTGATCCGGTGTGACGCCTTTGACCAAATTATATTCTTAAACAAAAGAGCTATTACTTTTGTTTCTGTTGCGAAAATCGTATAATATATTACTCATATTTATATGTGTTAATTAAAATTTACTCCGATTGGGTAAATCCACTCTAATTTCATTTATTTGACGGTTTTTAGTATTAATTCTGAAGACGGCCACAGTATTTTGTTGTTATAATTCATCTGTCTATTTTACGTGCATACTTTGATGAGGCTAGAGAGGGGGGCAAAAGCTACAGTAACCTGTTTAGAGAATCTACAGATGTAACGTAAGAACACCGTACATTCAAACCATCCGATTCATTCGCGTAATATCTACTTTAGTATACACAAACGACTTTCTGACATAATTATTCGTCTGTAAAAACTGCAAGCCATTTAGTAGACATGTACACGTACTCAGTCATACAATTTGGATAGTAATTAAGGTCATTTATTGTTTTGTGCGGTACGTTTCTCGACTCGCGAGAGAAAAATCGTTGCCCGCTAATGACGTATTGGGTCGGCGGGTGTGAAGTCTCGTATTTATTTGATTAACAGTGAAAACAATGGAATAGAAGGAAAAACGTTTTGGCGAGCAAGAAAAATGAGTGACGACCGCATTCAGTGAGAAGGAATCGAATCTGTGTTAGCGCCGCGCGCTGCGGCAACATTAATCAAGGAAGGCGAAAATATTTCTGAATTAATTGACCGTGTTATGCGCCCGAAACCAGCCATAATTTTTACTTCTGGTTTAAAATAAACAGTCTGACACGAACAGAGTTGTTTTCTCCAAATCTGAAAATAATGAAAACGGTCGGTTCAATTTGTTTGTCGAATCAGTTTTCCGCGTTCCTGTTTGTTCTCTCTCTTTCTCCCTCTCTGTACAACACACACACTCTCTCTCTCTCTCTCTCTCTCTCTCTCTCTCTATCTCTCTCTCCTCACACTCATTCGTTCCGTGTTATCCCCCTTTTTGGTCAGCTACACCTGTTTATCAAGCCTGACAGCTGCCAGAGAAGATTATTAAACCGGAGACATTGATGATTTTGATTCTGCCTATTTGAGAGACTTTGAGGGACACGTTAATTCCCATATCGGTGTTGTAAAATAGTGCATTAACGATTCATCTTACTATAACGTAGATAATGAAGATGCTTGGTTTGAAGTCCACCCTTGAGTATTTATGTTATTTGTTATATCATGAGATAAACGTACATAATTCCTATAATGACAGAGTAACATACAGCAAGTATTTTTACAGCTTTGCTGTAGTTTGAACAAAGTTTTGTAAGTCTGTGAATTCAGTAATTCTATATTTTCGTCTTCCTGTGGAAAAGTTTTTATGATAATACTATTTTTATTACTAGATACAGATACAGTTAATGTAAAGCACGTGACTCTTTGGTCACTGAACTAAGGACAGTCCACGATAGTTCGTTAGATTACTTAATTTTTCTTCGTTTCGTCCAATTATTTATCACGTTATTCCAGCTGTTTTCTTCCTCGGGCTTTAACTTTCCCCAGTATTCTTGTATTCGTTTTTGGTGAGCCTCCTTCCTTTTTTCAGTTCAAGTCTTTCCTGTTCTCAGTTTGGGCTTCCCTGCAACCAATGGTGTACTCCAAAGCTCTTATTAAGACTTTCCTTGATGTTTTCACGTTTGATCCACGCGTCTGGCAGATTCCTTTCTGCCTCGGCGAACCAGGCCTCTTTGGGTTTCTTACTTAGGAAATAGGCAAAGCTCTGGTTGCTCAATTCCTCTGGCTCATTCATGACATGTGACCACAGAAGGCAATTTCCCAAATTGTGTCCGTTACCTTTTCAACGTGTGTGTATAATTCGTGGTTATTCACGAATAACCACGTAGCCGCCTTTTTTATTCATCGTTTTCGTTGACAGGGATTCTTCCTTTCGCTTCCAGTTTCTCGGTCAGACCTTTTACGTTCATCGCGAGGTGTTCCACCGCATACAGGGCCTCCGGTTGAATGACTGTGCAGTAATGTTTGAGACTGGTATTCAAGGACACAGATCGTTTGTCGTAGATACCTTTAGTTAAATGGTATGTTGATCCTTGATACGAGGGCTTGTTTCTCAGACACGCTGTGTTCTATCCACTCTCCTAGATATTTTAACTTCTCTGCCCGCACGATCTTCTCTGTCCCACAATTAGCTCTCTAGGGCCGACTTGTCGTCCGTTATGAACACCGTTCTGACAAACGAGATCTGTTAGGGGTCGCCTTTGCCGCTTGCGTCATGAGTTGGTTGACCGGTTAACTAGGGAACGCTAGACAGTCGATCGTCAAGTCCATAATCTTATTTCCCAGTTTAACCCCGTTTTTTACTACTTTGTTACACAGTTCTTTGCGCCACTCGCGGATAACTTTCTCGAATAAACACTTAAAGCTGAGTCATACCGCCTGTCGACGCTGTACTGGACTGGAGCGTCTTCATAAATCACAGTTTTACCTTGTTCTACAGCAAGTACTTACTGGGACACCCCTAATATTTGTAAATAATAGGGGACAATAAGTGATTTCTTCTTCTTCTTCTTCTTCTTCTTCTTCTTCTTCTTCTTCTTCTTCTTCTTCTTCTTCTTCTTCTTCTTCTTCTTCTTCTTCTTCTTCTTCTTCTTCTTCTCCTCCTCCTCCTCCTCCTCCTCCTCCTCCTCCTCCTCCTCCTCCTCCTCCTCCTCCTCCTCCTCCTCCTCCTCCTCCTCCTCCTTCTTCTTCTTCTTCATGGACTGGGCTATAGCCGCTTCGACTTCACAGACTATCTGACCATTGTTTCCAGGGTCTCCCACGAAGCCTCCTACCAGTTGGACTATATTTCAGCGCTCGTTTAGGAATACGTGTGTCTACCATGAGTTCCGCACGAGTCTTCCAATCTTGCCTAAATTCCTTTACTCTACCAATAACTGATAGTATTTTGGGGTATTTCCTTATATCATTGTTTTAAAGACGGTCCCGTTAAAGTACATTCCTAAGGGCTCTCAAAAATTTCATTTCGTCGGTCTGAAATGTCTTATTTTAGAAAAGTCTTTTTGCAGCAGAGTTTCTGATTCACTGCTATTCGTTAAGTTTGGCACTGCCATGATCTTACAAAACTTGATCTGTGACTTCCTCTGTTATTTATTATTTAATAGTCATCTAATTGTTCCACATGTATAATTAAAGTATTTCAACTTTCTATGAATATAATAGTCCTTGTATACGAGGTACCACAGGCCAAATGATTAAATATGTTGTGTTAGGCACAGGAAGCTTTTTAAATCCCAAAGCTGAATTTGAAATCGTTTGAATTTTACTCAAAAATAGCTCATTTCTCTCCGTGGTGTTACTCGATCTAAAGGAAATGCTACGAAATTTGTAAAACGTTTTAAGCTTTCGAGAAAATACCCCTAACGAGACTAACAGATACATGGTACTAACCGGTTGTTTGTTGTTTATTGTGACTAGAAATTATAATATTCTTACTACGGTGTGCATATGACATTATAAAACAATAATATTGATCCATCACTACACAGGACACCCTTCACCCTTCACATCGCTTCCCACGCATCACATGCGACAATAAAGAACGAAAGCGAGGCGTAATATCGAGGACGAGTGATCCAATATCGCACTATAAAAAGACTCCAGTTTGCATTGATGTACGGTGAACAGGTATATATAATTAAAAACGCAGCAGGAACTGCGCAAAAGAGAGCAATTTAATTTGAGCGCACAAAAGAGAGAACGCGCAGCACATATGAGAGCACTTTGTGCCGTACGTACGTACTAAAAGGCTGAACGAAGAAGAAATATATATGCCCATGAAACTAATCATATTGTTGGATGCCGGCATCTTCCTTAGGGAGGCAGCCAGACAATTCCTTGCGTTGCTGGGCCGGCTATCTTATTCTCTAAGGGGCTTGTTTAATGGCATGGCTGTAGAGGAATATTATTTAAATGTCAGCCTGTGGCAATTTATAATTCTCCCACACAAGGGAGTTGATACATGGTGGTGGGTAGCGGTGGTGGGAGTTCGGAGTAGAGAGTGTGGATAGGGCGAGAGGAGAAGGGGGGCCGCGATTAATTCTGAGCAAATTTAATCCTTCAATGGGGTGGCCGGCTGACAGTCGGGAAAATCGAACACATGGGGCTGTGTGATGTTGCCTGCCAACAAAAACCCCCGGCCCGCAGATTTCACCCGTCCGTTAATATTGAGCGATCAAAAACACTTGTTTATGAAGTTCTCTTTCGTTTTACGTTTCTCACGCGCGGAAACCTGTATGTGCAGCGAGGTGTTCATTCTGCTCTTCAGACGTCTTCTCGCGAGAAATATCCTGATAACCATTTCGTACAATTCGAGTGTAACGCCTATCTGACAAGATTCATTAGACGATTTTTTACTGACACTCAAAAAATACAAGAAGAGTCTCTTTCAAATTAACTTCCTTTACTTTTTCCTAAAGCACTGTAGGTCGCCAAATCCTCATTACCACTGCATTACTTATCATCATCATCATTATCACCACTCCAAGGACTAGGCCTTAGACTTGTTCCGGAACCCATCTCCTCCTCGCTCTACCGACATGTCTCTTCCCAGTACGGTGTTAACCCAAGGCAGCCACAGGTAGACGGATATCAGACATGCGATTCAAGTGTTCACACCATCTCCTTCTGTGGTCTTCAATCTTCTGGTACAATGATACAATATTTAAATCGCGTCTAATATCCTCGTTCCTTCTCCGATCCAAGAGAGAACAAGCTTGTGTCCCTCTCAAGGCAGGCACGCGATTCAAGTGTTCACACCATCTCCTTCTGTGGTCTTCAATCTTCTGGTACAATGATACAATAGTTAAGTCGCGTCTAATATCCTCGTTCCTTCTCCGATCCAAGAGAGAACAACCTTGCGTACCTCTTAGAAATTTAATTTTGGCTGCCTGAATCCTCTGCACGTCCCTTTTACCAAGACTCCACGTCTCACTAGCATACAGGAATGTGGGGACAGCCATAGTTTTATAAAATTTCATTCGGGTATCCTTCCGTGTTTTATTTTTCAGGTACCTATGAATCGTTTCGCAGATGCGTCTAAATTTTGTTAGCTTACTATCCCAATATCGCATTTCTTATCCAACTTGAAAATATGCGGTAAGTTACTTAGGCTAAGCAAAAATATATTTGACGATGGATGTATCTGAACGTCAGCGTTAGATTTGGGCATAAAATTAAATGCGAAACACAGTATTCAACTAAAATATGAGTTTATTCTAAAAAAGAATAAACGAATACTCAATTTATTGAAAGGGTTGAATCCGGGTTATTAGGTCGTGGCCTCATGTTTGAAAAACCCAACGTTTCGGCCTCACCACTGAGACCGTCTTCAGTGGTGAAGAGTACCAGCAGATGTTCGTCGTAAACACCTCAGTGCAGAGGGGACCCATGGTTTCGCTGAAACACTGAGGTGTTTACGGCAAACATCTGCTGGCAAACCACTGAAAATGCTGCCATCACTCTTTACCACTGAAGATGGCCTCCGTTGGTGAGGTCGAAAAGTCTGTTTCTTCAGACATGACACCACGGCCTAACCAGCCAGGCATTCAGCCAGTTTCAATAATATTGACGTCGCCGTGAAAGCCTAAAAACTCAGAAACGAATACTCAATTTTGAAATGTTTTTTTCAAGTTCCGGGTACCTGAACTCCTCAAAAACTGTATTACTAAAAAGTTTAAATATTATAGTTTGACCTAGTGTTCAGTATTTACAAGTGAATTATGTATGCATTTATAACGTCAATACACGTTTTCGATTCTCTTTATTTTGAAAACATTTTTATATAAAATATTTATCATGTCAAATATCCGTAGCTAAACAATAATTAAAAATTCTAATTGTTTTTTCAAGTTTACGTATTGAATATTTTCATTATTGAATATTTACGTTACATTACGTTAATGTTATTCATTCTTCTTCTGACACCACGTATTTTCAATGCTTATGTAATTATTATTTACGAAATTCTTCTGCATATCCAAGCGTAAATTAAAATTTTTCACATTGCTGAATATAATTTTATGTAAATATAGTTTTTTAGTTTTTGTTTACGTAAACATTTTAGCCTCAACGTTGACATTTTAGAGCACAAAATTATGGTATTATTTGGGAAATCTGATTTTGTAATATTGAATCAATTTTAAAATGTCATGTATTCATTTATCTATATAAATTAAGTGCATATGAATATTAAATTAAACTTATGAATGAATAAATTGTACACGTAATAAATAACTTACAATAATTTTATTTTATTACGAAATAATATATAAAAAAGTAATTTTCCTATTTTGTTTCTTTGGATCATCCAGTACCCCTTAGGCCATAAGCGCTCAAAGTCATGAGTCACAAGGTAAAGTTATGGACAGAGTAGAAGAGAATGGATATTACTTTAATTACGTATGAAACTGTATTAATTCGCGAGTGATACAGAAAGATAACACGTTGAGTATTATACAGAATTATTGCCAGAAGTCTTAAAACCAAAGCACGGCCGAATAATATAATTATGAAAAAATGAAGACTGCGCCTGTTGTGTAGGCGACATAGGAACATGACTACCATAAAGTTAAGACAAAGTACAGAAAACAGAGATCAAATTGTCGAGGAGCATCAGAAGAACCACAAGAGCTGATAAAAGTTAAGAGTCATGAATATGTCAACCATCAGAAGCCATTTAAATGTATGCAAAATAATAAATACGCTCTTAAATTTAAAAAACTGGAATGATTACATGGGGAATGGTTAATCATAGATTATACCTACAATCAATATTGCAGGGGAAAGCAACAGGAAGGCCAATAAGACTTTTTATTAAAAAAGAATCATAAAAACTTATTCCGTTCTAAACTAATTAGAATTAATATTAGCCATTACCTGTATTAACTTCCGTCTTGTGACTTATCTGTTTTAATTTCTAAAACGACGCGTTTCGAGGATAAATCCTCATCTTCAGGTTTTAATATTATAAAAACATCAAATTCACCCGAACTGGGTCGTCAATAATTTCAAACACATAAAAACACCACACATAATTTTACATTAATATAGTCTCGGTCGGCACAGTCCGATGCGCATCGTCTCGTTGCCAACGATTAACTGCTGTACTTTATCCTGTATGACCGTTATCATTTCCCGTGGACACATCGATATCGATCGCTGTGTTGAAGTACTCAGACTTCCACACAAACTTTAAACTGCTTCATAATTGCAAAAAAGGTGCATACATGAACGCTGTGGAGGAATATGGGATATACAAGGCTTCTAAGTTACAAGCGGACCAACTACTTAATGATAAAGTTTCGTTTCGATCTAATCTACTGTACAACACAGCAATCGATATCGATGTGTCCACGGGAAATGATAACGGTCATACAGGATAAAGTACAACTGTTAATCGTTGGCAACGAGACGGTGCGCATCGGACTGTGCCGACCGAGACTATATTAATGTAAAATTATGTGTGGTGTTTTTATGTGTTTTAAATAATTGACGACCCCGTTCGGGTGAATTTGACGTTTTTATAATATTAAAACCTGAAGATGAGGATTTATCCTCGAAACGCGTCGTTTTAGAAGTTAAAACAGATAAGTCACAAGACGTAAGTTAATACAGGTAATGCCTAATATTAATTGTAATTAGTTTATAAACGTGACTTGGAGACAATTAAAACAAAATGAATTATTCCGTTCTGTTCATTGAATGTCATACTGTAGGCCTACTATAAACGTATGACTAGACTGCGGCATTTCTTACGAGGAAGACAGAGGCATAAGCAATAAAGTAAATAAATTTCAAAGGATGTGTGAAACAGTTATAAGAACTCTTTAAGAATAGAACATTATATTTTATAAGGCAGCTACAATTCTACCAGGTGACGGCAGTTACCACATTGTTGTAAAGTGCTCAGAATTTTGGGCACCTACGAAGAGAGATCTTAGACAGATTGAGAAATCAGAAATGAAGTTTCTTAGGTCAGTGAAAGATCGTGTTAGTGGAGATAGGATACGAAATGCAACCATTAGTCAGGAATCAAGCATTCAATCGGTTGCATTGCAGACAAGAAATGTATAAGAAAGATGGATGGAATATGTATCCAAAATGCAGGAAGTACGGATTCCAAAGTAGGTCTTAAATTATCAACCGATAGGTAGAAGAAGCGTGGGAAGAACGAGGATTAGATGGTGGAACCGCAATAGGCTGAATTGTCTAATCCTAGAAGGGTAGGAGAATAAGACTGTAATACACAGGGGCGTATTCAGCAAGCAATATTTTGGGGGTGGGAAGAGTTGACTTTGGGGGGGGACATGAAAGGTTGGACCATTCTTTAATGCTCTAGAGTATAAATGATAGGAATGAATGAAGATAAAAATACAATGTGTTACTATCAACACAACAAGTTTATTAACGTACAAGTATAAAATCATATCCGTGTTTATCAGTTCATCGCTCTTTTAATAATATTCACTTACAGTTTAAAATACACACTACTCATTTACGTTATGTATCAAACAAAAATTAACATTGTGATAAGGTACAGTTACAATTTAAAGTATTTTTAGAGTAAAACCAGGAACCTACATAACGTGGTATGAATTTTGTATCATATTCACAATCACAGAACCATTCTACAGTCACAAGACAACGAAAAGACTTTCATCTGATGTGACCATTTGGGGGTAGGTCCCCTCACTTCGCCCCACGTGGATCCGTGTCTGGTACACTACATGAGCGCTATGTTTTACTTAGGCATTATGTACGATTTGCTTTTTCAAATAAATCAGAATCTAATTCGCATAGCCCTTCTTGGATGTAACATTAGACACGATAATTGTGTCTTACAGTAAGTGCTGTTGTTTATCTTACAGTACGTAAGTGCTGTTGTTGTTTATAATTTCAGTAGTTTTTCTTTAAAAGTTACTTTCGGATTACTGGGCGTTTCGGATCAGCAGAAATCAGGTTGGTATCGTCACATATTCGCGCGAGTTACGGAAGGGTAGCGGTGACACCAGTAGGCTGCTGGTGTGTATGACGTGCGAGATACAGCTCACACAATATATAGCCCGCCGCCCCGCCGCCGCTTCTCTACCCCATAAATCCTTTTATTCAATTTAAAAATTGTTCCTCGACTGTCACAGTCGTCGCGTTTTTGCGCCAACACTTTTTCTTCCAGACCGAATTAAATATTTACGGCGAACACGGAGAATATGCATCACTCGTGTCTTCCTTATATAAAAAAACGAATATTTTGAAGGAGATATTCGTAAATCAGTATCATCTGTTTAAGTACGATTTTCTGAGTCTTTATAACGTACAGCTAAAGAGCCGATCCGTGGATGCATAAATTAGAAGGGATGTGTTACCTGTTCGAATCATGTTAGGATGTCTATGAGTAAGAGAGCTTTTGAAAATATAAAAACAGTACTGTCAGTAAGAAAGATTCCTACTGAGATGAGAATGAGATTTGCTAAATATTTTAATTGGAGTGTGGTTTTGTGTGGCAGTGGAACATGAACCATCCATAAGAAAGAAGGTAGGTACGTAGAGAGCTTAGAAATATGGTTGTGGAAAAGAACGATTAAATGGGCTGATAGAATAATAATCTATGGATTATTGGCAACAATAGAAGAGAAAAATAAAACCGCTGAAAGTAATAAGAAAGAGAAAAATATCTTGCTTGGATCATGTGTTGTGTAAAGACTGTCTGCAGACGAGGATAGAGAGCGAACTATGAAAAAAAGAGAGGACGGAGAAGAAGAAAGATGTCCGATGACATAACAAATGGAAGGAGCTACAGCCAGATGAACACTAATATGCACAGGGCAGAGGAAAATGGAGAGCATCAAGTTTAAACCTGTGCTAGACAGTTTTACTAAAGAAAACGAGTTAATGGTAATGCTGAAGATCCCGGCTACGGAATCTGAGACACTGATACGGACAAACATCACGTGAATCATTGTTAAAATTACTGTTATTACTACCCGGGCTCTTAGGTCGTGGTCGACTGTTATTGTGGACAGGCGTTTCGGCCCACCGTTGGAGACATATTCAGTGTCAGAAAAACGTTTGCCAATGTGTCCGCCAATTCACCCCAGAGACTACTGTCTCTGAGACAATTCAGTACTGGTGTGAATTGGCGGACACAATGCCAAACGTTTTCTGACTCCGAGATGGCCTCCGACGAGGGGGCCGAAATGTCTGACTACAATAATATTCGACCACGTCCTAACTGAAAGCTTAAAGAATTACATTAGGTAAATGATTTCGAGTTGGAATAAATAAAGTTATTATCGGCAGGATGTTCTTATTTGGAAATCATTCTTTATCATTCAACAGTACTATCAAACTAAAGTGTGTTTTACAGCCCACCGATCGACTGCTTCTGTGGAAAAGAGTACCTAGGATAAAATAGGACGCTCAGGCGTAATGCCGGCCGCACTGCTTTCCTTGTACTGTTTATAAGAGGTCTTTTTTGCCTCTCCTTCCACATTTGATCACTCAAAAAGGACTCCGTTATTGGAGTTCAGTCATCTCCATGGAAACCGGTATCTACACTACACTACCTTTTCCGTGTACCTTACGGCTAAACCAAAGAATCACACGTTGTAGAGTGGCAAAAAAAAAATTAGTCCTAAAAATTAGTTTAGCATCAATAGTTATCATTGATTTAATTATGTATATTTGTTCTTTTACACTTTATTCTATTATTACCTTCATTATATGGTCATAAATTAAAACAAAAATACATTTTAATTAAATTGTTATTATTATTATCAATACAGTTGCTGAACCTGGACAAGACAGTGGTCCAGGAAGAAAGCTTCCTTTTTCCGGAAGAAAATTTAGCGAATGTGGCTACCATACCGCTAGTAGGAGTATAATTTCATTATTTTGTCACCTGTCTTTGTGCAGCGTCTTGATAAAATGCTAAATTCAAAAGCTACGAAAGCTAAATTCAAAAAGGCCACTTTCTTAGTCGTTGTCACATTATCCACTTTGTGTTGTTTCTGCATTTACTTTGTCTTTACATGTCATATTCCTTCCTCATTCTTAAACCGATCGTTTGTTGTCTCTGTATTTCTGTCGTCGACTTTCACGAGTTCATTTAAGAACGCAAATCTTCACTACAGCTACAAGAACTTTAATACCTCTAAGCGATGGGCGATTACTTACGGGTAAAGCCTCTATTCATATGTTTACGGGTAAGCTTCTATCGTAATATGTTGTCGCTTGGCGTTGTCCTCGGAAGCTGTGAGTGGTGGTTGTTAGGAGGGGTTTTCAACCGCCACTCACAGCTTCCGAGGTCAACGCCAAGCGACAACATATTACCATGGAAGCAGTCCGAATAAAGGCTTTACTCGTAAGAACTTTAATCTCTATTCTCAAGCAGCTACTTTCTGGTTACCGACCACACGTTATTTTATTCTACGGTTGTAAAATACGCACGGTTACATGATTACAGAACACATTTTAGACGACTGTCTTGTCGTTAGAACATTTAAACAGGCTATAATCTTAAATTAAAATTAAAAAAAAAAGTTATAATTTTTAACATCAAATTATCTGAAGATATACTGCTATAGTTGCAGAGTAACGTACCTAAGGTGTTAATAAAGCTCTTTCTTGTTTACAAATAATTACTTTTTTATAATCACTGTGATTTTACGTAATGAATATAAAGAAATAAACAAGATCACATATTATGTACTTCACACACACACACACACACACACACACACACACACACACACACACACACACACACACACACACACACACACACACACACACACACACACACACACACACACACACACACACACACACACACACACACACACACACACACACACACACACACACACACACACACACACACACACACACACACACACACACACACACACACACACACACACACACACACACACACACACACACACACACACACACACACACACACACACACACACACGCACGCACGCACGCACGCACACTCTCTCTCTCTCTCTCTCTCTCTCTCTCTCTCTCTCTCTCTCTCGTTACCATGCGTAAGCTACCCTAATTATATTTAATTCATATCGTAAAACGGCGGGCGTCTACCGCAGGTGCACGTTTTAATTTGAATGCTCATTACGTAGAATACATTCTAGTCAATATTGGCGATGCGGACACTCGCACAGTTAATATTGCGCTTTAATGCCTAATTAATTATTTCATATCGATTGTGTTACGAGTTAACTAACATTAGCTTTGTAGCAGTCGATAGTTCCGTTAATCGATTCTGCTGATCTGCTTCCTGCTATGCAGACGTTTAATTAAAAAAAAAACAATTAAATTAATTCATTTAAATAAAATTACAGAGCCTGTAAATTCAATGTTTAGATTACTACCTGCCGGGGTGTTAGGCCGTGGTCTACTGCTACCATTGATCACATACGTTTCGGCCGCACCGTCGTAGGTCATCTTCAGTGTAAAAACGATGGAGTAATTGCCCCAGTATTGAGGTATCGACTATTCATACCCAGTACTGGGGTGAACTGGCGAACACCGTGCCCATTACTCCATCGTTTTTACACTGAAGACGGCCTACGATGGTGCGGCCGAAACTTTTGTGAACAATGGTAGCAGTAGACCACGGCCTTATACCCGGGCGGAAAGTAATCTCAACAACGTTGATGCCGGTTATGAAAACCTTTGAGTTACTGTAATTTCAGTAACGTTTAAAATTATTTATTAAGTCACATGTTAAGTCTTAAGGGGCTTAAAATACGAGTGGCGAGTGCGGTCGCTTCCAAGGGGCGCTGTGATTAGAACGCGATACTAACGCTCATCGTTGCACGACCTCATCAGCTGAGACAATTAATCTGGTTGTCGCATAACGCTGGCCACATTGTCATATTTTCGTATAAGATTCAAACAACATAGCCTGACCAATAGCGATTCTAAAGTCTTCGGTGTTAAGAAATTGAATACTTAAGTTATTGGTGACCATAGACGATGGACTGTGAAAGAGGAAAGATTCTCTCCGCCACAGTGGCGTATCCGAAATTTGGTCTAGGGGGGTCCTCAATATTACTATCTTTAGAGTGGTCGAAGAATGTGTTATAACATCCTAAAATCCTAACATCAATCCCATTAAAGTAAACAGTGACAACGCAATAAAGATGTGCGTTACTGAAACATTGTTCAGAAGCGTTACTGAAACATTGTTCAGAAGATATTATTAACTGAATCGATGTTGCTTACTACCGATTTCCCTATTAATAAAAAAGAGTTACTGCTGTATTAGCGTACACAACTGAAAAGATAATAAATAAACCTAAACATTAAGAGATTATTAAAATTCGACCCTCTAGGGGGTCTGGTACCGTACTCCCCCCCCTGCGACAGAATGAACGCAGCCAGACTTCCAGTCTGGGCATTGTACACCATCGGGAAGAAGAAGTCTTGGAAGGTCAAAGAAGAGATGAGTACCGTAATAGGCAATTTACGCCTAATACTTGAAGTGCAGAAGAAGAAGGAGATGAATTTATAAAGCGTTTTTTAAATTACTTTATTTTACTTTATAAATTTAATATAACGTTATAAATTATTTACAGTACTTTATTTTAATGTTTGGATTGTAAGTATACTGAGTATACTTGATAATAGTGATGATGTAAACTAGCTGCAAAGGTTTTGGTATTTATACGGCACTGGCAGGAAGATGTTTTAGAAACACTAGTCGGTCGCGCGGTTAAAATTTTATAAGATATGGGCTGTTCCAGTCCTTCATTGCCGCTGTAAGTACTGGACGTTAACGAAAGAGCAGCGAAAAAGGAAGAGGCCGCTGAATGAGACCTTTGAGTTTTTAGGATGTTTGTTAGCGGATAGAAGAAGTGACTGAATTCGTTCGGGAAATACTTAAAATATTTAATGTAAACACTAAAACAGGCAGACATAGGGATAAACTGAAGGACCCCATTGATCGTACGGTGGAATCGCGTGTTAGGGTACGCGCAGAGTGCTGGCAGGTTGTCAGATTCCGAAAACTGGCGGCGACAAGCGCAGATTGCCCGCGCAGGTTGGTTCGTATAGTGAAGGCTGATTATAGACGCCGAAACGGTACAGATTCAGTCACAGTCATGTAGTTAAAGAGTGGTGAATCTTTCCTCATCAAAAAGTGTTTACCCATTGCTTCAGAAGGCTGAGCTTAAAACTGGGATAAGAGAGAAGTGGTCTCCATGAAATTAATCTCTGTCGGCTTACCTGCAACACAAATTTCCTTTTATATATCTTGCCATCAGGCATGTACAACGACCCGGTTGGAACATTCCTTCAGTCTCTTGCCCCAAATTTCAGGTTTCATTAAAACGTTTGATATCAGTGTTTCCGTATACATTAGGAAAATAAGAAAAGTAAATCGAACGAATAAAACATGCAAAACGCTCCGAATGAAGGCAGGTTTCGGAACGAACATTTCATTCCAGTTAACTGTCTAAGTCAGACTACCTGCGCGCTTGTACCGGTGCCTGCTTCCACTATACGCGCTCTTGTCTAAACACAGGTGATTGTCGCACCGGTCGGCACCGATTGTCGTAACCTGTCTGCACTCTACGCGTAATCTCACAAAGGTCGCTAGGAACTGAAGACCACAGCGTGGCAGCGTCCAGTAAAGAGACGGAGCAGTCAGCTAGACGAAATGACAGAACAAATCGGACAAGTTTTACACCTTGAAGTAGTCGCTCGTGACGAATCTGTAAAGCGTTTCTCTTCGTAAGACGTTTCTAATAGAGCAAAATCCACGAGATACTTGGCCAACTTTATGTCTACATCGGCACTTCAATCTTAAGCAACACGGAAATACTTGTTCCAAAGCAACTCTCATTCGTCTGTTGTGTGACGGATCCGCGTAATAGGCCTATTTTGTTTCACTGTTACACACCAGCTGCCGGCGTTTAAGAAAATAATCGGAAAACCGAATTTTTATCAAAAGATATTATTTTGTTCTCTATTGTTTTGATCGGTTATATTTGCGTTCTAAGAAATTTGATCTAACTAATCCTGTCGTCTAATGTAATTCGTCATGCCATCTATTGATATCAGTGGCTTATCTAGAATTTTGCCTTGAGGGGTGTTCGGGGGTAGGTTTGGCTTCAAGCAAAAAAAAAAACAAGTTAAGACTAAGTCAACTTTTTACAGTGCCTGAAATCTGTTCCATTAAAGTAAACGGTATCAACGCAATAAAGATACGCGTTGTTGAAATACTGTTTACAAGATACTTACTGACTGAATTGCTTTTTCCTATATTTCATATTTCAAACATAGACACTAATGCTGTGTAATAAACCTGTTTGTGGATTAAAAAAAAGAGTTACTACTACATTAGCGAACACAGCTAAAAGAATAATAAAAACAGCCTAAAAATTAAGATATTAACAAAATTCGTAAACTTTTTCGACCCTCTGGGGGGGGGGTCCGGTCCCGTTCGTCTCCCCCCGTAAATACGCCGCTGATTGTTATCTGCTCCACGACATTTTTCAATACGATACGCCCAGTTTAGCTGTGCTATTTCGATATAACGTTATACAAATTCCAGTGTAAATATTATAGGTAAATGGCGCTGCGTTACAGAGCCCGCGTAAACAGCGTCGACCCACGGGCACAAGGCTTAATTACTGTTCTCTTTACTTGTCGGGCCTGCAGCGAAAAAATAGTTTCTCTGCTTTCGCGTCCATTTACATTTCGGGATTAATACATTAATGTACTCGGCATTCGGCAAATATCACGTTCGCATTTGTTTGAACGTCAGCCATATAGGTACACGTAGTCGGGTCATTTTCAGCCTATAACAGAGACAGACGTTCTGGTGACACTCGTCATCGCCTTGGGAGACCTGAAAAGGAACACGCTGAAACTTTTACGGGACCCTCCCCCATACAATTCTGTATACTTTATTTTATTGTATGGATACATTAAATTATTATACGCTCCTTCTTTAGTCGTAATAGATTAACATACTGTCACTATGCTTTGTACAAAGTGTAATTAAATGTGTGTGTGTGTACATTATATCTTAGTGTAGTGTGTAGTGTTTATCTTATATAGTTCTGACGTAACCGATAGAAACTAATAAACAAATTGTGATAACGGGAAAGAAATTATTTTGTATTTAGATTTATTAAACGAACAGATGCAAATAAATGCATCGGCACAGCATACCTGTACAGTGTTGGAAATTACGGAGATAATTGGAACGACAATGAATCGTTATTTATTGCACATCCAACTCCCCTCCCAACTTTTCAACGCACATCCGTGCTCGAATGTGTTTCTGATACAATTACTTCTCACTCTAATTATTTATAATTAGTATCGCCGTGAATTTATTAATATCGAATTTCAGTCGATTGAAAATCAGAAAGCACGTTTAAAACAACAGGTAATTAAAACAATCTAGCTAAGTACAGAAACAGTAAAAATTTCATCAAACAGTGTACATAAAAATTTGTTAATGTCAGTTACTAGTTATTTTAACTCACACATTTTACACTACTCTACCTTACAGTATTATAGTTACTGATACTACTTCGTCATTCTCTTTGCGGGTTTTAATCTTATTCTGTCTTATTCAGCACCTCGTATCCGATTAAGTAACGTTGTATCTCTTACGAAACAATCGCTCCCTCGGACGTCCCGCAGATGTCAGCATCCTTCTCATTTATAATCCGGCCGCACGAGATAATCTTCTCGAAATCATCTCTTTAATACCACTTAATTTGTAACTTTTTAAATTTTATCCCCCCCGGCTGTTCAAGTCGGATGTTTGACCTTATTTTAATTAGATATGTTATGCCGAAAGCCACCCCTTAGAAACTTCTTTTCTTATCTCTCTCACTCCTCTCTCTTCTCCTCCCAGTTTTCTGCCTCACTCTTTCCCAATTTATTGCGTTAGAGGCTATAATTCCTTTTTTTCTATAACGACACAGATATAGAAATCTAATCTACATAGTGCCTACTTAACGAGGAGTATTTTTATCTACCATGGCTGACTCGCACTTTAACTTTCTCTCTTTTTTACCGATCATCAGGTACCTCCCTTCAGCCTCTAACAGCTGGTCACCCCAGCGCTTCTTCGGACGTCCCACATCTCTCAGCCCCTTCAGCTTATAATTCAATAGTTGTTTGTAGATGCGACAGTCAACTATTTCGATTAAGATGTTCCAACCGTTTCAGCCGATACTGGGCACTTCTATCGAGGATACTCATAATATTCAGTTCATCCCGCATAGCTACATCTCTTCTACGATCTCAGGGAGTATGCCTTGCCACGTGCCTGAGAAATTTAATTTGGCCGCTTGGACTGGCCTGTAATTTCACTAAAGTCTAGTACATTTAATATTATTTGAGTAAATTATTTTAATAATATCTTTATTTTTTTACTAGCATTTTTTAACTTCATTATTGAATTCTGTTTGGAAGTACAGTAGCTACAAAGTACTCATTAGGTCGTTAGCCTTGGTGGGAATTCGAAAAAGACTTGTACTTATCTTGTGTGGAGTTAGTGCGAATTATTTCTCTTTTCTAAGACGTTAACAAACTGGCATTTGTCGCACTTATGAAGACAATCGTCTTAACCGTTTTGGATCGTTTTGTCACGACCAAAATTCGAACGAGAGAAATTCATAGGGCATGCGTTACTCTTAAAGTGATATTGCCTGCACTAACCATATTTATCGTAGTTTAGTTTTGAGTGATAGAACAAACCTTAGTAATTAATTGTATTATTGTCACGTATTACAACTTGTATTCTGGTATTTCACACTTTTATAACATTTTCGTAAACTTCGAACATTTCTGTCTACTAGAGCCTTCAAGGTTATATACAGTGCCACCTCGATACCACGAACCTCAATAACACGAATTTTTTTCAATCCCCCTTGAATGGTCCATAACACTCGATGTTTAAAATAACTCTATAACCAGAAATTCCTTAGTTAAAAACCTCGATAAGGCGAATTTTCGTTGATTTGAGATCAAAATACTGTACTAATTAACTTTACACGAATTTTTACGCAACAGAACCTCTATAGCAGGAATTTGCCTCTATAAGACGAATTACCAACGGCAGCGCGCTCAGTAAGCCGAATGTTATGAAGGAGGACCTTGACAACTCAAACGTTTGTTATCTTAACCTTAATAACTCGAACCTCGCTTTGATGAATTCCTCGATAACACGAATTTTTATAATCCCCTTGAGATTCGTGCTATCGAGGTTCCTAGTTTCTTTCTCGCGTTACCTTCATTTTAATTTTCACTAAACCTGTGATCGACCAAATCTTAGTTGAAGTGGCATATCGAAGTCTTCGGAACTATCAACGTTATTGATAGTACGCGTCAATTTGTTCACCTGCATCCGGTTTTAATTGAAGACATAGCATTTCTTAAAGCCTAGAGAATATTACATCATGTATTCCTCTAAAAACAACTTCGCCACTGTAAGTCTGAAATTATTTATGAAAAACGTTTTAGCTTAATGAAAACGTAAAGCGTACTTTACCTCTGGTAATGTGTTACAGAAAATTTATGACTCGCGTGTAATAAGAGAATCCTTATTTATATTTGTATTAGTAGGTAGTGTATGTATTCGAACCGTAGTGTTAAGGAGCGTTTAGGTGCAATGCTCACTTTATCTCGTTTCAGCTGAGTTATTCCCTACGAAAGAGGTCGTCAGCGCTAACACAAATGATTCATAAATATTACACCATATTTCACCGCACAAATTGGTCGGGCGGTTTCTGTTCACCACAACCCAGTGGCACACACACACACACACACACACACACACACACACACACACACACACACACACACACACACACACACACACACACACACACACACACACACACACACACACACACACACACACACACACACACACACACACACACACACACACACACACACACACCTCTGTGCTAGGGTGTCGTCGTGTGAACGTGGGAAATTTAAATAAAAAATGGTGCAACGGTTGGTAACTCTGGTTGAACGAAATTATTTATTTCGCTTCGCGGGTTTGGTACCCTTCGAGTGGGTTTTCCAAAGCGTTCACTCATCAAACATTTTCTCTCGAAATCGATTAACGCTTGTAAAATATGTACATTACTATAAATATAATATATAACAAAGTAATTATTGATACTTCAAAAAAACGTACAATGCAATCGTAATATTAGAAGACATTAAAAAGCTATTGGAATGTTTAGAGATAAAAACGAAAGGCTGAAAATCTGGTAGAACGTTTAAGAGGGGTCCAATTCCAATCCAATAACAAAGATGAAAAATTAAACACGGGATTAAGAATGCAAAATGAAAGTACGTTTTGTACTTTATACGCAGAGGGGGATCAGAAATAAGTGAAATCAGATGATAAGTTTTCACAGTGAGCAGCAAATGGGTAAGTCTGGGCTGAAGTAAAATAAAACATTAGTATCGACACGGTTAGTGATTTGCCGGCTAATCCTTATTTGTGCTTAACAACAAACATTGAAAACCTGTGGTCTCAGAAATCTAGGAGCTTAACAAATGAAAAAGATTTAGTAAGAAACAGACATCATTCGAAAGGAGACAATAATTGTTTGAAAGCTATAATTGGTCTCAGTAATTAAAAACAATATTTGAGGAACGTTAATGTTTTCACAGCTGGTGTGAAATTTATTTAAATTTCCTAGGGTTTTGGACCATATTCCTATATCGTGTCTCTACCCGGCATACTTACGACCACACGATCCAACATTAGAAAACTTCAGACTCTCATTATCTTGTTTTATGCTTTGAATTTTGTTTTAGGCGCGGTCGGAAATCAATTACATTATGTTGAGAAAATAATTTCCTGACTAGCTGTGTCACCCGTAAGCGATCATCTGGCTCAAGAAAACAGATCCTGAGAAGCTATTTTAATAAGTTTATGCAATTACGAGGGGTATCCAAAAAGTGAGTTTCCCAGTTTTATAATGAAATGCAAATAACTTGGATAAATTAAAAAAAAAACTTTATTTACATGAAATCCTGTATACACTACTCTACGTAATACCACCATTCATACTTAGCCATTTAACAAAAAATGGCACCAATGTTATAGAAAATAGATCCTGTTTCTACAGCTAGGAACCTTCCGACCTCTTGCAGAACCTTCTGATTATTCTCGGCTGTGTTTCTTCTGAATTGAGCTTTGAGCTGAGAGAAAAGATAGGCAGAAATATTCGGGCGCCAATTGGACGGATGTTCAGAAACCTCTCTACCAAATGTGGTCAGAAGTTCCTGCGTCTAACGTGAAACACGGGGATGAGCATGGCTGTGCATGGAAAACTGTTTTTTACGACGTGGTAGGTGTTTTCCGTTTTATTGTCCTCAGGAGCTTAGAAGTGTTTGGAAGCCTTTTCCACCTCGATGGCTGTCACTTTCGGCAGGTAATCTTTCAGTAGAATGCCTGACCAGTCCTAAAAGTCGATTAACGGTATGCGACTCACATTCAGTGTTAATGCCACAGCTATATAGCTGAACGTAACTGAATGCAGAGTGTGCGTACGGCTCCTGCAGTGGGAACACAACAGTCCAACAACACTTGCCTCCCAGTAGCATAATTCCATAATTAAGATATAACTGCCTTACCAGCTCGTGTCGTTTACGACAGGGAAACTTAGATAATCCTTGCACGAGTGTGTACCAACATTTGTTAAAAACCTAATAGTACTGGGCTTAGAAACATAACGAATGGGAAAAGAGAAATCACGTAGGCAGTGCAGAAGGTTGGAATGACTTATGAATAGTAGTTGAGTACACAATGTATAGAAATTCTCTCTTCCGATGTCAGTGAAAGGAGTTAGAACAGAATAAAATTTAAATGTCACAGATGGAATATACGGACACAACAGTCTTTCAAGTAGTGCTTGACAAGCGTACGTATGTGATTTTATTTTATGCAATTTATAGCAATTAAGTGGAAAACCTTTAACTGAGACTAATAATACAGAACAAATAATTTTGTTTTAATAAAGAGAACGTTCTAGTTAATTGGGAAGATATATATAAGTATATGAGTATGCTTAAGTGTCAAGGCCAAATTGACGTTTAAAAAGTTTAGAAACAAAATTAACAATTGAACTTTGTCAGTAAAAACATGAGGGAAGTATCTCGACCTTCCCTCTATGAGGGAAGGTTAAGAAAGAAAGGAAGAAAAAGTTGCATCACGGAAGCCTAGTCAGAAGAGACAAGATTATTATTATATAATATAGGCCTATTTTAAGACATCTTCCATTCAAAAGTTACCGCGGTTTGGTATAACAAAAGTATGGAGCGAGATCATCATGTCTCTGGAACGGTCAAGACAATCTCTGAAGAATGAATGCTGCAAATGTAACTGAAAAAAATATCCGATAACAGCCCCAAAATACCGAAAACCCAAAACAAATTGATAACGTGTTGAAAGTAGTTACTAATAAAAAAGAGAATGAGACTAATGCTGAGTAGCTCTGAAATAATAATGAAACTATTCTTAAAGTCCGAATAATACCATAGTTATTCTAGAAGAACCGTGTTCTTGCCTGTCATAATAAGCTACTTAAATGGGAACACAGTATCTACTCAGGATAGTAGGGTACTTATCCTGATTTGACAGAGCATCAAGGTTTGGCCTCTTCTTCATTTGGAGAATTGATTCTTTGTCTTCGCTGTAGCACTGAAATCATCCGTAAAACTTGCAGAATAATGGTTGGTCTGAAATTGTTTTAATAAAATTCCTAGCAACAGACACTGGACATTTTTAACTCCGAGACTGTTTCATAGATTAGACGAGCTTGTTTAATCTCTCCGTTGAGACACCAGTGATTTAATTAAAGAAAGACTAGGTAGATTACACAATATCCTTGTATTGGTGTTCGCGCGCGCACGCGCAGAATAAGGCCGGCTTCCGCATCTTTGTCGTCATCCCCTTATGTTCCTCTAGTTTTATTCTTGCAGGTTTTCCTTTTTCCTAACATCTCGTTTGTATATCCGATTCCTACACCTGCCTCCGTCTGAGCCTCTAAATTTCGGTTTCAGTATATTGGTTTCAGTTGCTACTGGATTTAGGATACTGCCGATTTAAGTACTGTATTGTTGACACGGCGAAGTCAGATACGATTTTTGATCAGTGTTTATTGTTTTAATGCTTAACTGAGACAGACGTCGTATAATTTTACGGGTTGGGAAATTTTGCAACTAGTCGTGGGTATCTTCCCCAAAGGAAGTATCAAAACGAAGTGTCAAACAGGCCCAACAGAATATTGCAAGAAGTCTACAAATTGTATCGGATAGTCAGTCACTTAATGTACTTTAGTAAGTCTAAAAACAAATATATTTGCTTTACAGGTTACTGTGTCTTTGGCAACAAAAATAATTAATTTTTACGTTTATTGTATATACGTATATGAAAAAGAAGAGGGTTATATGTTAAAGAAACTCTGAAGTAAATACACGGAAATTCTCAAAAAATCTTCTGTCACAAAAGATGCATCTACGGCTCAACATTAACTAAAAACCACGGAAAAGATCGAAAAGACCATGGAGAAGAATGGAGAAGATTTCTTGGATAAGTAAGGCGAACAACGCTGAAGTGCTTAATAGAATATTTAAAAAGAATTTTGGAAAAAAGTTAAATCGGAAGGAAGACGGTTGGGGAGCTTAATTAGCACCAGTATTTATACGATTACACGACTACGATGTTACAAGGAAAGGTTGATGAGAGGAGTGCTGGAGAGGCCAAGAAGAGACTGACGGACCTTTTGCCAGCAGACGTTATTTTGAAAGAATAAAGGGACTGAACATAGACCGATGTGCCAGTCTCAGGAGGTGGTTAATCGGCTATTACGAATTGTGACTGTAAGGACCAAAACACAAGAAAAAGATTTAGATACTGTGTTCGAAGGCTTATTGTGAACGGAATGTAGGTCTATGCTTGTTAGTGAACCGAGTAATGACTGACTTTGTTTGCGGCTTAGTTAATGGAATAAATCGACTGTGTGTGTGGATACATTAAAGGGTTAAATGTAATAGTCTGCTGTACAGGCAACTGATCAAGCAAACTTCGCCTGTTTCAGGTGCGCGGGTGTCGTATCACTCGACGCTATGTTATCAGAGCACACCGCTGGTTTCCATTATCGTAATGCCCAGTGTCGGTGTGCAGCAGTCTAGAACAGCGGCCAATTAATACGATTCTAAGTCGTTTTGATTCGGCGTATGCGGCCGTGTCTTGAATTCTCAACTGCGCGACTGACAACCTATGCAACTCTCTTCATAACATATTCCGAATAATTGGTTATTATTTTTGGCAGTTTATACTTTTCACCCTATCAGTTTTGTTATCTACTAACATGTTTTGTTTTTTACTAATTACTCTGCTGTCATTATAATTACATTTTCAGAGCTCCCAAGGGTCTCTTACACCCTGCCGATCTACCCACTGGAACAGAAAAGCACCAGTAGAAAAGAAAGAGATCTTCAAACTTTATGATTATGAACACAATATAATTTAAAATGTGTATTTATGTATGTGTGTGTGTGTGTGTGTGTGTGTATGTGTGGTAGATCACATTCCGGATGTGATCTGGGTGTGAACGGATTTATAAAGAAACGGGTACCAAAGGAAAATCAACTGAACTGAATGGGGCACATAAGGACAATTTCTCAAAGTAAGATAACCCTGAAAAATTGGCAGCCAGACCCCAATGACGGTAATAATGAAGTCAACTCTGACAAGTACTTTGTAAGCCTTATGCCAGAACTATGGTCTATATCCGGATGATAGCGTAAACGCCTAAACTGCTCGTCAGAGTGGATTTCGTTATGGTGGCTTGTATACATCAGTGGAAACTGTCGGAGAATGTGGTGACAACACTACAAGAATATGATGCAAAAAGGAAAAGAGGATGATGCGACTTTAGTGTTGTGATGAAGTGAAAAAACCGATGAATTTGCTATGATTGGATGAACATTGAAGTGTTAAATAGAAGGTAGGATGCGGAAAACAAAGGCCGGTAGAGCTCAAGTCACGTGTAGGTAGTCATACAAATTGAGCATCAATTGGAGAATTAAGGATAAATCAATTATTAAGATTTTGTACTGTGTCACAGACCATACTAGTAGACGATTTTGATGTACAGACAATTTTCCGGATCTTCGTCATCGTCAGCATCCGTTCATCATTGTTCCACAAGCATCGGGTCCATGGCCTGTTGCATTATGCCCATCCGGGCCACAGTCAGCTAACCGTGATACAGTTTACACCACAACAGCACCATCAGCGGGTGTTGGTCTGAATTTAACCATCCTCGTACATTGACGAGCTTCACGGTAAGAGGCGATGTTGTTATGAGTGTTCTCGTCCAGATGTCGCGTTGATACTGCCTGAGAACCGTTTATCTCAGCCAGACTGTTGCATTGCCCCCAACCCCGACTGTATGCAGACGGGGTTGGATCGACACAACGTACATATAGGGTTGGACTGCCTGGACCGCAGCACAACGTACAAAGCGCGATATTTCCCACTGATCTAACCCCCCACCAGTTTTTCAAAGCAAAATTTGTAAAACAAACAGACTTAACAAGTTTAAGCGATTGAACTGTGCACTGTTATCATCAGTGCATACCAGCATTTTGTACAAAAATTGAACAGGAAACAAACAAACTGCACTATAGCAGAAAAGTACATTCCTGAACTGTGACTTAAAAAAAAGACAACGTGCTGCAAGTCCTCAGTTTCACGTGGTGCATCTCATGCTACTCTCGCGGTAACAAAGAAAATAAAGTACGAACGGCACCATCATTACGGCGTCCGTCCATTAGCGCTCCGCTAACGCCCAGGTGCACTAATACGTAAAAACAAAACAGAAAACTGTCGGACGACACTGTTTTCCGCGGTCAGTAATTATATTAGTTATTTATAAGTTTCCGTTAGTACGGCATCGGCATCGGCTACACAGTTTGGCTATTACCGCCTAAGCAATAGAATGCATTAATTAATTAAGGCCATTTAAGTGAAACATGCATTTGTCCATTAGAACGGGAGGAGCGCGAGCGCGAGCGCTCTCAGAGTACACTATTACGTTAATTAGTAATATTCCTCTTTAGTCAAACGTATACTACTATGCTAATACGCGAATTGTCTTACTTTTTGCAAAAGGTACGATTCGAATGGAAACTTTTACTCTTAAACTTGGTGAATATTCTGCGTTGATAATAAGTGGGATTAAGACTACATTTATATTATAGCGGATATAAAATTTGATATTATTTTTAATGTTAACTCTGTTTCTAAGATAGCTCCGTTTGTAAATAATCTATGTGCCTGCAGTTACCTCAGTCCATCTGTTACAGATACCTGCTGTAATCTAAAGCGATTCTATTACACTTTATATCATCATTTTGACTTACCTGCGAGATCGTTTTATACGTAATATTTACATTACAATGTATTTATATTATTCATAATATTAATATTGTATAACAGTAGTAGTAGCAGTAGTAATTATATAATAATATGAAACTAAAACACTGACTTGTATGTACAGTACAACATGTTTACAATACATCACGACACAGAACTACAAAAACGTATAACAAAAAATAATATAATATAAATAACAAAACAAATCTTTCTGCACAACTTGCCTGTGCCTAATAAATAAGAATAATAATAATAATATATTTAAAGAATATAATAATAATAAAGGCGGTGCCGCGTTAACAGTGACACTGACATTGAAAACGGCCAATCAAACCAAACCAGTCAATCAGTCAACCAATCACAGACCATTCAGTCCAGCCAATCAGTTTATATAACCAATGAAAGAGAAGAACAATACAGCGGTACGATACGAGGGGCACAAAAGTAAGGTGGCCATAATATAAATATATATATTAAATATAATATATAATGCAAACCCACAACACTGCTAAAGTTACGACATAGGTTAATAATGTAACTCGCCAAACAAATACATTCAGTAAACGGGAAGGGATTCAATAATTTTAATAGGATTAAAGTAAATAACAGGGGATTTTTCCAGGGGATTTCAATTTTAATTAAAAAAAAGTTGTATAGATATATGTGTAATATACGTGTATATATCGTTTTACCGCGTCAAATTTTCACTGCATGTCCTACCCATATATAGTTTAAATTTCAGCGACCAAATCGACAGTGCCTTTCATTCTATTACTCACTCACTCACCCTCTTTCCTCCCCTCTCGCTCTATTGCCCCCCACACACACGCACATATCGTGTGAGGATGTAATCTCCGTGGATAAACTGGGCAAATAACGTTTCCCTGTTCATCTATTTCTGTTAATTTTTTTTTATTTTAACTTTATAATTCTTCGCCGATACTTTCCAGATGAAAACACGCGCGGTCTGTGAACTATAAATTCGACTCAGAGCGTGGGGTGAAAAAAATACATATTTTGTACAACTTCAAAGCATCATATTTGAAAGGAAAAGATAAGTATTTGCGCGTTCGTCAGCGGTTACGAGGCACAAGATGCGTCTTGTCTCGGATTGTAGAGTACGTAAATAGACTTCATACAGAGTAGCAAGTTTTACCCGTGAAATCACTTTGTTTACCTCGTGGTTTTGTTTCTTAGAGCAGTATTCCTACTGGACATTTAAAACGAGCGCTAGTCATCTTTGAATCAATTCGAAAAGTTACGTTTCGACTGCACAAGAAAACGGTTCCGCTCTCTGAATAAACTAATAATAAAACGTTGTTAATATAGATAACATCAGCAAGACTATGTCACTCAAGAAACAAGGGGACCCATGGAAACAAAGTCACACAGGTAGTGGAAACTGATCAGTACGAGTAACTGAAGAGAAACAACTTAATCTATAGAACGGTGTCGAGGATAGTACCTGCGCAGAAAACACTAAACTAGAGTTGCCATTTTTTGAAATGAAAAGAACTTGTAGGACAATCGGGCTCAGACATAAGAAAATCCCGTAGGCTATATATGAAATCTGTAGGAGTTTATCTAAAATTATATATATATATATATATATATCTCAGACTAATTAGCGTGTCATTCATAACGAAATTACTACATTGGAGAAAAAATAAAAATGACTTTCGAGCTGAGTTTTTGGGTTCAAAAAAAAAGTTATAGTTTAAAAAATACACTTAACATTTATTATTAATAAAATTATATTACATATTATGAAATTTTAATTACTTCTGCAAGTACTTGATCTTATTTTTTATAGTTTTAATTGACCTGACTTACGATTTACTGAATGTTGCAGTATCTTCAGAGGTCTATAAATCAATTAACAAATAATCTAATTGATTCTATTTCAATGTGAAAACTAACTTATAATTGAATTTGTTTCCATTTTAATGTAAAATAACGAATAATCTATTTTATTATATTTAAATTATCGACTGTTTCAATGTTTACTTACTTAATCAGCTGTTTTTACCATTAATTTCTTTTTAATATTTCAAACATAACCGTCAAAACAGTTAATTAAGTATCGATAACACATTAAAACTATCGATAATTTAAATCGTATTAAATCGATTATTTATTATTTTATATTAAAATCGAAATAATTACGATTATACTTTAGTTTTTATATTGAAATCGAATGAATTAGATTATTTGTCTATTGATTTATAAACCTCTGAAGAGACTGATATAATTTACTAAAACGTGCGCAAGGCCAACTAAAGCGATATCAACTAGTTGCAGAAGTAATTATAATTTCATAGTATATAACATTATACAGTAATACAGAAAAGAAACTTACGAGTTACTTAGAAAGAAATTATGTATTAATAAAATATACAAAATGTATAATACACTATTATTTATTATAAAATAGTTTTGTTTACTTAAAGGAAGCAATATTTCAATTAATTAGTAAACAGTTGTAATTAAAAAAATTAAACGGAAAAAATGAATGAACAAATAAAATTACATAACTGCTTTTCTTTTTTTTTTTTGAGTAAATCAATAATTTATATTTGTACCCACTCTTAAATTATAGGTTTTTTATTTTTAGCCTCCCAATCAAATTTTCTTTTTTAAATAGAGATATGTTTTTGAATGCATCAACAAACAACTAAGTTTACTTGCGCTTTGGTATTTGCAATTATTAAAGTTAATAATAACCGCTGAAAATAAGTAAAACTACCATTTGTTATTTTAAACGCAACCTGAAAACACGTTAAAAGTGTCAACTTACACTTCACTACGTGTCAAGCCTACTACGTGTATGTGAAGCTTAACTTAGCTAATACGCCTATTAAAATGAGCGAAATCAACCGTTTGTTCTTAACGATTGATAAACTCGGCGACTTGGACAAAATTTCCCTCGAATATTTCCCACTCACATGGAAATGAGTCATGTGCGGGAAATACGGGCGGATGGCAACCCTAATTAAACACGCAGTACACAAGAAACATGAAAAATTACGATGACCAATGAGCTCGTATACTTAAAATGACGATTTTCTCTACTCAACTTCCAAACACTTGACGCCAATATTTTTCTCCGTGACGTGCAATATAGCCTTCAGACATTTTCTGTTTGAGTCTACTGGCTGCCGACTTTAGTGGAATTTCAAAATCGGGGTTTTTCAGGTACGTCTAGCAATTAGTATTTTACAAAGTCTTAAAAAAATTCAGTGATGGGTTATTGACGTTAGGCCTATTAGTAAGACGGATATTTTCCATAACTGATTTTTTTATTAAAAAGAAACGTTTATTAAAAAAACGTTATTTGGTGTCACGTTAACAACAAATCGGTAGTCGTCTTCAGGCAAAAACTAATCTAAGACATCAAAAATACAAGATAAACAATACTCTGCCCCACACCCGACAGAGAGTCAAAACACACTAAAGTATTTACATAAAATATAAATTTGTGGGTGACCTTGTGCCGTGCGTATTCATGTGAGTTTGTGTTTCTTGTGTTGCGTTGTGTTGTGTTTGTGCGTTTGTGTATTCAGTATGTGTGTGGGGGGGGGGGTAACTTATAGATTTCATGGTTGGTATGTTTTATTTATTTACTGTTGTGTGTCACCTATATTTTACGTAAATAGTTTAATGTGTTTGACTCTTTGCCGGTTGTGAGACAGAGTATTGTTTATCTTGTATTTTTGATGTTTTAGTTTTGTTTCGGCCTGAAGACGGCTACCGATTAATTGTATAGCGAAAACGTCAGTTTTTAATTAAAAAATCAACGATGGTAAAAGTTTGTCTTACTAGTAGGCCTAATTAGTATTTTAAATGACATGATTCTCTGACTGTCACTTTATACATATACAGAGTATCAGTATATGGAGTATTGTAACCTCACTTTTTGTTACTATGTTTTAGCGATAGTTTAGCTTGAAGCTAGCCGATTTCTTCAGTAGTCGAACGTCGCTTTTAAATCGATTCTGTGATAGATATCACGGGTTTTCAGATTTTGCTGTAAACAAGGCTATTACTGCAAACACTGAATGACATTGTTAACAATCCTTAAATTCGTAGTGACCGTCAATCAATGAATTTTTCAGTGAAGGGTTTGTGAGGATCGGTCAAAAATATAACACAAATTTTAACTTATTTGTGTGTGTCGACGTTTGGACAATGTTTATTGTAATCATCAGGACCTGTGTATAATAGAAAAGAAATGTCAAACACAACTCCTTCACATATATAATGATACATACATACGCACGCACACGCGTGTACTCACACACACTCACATACACAAACACGTTCACCCAAATAATTGTTCTGTTGTGTTTGACATTTCTTTTCTATTATGCACAGGTCCTGATGATGACAATAAACATTGTCGAAACGTCGACACAAATAAGTTAAAATTTGTGCTATATTTTTTACCGATCCTCACAAACCCTTCACTGAAAAATTCATTGTTAACTATGGTATTGTCTTCAATACGAGATGCTGAGAGAATAAAAGCAAAATCTATTAAATTCGTTTCAATTTATTCCCGTATAAGAAAAGTTCGTTACAATACAATATGGACCCAAGTAAATGGTTATGTACTTTTTTATTACTTACACTTTTTTTCGTTTACGATTTGCACGATGCAATCGCGTGTGCAGTGAAAATTTGACGTGGTCGTCGAATCAATCGTTACACAGAAATTCCAAAATCTAACACATGCCACAATTACAGTATAGGCTATTTAATTTTGTAAAATTTGTTTTGTTAAGTCTAGGCTATCCACTCAGTTGGTAGCTAACTAATTTTCAGAACGTCTGTTACAAAATTTGTGTCACGTGTGACATCGCACAGGGGACAAAATACAGACGGAGGGTAAGAGGTGAAAACCACAAATTCGTGAGTAGGCTCACTCATGCACGTTTTTAAATGTAAAATTAACGGTTTGTAGGAAGTAAGGGAGTAAACGACCTCACGCATGAAGGTTCGCGGTATAGATTAGTAAGGAAACCGCTGTTATCGAGTTTAAGGATACACTTTACTTTTGCTAATACCAAACGTCCGTCCGTTATTCGATGAGAAATCTTCAATTGCACGACTGAGACGACTGTAGACGCCTCATCGTATGGCGGGCGAAAAGTTTAGTTTTAACAAAACAAAACTCGTGGTAAGCCTTAAAACGCTGCATGTTCTTAAGAATGCTTTTACGTTGCGTTTAGGGCTTGACAGTAATCGAAGTCACTGTTCAGACAAACGATATATACAGTATTTTGCCATTAATGGAATGCAGTGATTTATTTAAAGAGCAGTTTATAATATAATCATCGTTACAAAATTTTTTGGAGCCTTGGTGTTGCACTTTTTGTGTGGACAAAAGGTTAAAGTATAGAATCACAAACTGATTAGTGAAACAGTTTGAATTCTTAGACGACTCTACAAGTGGAATCTGTGAAATGGAGAGGAAATTGCTAGTAGAATCGGGCGAACGTGAGAGGTTCTGAAAATTGGTTAGCCATCAAAAACAGTATACACGAAAACGAAAGCAACTGTATGTCGTTCGCATGATCAGTAATAAATAAAATCGGCGAACGAACTTTAGGAAACGGTGGCCAATCGTCAGGTCTGAAATAATACAATAAGGAGCAACGCACAGAACCCCCCCCCCCGGACAAGCAGGAAAACGCCTACACTGATCCAACCTTTGAATACATTTTTGTATGATTACTTTGTCAGTGAAAATATTTTCGCAACTTTTGGCACGAATTCTGCTCCTCCATCAATAAAATCGAGGTGTTTTTAATTCATAAATTACATAACGACGCATCATTGGTTAATGCGCAAACAATTTAAATTAAATGCTTATTCGCACACAGTACTACTTGAGATAGGGTTTCACGGTCGGCGTCAGCATTGTTGAGGCGGGCTGTTAGCGCGCGGACCGCTGTTTGTGTGGACAAACGTTTCGGCCCCACCACCGGAGGCCATCGCCAGTGTCGGAAACGATTGGCACGGTGTCCGGCAATTCACTCCAGTCCAGCAGGATCTAAGCTGGAAACCAGCACCAAGTACTATCCGATTGGCTTAGGAGCACAGCATGCCGAAGGGAATGAATCGAGCACAGCACAGCATGCCAATATGAATCGAACGGGGAAAAGCCTTCAATTAAATAGGATTTGGCACGCTGTGCTCCAAAAGCCGATCAGATAGAACTTGATGCTGATTGGTTGATGCTGCTTTCCAGCTTAAATCGTGCTGGCATGAAAGATTACAGTATATAGCCTACGTGGGCCTTCACAGCACTGGGGTGAATTGGCGGACACCGTGCAAATTGTTTCCGACACTGACGATGGCCTCCGGTGGTGGGGCCGAAACGTTTGTCCATACAAACAGCGGTCCGCGCGCTAACAGCCCGGCAAATAATGTTCCCCTCACGTAAGTTAATAGTTTCTGTATTAAAGAAAATTACGGCAGGAAACTGTGCTTTGATTGGTTTTCCAATATAAATAATTATGGAGTTCGATGTCTTGAAAATCGTTATATTCATAAATTATGTGTAGATACAAACACATATATTAAAATCTTCTAGTATATGTACAAACAGTTGGATATCAAGAAAGTAAAGATAAGATTTTTTGGTTTCTTGAATTTAGATTCAATTTGGAGCGTTATGTGACCATCAAATGGCCTGACGATTTGACTCTAGTCTAAAGTTCTAAAGACCTGTTACACGGCAAACGCTCGTTGATGTGGTCACAGCCCTAAAGATGTAAAAACAAAAACTGTATGTAAAATATTTCATACACGTATGGAAACACATGTATGTTGTGTATAACTTCATGGACATTCTATTTTCAAAATGACGATTGGACACCGAGTTCCTAGAACAGAAACAAAACAAAAGCGTCACAAAATTACACGACCCTAAAACGTTCAGCTACTTACAATTTTACCAGGGCTTCAGGGGTCAGAGGTGTGTGGGGGGGGGGGGTTGGAGGGAAGGAAAAGAAGGATTTCATTAATGGGATGAAATAAACGACAACTTTGTGCGGTAATAAGAAAATAACATGAGCTATCTAGTTGCAGCAACATCAGATCTCGCGGGCCTCATACCTGAGCCTCTGGAAGCGGCCTACTTCCAGAATCGGCTGCTCCAGTACGCCGACATGTTCTCTGGAAAACACACACAGTGTCACAGCCTACCCCCACAGTATTCATTACCCAATCTACCCCGTCCCACAACACAACACCTATGCACATCACAACAGCTATTATTAACATAATTAGTTTTTGTTTTCAGTCAACACTGAAATCTTTCAAGGTGAAAAACAAAGTATTAAAAAAAACAGCATTTTGAAAAAATCTTCTTGTTGAACACACAAAAATAATTATTACATCATAAGATTTCACAATTGTTTTGTCTTTGTTTCTGAGAATTACACCAGTTCTAAGTGCTACACTTAAATATGACGTACTGTCATTTTGCAGAAATAACTATAAGTTAACCTAAGCGCACTAAACAGATGAACAAAATGGGAAACAGATAATCGAATTGGCATCTTTTCTTTTCTCGTAATAAAAAAACGTCATTTTAATTTCTGTAAAGTCTGCACAAAATATTTAGCTTGCTCTTTGCTTGAAACGCTAAAATAAGAAATTATTAAAACTATCTATAATTTTATTTAACCCGGTCGATGAGAAATCGGGCAATCGTAAGACCAGTGAGCGAAACTACGTATCGAATATATTACAGTGTTCCGTTATCCGAGAAGTAATTCTGCAGTAATCCCACACTGACATTAGCGGTTTTACTAACGAGGTAAATTTGGATATGTAGCCAGAAGAACGAGCGATGTGGAAGATTTTGACTTAGAACTTAACGACTTTAAAATAGATTTCCGTATGGACGGATATAAAAACGGTGTGGGTGGTAAGAATGCGAAGAGGCAGAACGATTGTCAAACTCTGCCGGGAGACTTCCGGAATGTACAAGAAGCGGAATTGTTTTTGACTGAAACAGTTCACTGACCAGAGGAAGGTGCGAGCATAATACTTACACAAAACGGACTCAAGTCTTATTTACGTAGGAAGACTGTTTAAAATATTTACTGTTCGGATTGAGCGCGAATGCACGTTCCCGTTTCGTCAAGAGGTTCACAGCAGACAGCGGCGTCCGTGCATTAATATGCAGATTTACTTCCCTAAATTAATTCACTGCATGACTTTCGCGTGACGTCTGATGTCGCGAGAGGCGTCTTCCCCCATCACCAGGTGTTTTAAATGATAAATATTTACTCGTACGTGATCGTGCCGCTTGCATACGCTTAACGGTGTTAAACTTTTTGAAATAAATTATACGTATGGCCTGTTTGTTTGTACTGGGCAGTGGAGTATTATCACCAAAAGCTTAATCATTATAAGTGTATAATGCGGCTTAGCTTTTACACTATTAGTTATAAGAGTTTTAAGGGCACTGTAAGGGTATAGGCTAACTATACAACGTCGCCCATTCTAAGTTTTTAATATTTAAAAGTTTATCGCTACATCAGTGGTCCACATCTTGTGGGTACGGTTTCGCAAACCCGATGTCTCCAGGCTGGATTCTCACTTTCCTTCAAATTGTCTTGGGTAAGATCCCCTTCTTTAATATTTCCTGTCTATTCTCTCTTCGGCAACTTTTGTTCTTTTCTGACCCCGATGCTGTTAGAGTATTCGAGAGGTATTGTGTTCTTCGAGAGGTATTGTGTTCTTCGAGAGGTATTCCGTAAGTTTATTTTCTTTCTTCAAGGGGTGGACGGGACTCTGAACCTGTGGCAAAAGCAACCTATTTAGGGGAGTAAGCCTCGATTATGGCCCTCCAGGACGAACAAAGTCAAGCTCTCTATACACCGCGAAACCAAGGGCGGCTCAAAGAAGCAACAGATTGCCTCGGACTAGGATGGATTGACAATGCAAGGAAACGAAGAAACGATTGGCGACTACGAACTGATTGGGCGACTGTACTGAGTAAAGTGGTTGGTTATAACAGGAGAATCTCCTGTGGTTGGTTACAAAAGGAGGAGGAGGAGCAGAAGAAACAGAATCAGAATCAGAATCAGAAGCAGAAGCAGAAGCAAAAGCAAAAGCAGAAGCAGAAGCAGAAGCAGAAGAAGAAGCAGAAGCAGAATCAGAATCAGTAGAAGAAGAAGAAGAAGAAGAAGAAGAAGAAGAAGAAGAAGAAGAAGAAGAAGAAGAAGAAGAAGAAGAAGAAGAAGAAGAACAAGAAGAACAAGAAGGTTTATCGCTTAAACACTTATTTTTTGTTTTCAAGTTTTTTGTCTGTTTAACGTTGTGAGAAATATAAACAAATCGAGACTTCAAGTTAGAAAGTTCACTAGTTATGTTGACGGATTTTTTTTTTTTTTAATATCTTTTCCGCAATATTTTTATCAATTCAAATCTTTCAGAATACGCGACTACAGTCAGTGTTCAGCGTGAACCGTAGCAAAAATAATTAGAAAAAGTAAAATAAAAAGGGGATTCATAATCTGTACGTGCAGACTGCACCACAAACACGATTGGCACAGTCGCGTGCGCTTCGAAACTGGAACAATAATTAGACGACTGCATTGTTACGGGATTACGTTTGCTAAGTACGACAAAATGGCGGAAAACGGGTAATTGTTTGACAGCCTTTTGAAACGCTGTGGGAGTTGGCGAGGAGCGGCTAGAAACTTCGCCATTTGAAACTGTCGCTAACAATTATTGCTCAGTTTTCGTTTTAACAATGAAGAAAGTTTGGTTACAGCTTTTAGTGTAACTCGGTTTTCTCCTTGTGTGCGTGCGTCTGTGTGTTTGTGTTCGTGCGAATAAAGTTTAGCAAATCTATCTGTGCGTTGAAAACGTAAACACCGCTGGTTATTTTGTTTTGTGTCTCGCCCGTCCTCGCCGTTCGAAACACGGCCGAACACAATGAAACAAGAACAACCGTGACGGGACGGACGGCCAACTTACAGCGCTTTCGATTGGTTTTGTTTTTATTTTTATCATAATTCTGAAATACCGCGTGCAAGTTGAGAGAAACGCGTGGGTTGGGATCTCTGCGCGAACTCATCAGCGCACCCTTCTCTTGACATACCGTTCACTTGAACAGCTGTACGGCTACAGTTAAAATATTATGTTATATTAAATTAAAATTAATAATAATCGTAAGGGCTTGAAACAGGGTTGTTGCATAGCTCCGACTTTGTTAAAGTTCTATCTAAATGAAGCCTTAACATTATGGAGGAAAAATGCCGTAAATATGGGTGTACCGGTTGGAAATGACAAGATGTTTACAATACACTTTGCAGACGATGAGACTATAATTAATTGCAGGGGACGAAATTGATATAAGTTATATGCTTAGGAAACTAGCAGATGAATATGCGAAATGGGGTCTCGAAATAAATACCTCAAAAACTGAGTACCTTATAGTAGGCGGTGAAGACTTAGAACTAGGAACAAAAGTGATAAAAAATATTAAAAACTTCAAGTATTTGGGTGTAACAATGACGTCGGATGATGACAGCAACCACGAAATAAAAGTAAGAATAGGGCAACCCAAGACAGCAACTATACAATTAAACAGTCTGCTTTGGAGTCCACGAATAACAAGAAACAATAAAATCAAAACTATAGTCGAAAGTATAGGCCTATATAGAGCAGAACTGTGGGAAATTAATAAAAGAAATAAATCCATAATAAGAGCTATGAAGATGGATTACTGGCGGAGGTGCTGTAGACTAACAAGACTAGATAGAGTGAGAAATGTAGAGATAAGACAAGCGATGGGAATCAACCTTGACAGTGTAGAATCAATAGAAGCAAGAAGACTGAATTGGTTCGGACTCCTAAAAAGAATGTCGGATGACAGATGGCCAAGGAAGGTATAGGAATTGAGTCCACCCTCTAGAAGAAAAAAAAGAAAGACCTAAACATTCATGGAAAATGGACGTCGAAGATGCAATGAATGCAAGAGGACTTACAGAACAGGACTGTTTAGACCGGCGCCAGTGGAAACTAGGATGCGAGAGGCGGCGCCAGGCGTAATTAAATCGCAAAAAAGTAAGTAATAATCGTAAAATATTGATCGTCCAGTTTACTCGAGTAAAAAAAGTCGGAGTTTAGTTATTGAAATCAAGATCCGGGCTATTGGGGCGCGGTCTACTATAATTATCATTCTGACGGATGTTGTTATCAGACCCACTGGTGTAACAGCACTGTGGTTACTGACGAACACCGTGTCAGTTGAATTAAAAACCGTGTTACACTGAAGATGGTCTCCAGAGGTGAGGCCGAAATGTCTGATAACAACATCCGTCAGAATGATAATTACAATATACCACGGCTCAATAGCCCGGATCTTGACTTCAATAATTATGATGCCGGCCGTGAACCGTGAAACTCTTAGAAATAGTAAGAGTTTATTTTAGGGGGGGGGTTGTTTCAAAAGTAGTCACATCCGTTGTGTAAAATGTTTCTGGAGAGAACAAGAAAAACTAATATAAAAAATAATCATCATCATCCTCAAGGTTTAAACCAAGAATGGTTTGTTCCGGTCTCAAATAGGCAAATATTACAGCTGGTCACTCCGGCGCTTCCTCGGACGACCCACATCTCTCCGCCCCCTCGGCTTATACTTCCATAGTTGTTTGGAGATGCGGCAGCCATCCATTCGGCAAAGATGTTCCCACCAATTCAGCCGATACTGGGCGATCCTGTCGAGTATACTCATAATATTCAGTTCCTGCTGTATATCTGTGTTCCTTCTATGATCATGGAGAGTATACCCTGCCACGTGCCTGAGAAATCGCATTTCAGCCGCTTGGATGCGACTGGCCTGGCCTTTCGTTAAAATCCAATACTCAGATCCATAAAGAAGTGTGGGAAGAGCCCATCACCTTGTAGAATTTTAGGCGTGTTTCTTTACTTGCTGACTTATTAAGCCATCGCCTGATGGTCCGCACATAAGGTTGAACTTATCCAACTTATGCACCACGTCGTTGCTTGCATTATAAGACACACTGTAGCCCAGGTATTCAAAACTGCTAACTTGTTCCAGGACAGTACCATCTAAAACAATTTTTGCCCGTACGGGATCAGTTCCACAAAAAGCCATCACCTTGGTTTTAATTGTGGATATCTGTAATCCAGAGTCTTTGCAGACTCCATGTAACAAATGTATACCCATCTGCAATCTGTTTTCAAAGTCCGACAGAATAGCCTGATTGACCGCAAACGATCAAACATAATATGGTTAAAATTTTAATTTTTGTTCATGTTACAGGTAAGTGGGCAAGAGTCAAAGTGTTCTGTGGGAACCTTTCGTTCGACTGAAGTGAAAATTAAATAACAAAATAGGTGTACGTAGCGTTTAGTTTAACATGATCACTTCATAGTAGCCTAAGTAATAAAATTATAAGATCGTAGAAAATTCAATAACAAAAAAAATTAAATAAAAAATAGACAAGGTTTATTTGAAACTAGACCCTTGAGTTATGAATTGCATTCTATTTTCTTTAGGGTATCACTATTTAAAATGTAAAACCAATTCCTGAAATATCGCATCGTTTTCTGTACATAAGTGTCGCACAGAAATTAATACTGCGTCCGGCCTTAAGTACAAAGAATACGTGTGTACAGTATTTACAGGAGATTGCTAGTTAATACCCACATAATATTATGTTCTTCACGGAGGGGAGGGAGTTTTTGATACGGAAAGTAGGGGATTTCAAGAATGGTTTTTTTGTATAAGCAATTATGAAACGTATTTCTCGTCGCAGGAATATACAAAGAAACATCCACGCCTCGCCAAGTCCAGGAAGCGATGAGGGTAAGATTGGAGAAACTTAATTAGATACTAAATAAGTTCTGTATAAAAAAAAACCTGAGTTCCTTACAAGTGACGTTAGTAACACTAAGAAGGAAAGCGCGGTGATGTTGAAGGGGATGAGGGTCGGTTTGGCCGGGGGTGGGGGTGGCAGAAGATAATCAATTGTAATCAGCGTAATGAGTGATGTCGACATTTTCCTTAATGACTCTTTCAGTGTAACGTTCTCCCCCACCCTACTGTTGAGTTTTTATTTAGTTAAAAAATAATACTTTACAACGTGTATATTTTTTTCGACGCAGCCGTTTCAAACATTTTTTTGAATATTTTATGCGTCCATCCGAAATGAGCTTCTGTACGTTTTATTAAGCAAGTTTTAGAACGTTATTTTTTTTTGTTATTAACTGAGTGATGAGAAGCGATTCGATACAAGGTGTGTGCCGTGCATTAAGCAAATTCGTTTGTTTAACACGAGGCGAACATCAGGCGGCACGGAATTATGTAAGGAGAATTTTTATGAATTTTTAAATTCGTTCCATTACTAAATTACTTGACCCGTCGCATCCCTTTCTACTGTGTTTTGTCGCAGAAACCTACGACTCGAACTTACTGGCGTGTCGTAGGTGTTCGCCGAATTTGAGCACTTCCATAAGTAGAAATTTAAATGAACATTAATTTCATATCTCGTAAATAATAATCTACTATCTTATCAGCTCTCGCATATGTGTCTCCACTAGTAGCCTATACGTTTGTACGTCAACTGTTTAATAATTACAATTTCCCATGAAATTATTCACACGTTATATGGACGTTACTTAATTTCACAGGGTATAAGAAATAAAGTTTTTTATTAAGCTATTCTAATATTTTCTTATAATATTTTCCTAAGCCATATTGCTTTCAGATATTTGGGTAGCATAATCCTAGTAAATGGAAAATGCACAGATGTGCCCAAGTCTATCACGGCCGGCATCTACACAGTTGGAAACATTATTTTTCGGGCCTTGGGCCGTGGTCTATAGTTTGTATTGACAGACTTTTCGGGCCTTGGGCCGCGGTCTATAGTTTGTATTGACAGACGTTTCGGGCCTTGGGCCGTGGTCTATAGTTTGTATTGACAGACGTTTCGGTCCTTGGGCCGTGGTCTATAGTTTGTATTGACAGACGTTTCGAGCCTTGGGCCGTGGTCTATAGTTTGTATTGACAGACGTTTCGGTCCTTGGGCCGCGGTCTATAGTTTGTATTGACAGACGTTTCGGACCTTGGGCCGTGGTCTATAGTTTGTATTGGCAGACGTTTCGGGCCTTGGGCCGTGGTCTATAGTTTGTATTGGCAGACGTTTCGGGCCTTGGGCCGTGGTCTATAGTTTGTATTGACAGACGTTTCAGGCCTTGGGCCGTGGTCTATAGTTTGTATTGACAGACGTTTCGGGCCTTGGGCCGCGGTCTATAGTTTGTATTGACAGACGTTTCGGGCCTTGGGCCGCGGTCTATAGTTTGTATTGACAGACGTTTCGGGCCTTGGGCCGTGGTCTATAGTTTGTATTGACAGACGTTTCGGGCCTTGGGCCGTGGTCTATAGTTTGTATTGGCAGACGTTTCGGGCCTTGGGCCGCGGTCTATGGTTTGTATTGGCAGACGTTTCGGTCTCATCATCGTAGGCCATCATCAGTGTCTCCACATAGTCTCTTCTCACCACTGGGGTGAATTGGCGGATACCGTGCCCATTGTTTCCGACACTGATGATGGCCTACGATGTTAGGCCGAAACGTCTGTCAACACAAACAATAGACCACGGCCCGACAGCCCCGCAAATAGTGTTTCCAGCTAAGTGCACAGATGACCTACATCTAGGTGTT
Source organism: Magicicada septendecula (assembly GCA_034769895.1). NCBI lineage: Eukaryota > Metazoa > Arthropoda > Insecta > Hemiptera > Cicadidae > Magicicada > Magicicada septendecula. Next base: position 394,203,703 of record CM068373.1, on the reverse strand, counting down.
TGAATAATGTGTGTTTACAAACTTCATATCTTGATTCTGTTCTCTCGGACAATCTTCACTCTACGTCCTTGATCTGACCTATCGTCCATCCAATATGGAATTGAACTCTAAGTCCCCGAGGCTAACAATAATTGTACGGTCCCAAGTGAGAAAAGATGCGAGTCGGTAGGGGTAAATTCCATAACCGTGAAAAAGGCTACGCTAGGTGGCTAGCGGTAAAGAAATCTCGGGATTCAGATAAGGCGAGCGGTTGCGGTTTCTCGGTACCTTTCGATTCCCTCCACGGGTTAGAACAGCGAGTTCCAGTATACTATTTAGGCCCCACGCCAAAAAACAAAATACCCAGTCCTGGTCGTCGAGAGTTATGCGAACGGCCAGCATGTCGTCCCGTCGATTGCCAGATACTCTCCTCAGAAAACGGTAAAATTCGGTTGGAGGATAAACGTAGCTCGAAGAAGAAGAAGAAGAAGAAGAAGAAGAAGAAGGAGGAGGAGGAGGAGGAGGAGGAGGAAAAGATTATAATTAAGATTAGAATCAGTGTACAGAGATATGAAAGTGTCACTATGGTGTGTTATTCTTGTGTGTGTGTGTGTAGGGGGAGAGAGATAGAGTGATAGAGAGAGCGAATAGTGTATAAAGAAGAAAGAATATGACTAGGAAGAAAGAAACTATAGTTGAAGTTAATGAGAGGATGAGAGGTACATGTGTACGTGTGTTGTGTTTTGTCGGGAAACTGGAGAATAATACAAGAGAGAAGGGACGAGAGTCAGAGGAGAGAGAGAGAGAGAGAGAGAGAGAGAGAGAGAGAGAGAGAGAGAGAGAGAGAGCGAGGGAGAAAAAGTTAAACGGGACCCATCGCTCGCGGGTGCTCCCTCTCTCTCTCGTCCTCTATTCCTTCTCGTCTTTTTCATCGACAGGGGGGGGAAAGCAGACGAAAAAACAAAACCACGAATTTAAAGAGAGTATGTGACAAAGTGAAAGGAGAGAAAATGGGAAAATAATAAGTGAATGAGAGAGAGAGAGAGAGAGAGAGAGAGAGGGGGGGGAGAGGAGAGAGAGAGGGATAATGAGAAAGGGGAGAGAAAGAGAGAGAGAGAGAGAGAGAGGGAGGGAGGGATAATGAGAAAGGGGGAGAGAGAGAGAATGAGAGAGGGAAGAGAGAGAATGAGAGGGGGAGAGAGAGAGAGAGAGAGTTTGAAAAGTGAATACATGAATGGGGATCGTGCATTGGCATGAAGAACGTCACCAGGTAATGTGTGAGTGTATAAGTGTGCGATGCGTTGGTGTCAGAATGCAATTCAGTATGCAAGCCAAGCACAACGGATGCAACAAGTGAGTGCATCACACAGGTGGGCGTCTCTTCCTTCCCACGGCAACAGCTGCATCGCTTTTATATCCGCCAACAATACAACTCCGTTATTGTAGCGAGTAACTGTGTTTGTTCGACGTTTCTTGCTCAATTTAACGTTTGATAACGTGTATTTTAACGGACGATATAATTTTTAATAAAACGAAACCGAAGCCGAACATTTTGCATCGTCGTAAATGTAGCGTGTACAGAATTCCAACGTCCGGACTGTTATAGATTATACGTACATTCGTTCAACAAACCGAAAACCTATTAAGGGATAGACGCTGCATACTCGAAACGAATCAGAATTTAGCCACAGTATTGAATCAGAATATGCAATGAACAATAAAAAAGAGGTTTGCAGACAGTAAAAATTTGCGATTATCAAATCCGCTCCAAAACGCTGTAAAGTAAATTTATCAGCTGAAATCTGTCGGTTAGATTTTTAAAGAAAATAATAATATAAAAAATTCATTCCGATATTGTTATATTTTGTGTTCCGATAAAGTACAAACAAAGCCCATCACGAACAGCAGTAAATTTAAATAATTAGGGTGATTAAAAATGAATAAATCGAGAGAGAGAGAGAGAGAGAGAGAGAGAGAGAGAGAGAGAGAGAGAGAGAGAGTGAGTGTGTATGAAAATGGGAAACGACAGGAGCCATTAGCTTTGGAAATTAAGTATCTTACTAGAGGTAGAGAAGAAAACTGGAGGTAGAGAGTCCTCAGGTAGAGAAGAACTCCAGTGATGAGAGTAGTTCCAAGAACGATACCACATTAATAGGCGCGAGCACAGTTCTCAGGCAGTCCATAGGCAGGCATGGTGACGTCTGTGAGAAAGGCGTACGGTTTACTGTATTTTACCTATCAGAATCCGCTGGTACCTATCCTGGTACCTATCCAACGGACGTTAACTCCTCCCCCTTATGACTCCCTTGGCTAAACCGCTAATGGTGACTTCTGTGGTTCGAAGTGAAAACACGTTGTCATTGTTTAGCATTTCTGGTGGCAATTGTTACTGAAATTGGAAGTAACCGCCAAAACAATCGTCAATGTAAAGAATAGATTTCTAAAAATTAATGGAAGATACGGTTGATCGAATACTGAGCTGAGGGATCTCGAGAAAAGCAGAGGTGGTTACGGTATTTTTATTCACTGATTCAGGACCAATTTTTCCCAATAACGCCAGACACTGCTACGCATGGTTTCTCGTATTCCGTTACGATAAGCCGCAAAGAATGGGAATCATTAAAAAGTAAGAACGGATGAAACATGTATTTGCTAATGAAGAGAGAGAGATCGTATATCAAAAGTCCGCTCTCACAGAAACGGTACAGCTGGCTCCACTGATGGATAACTAATGACGTCATTATAGCTGTAGGTCATTAACGAAGATTACGTTTGAAGTAAAAATGATGAAACCGTAATAACCATCAACGCTATTTAAGCGTAGATTATTTATTTTTAATTTCAACAGGATTGAAATAAATACATTATTAGTAAGGCAAAATTTCGTCAATTTCAAATTTGTTACCAATCAAAGTTTCCGTAAAGGGCCTAGGTTTGTTGGAACGCAATCGCACAGCAAAACAGGTGACAAGCCTGTTGCTTGTTCCCTACCTTTTGCGTGTCTGGGTCTGTTACGTGTGTCTTGTTACTAATTTAGATTGTTAGCCTAACTACGTTATAGTATTACTTGCCACCCTCCGCGGGAATAGTATTAAAAAAAAATCAAAAAAATAAAAATAATAAAAATAATGAGGTCATGTTTATGAGGTCAACGGGAGAGGACCTCCAGGATTAACAATCTTGGTTGTATCTTGGATTAGCTGAAATACTGCTAACCTAGCAGTAAAACTTTGTTCAACGGTACAAGCATAAAAAGTGCCCAAGGTTTCCAGGAAAACCCCGAGAAGAGTACGGGTGCCATCGGGACTGACGAAAGGAGGGAGAGACATCGATGAAGAATGAAGAAGATATGGGTGAGGAGAAAGAGAGAGGAGAAGAAGGGAAGAACCAGTTGAACCAAACGTAGTCCACAGTGGCTCATATGAAAAAAAAATATAAAAATAATAAATAATAAAAATAATAAAAAATAATAAATTTTTAGTACAGGTGTGCTCTGGACCATTAAATGTTAGGGAAAGAGGCAAGGCACGATTAGAGGCTTTTGAGGCACTCTTCTGGTGGAAAATATAGATGAGTTCATGAAGAACCGACCTACAGGTCTCATCATTGAGATGATGATGGTGGCGATAAGGTGAGTATTGAATAAATATCTGAAATACAAAAAAAAAGATTGTAATAAAGAAATGGCTATGCATATCCTTGAGTCTTTACACATACATTTAATAATTTCTACCAGATGATTTGGTACCCCTCTTCTTTTCAAAATATTAAATTAAAGGTCCTTCTGTGCCATATCAAAAGTCTTAACATAGTCCACAAAGCGTGTCTCAACATTGTATTTTCTGTTTTCTCAATAATCTGCTTCAACGCAAATACATTATCTGAGTGTGACCTTCCTGTTCTGAATCCTCACTGTTCTTGCAATAATATCACTTCAACTAACAATCTCAATCTCGTTGTAACTATCTTAGAAAATATTTTATAGGCGACATTTAAAAGACATATCCCTTTGTAGTTCACACAATCTGACCTACTTCCTCTTTGATTGATGGGACAAATGACCGCTACTGTCCCATCTCATGACATTATTTTATATTTCAAGCATAAGTTGAGAAACTTCAAAAACTTCTGTTTGAAATTATAACCGAACTATAGTTGATTGGGAATTAAAACTTGGGCATTTGATTAGGAAAACAGATTTATCGCCAAGCAATTACTATTGTTAAGAGTGGAAACCCGTTGTTGAAGAGGCCGAGGTTCTGCAGGGACCCTATCACCATGCATAGAACGAATAAACTACTATTGATAGTAGGTGATAAAAATGATGAAGTGTTAGAAAAGTCGGTACTTTCCCAAAAATCCTTACCCACAGTAATTTTTGATATTTCGATGATGCGACAGTGAGTAACGATATGTAGTAAATATTGCATACAATTTTGTTAAAATAATAGATAGCGTGTTTGTATAGAATTGTTTGTATTCAGTTGTAATCGTTCTTTTATTGTAATATATGTTTTATGCGAGACGTTTCTAGCAACTTTATAGGTTAAATCTACCCCTGTGGCAACGAAAGCTGGTGTTTATAGGTTAACAGGTAATCTGAAAGAACTCAGGAAAACCAATATACCTTTAAAATAATAGTCGCTTATTATGTGAAAAAAAAGAAAAAAAAACAACTCGAAGTAAGGCGTTGTGGCAGCGGCCCTTGCAAGATACAATACATGTTTCCATTTTTGTGACAAAACTCGTTTTTCGCTTTTAACAGTTATTTTTACATATGCATTATTTTGTCGCCCAAATCTATTTGACTATTTGAAGTTCTCGCTTTTTCCTGGTCCTGCACTAAATTTACATTTTTAGAATGTTCATTCATACAGTGTATACGGTTATAATACAATCCGTAAAGGTACGTATTCTATTTTACTCTCAACACCTTTTAAATAAAACGTAATGTTTTCACGTGGAAGGCTACGTTCGTTAGATTACGTTCGTATACAACCCCACAGTAATAAGATATGTCCATTATGAATAACATTTTTAAATGTAGGTGCAGCATGTTTCTGAATGGAGAAAAAGAAAACGCCTGAATGTCACAACATTGCTTAGTTCAGTTTTTCTTAGTTTTAAATGTAGGTGCAGCATGTTTCTGAATGGAGAAGAAGAAAACGCCTGAATGTCACAACATTGCTTAGTTCAGTTTTCCTTAGTTTTAAATGTAGGTGCACCATGTTTCTGAATGGAGAAGAAGAAAACGCCTGAATGTCACAACATTGTTTAGTTCAGTTTTCCTTAGTTTTAAATGTAGGTGCAGCATGTTTCTGAATGGAGAAGAAGAAAACGCCTGAATGTCACAACATTGCTTAGTTCAGTTTTCCTTAGTTTTTTTTTTTACATGTTGGGATTGTAACCAAGAGTCAATCTGTTGCAATCGTTATTAAACGATTATCTTATTAAACGGCAGTGTATCGATACTATTGGAAAAGTACACAAAAAATCTAAGGATCACGTGGCCACAGAAAGAATACTAGCTCTCAAACTAAGAGTGATCAACTGGAATGACTGATCGCTTCAGAATATGGCCACACCCACAAGCTCCAGATTACAGTTGCAAAGAACGAAAGTCGACGTCAGTCAGAACACCATTATATTGTTAACGTTTTTTATCGTTTCAATCGATTGTTTACGGCGTACTTCAGTTATTAAACCACAAATTACCGCAACCGACTTTGCTAACTCCAGCATTCAGCAAAACTTACTTTAATTCGGCTTTAAATATTTAATATTTTCCGCTATCCTCCGTCTGCGGTAAAAGACGTAAAAAAAACCTTCCAACAGCGCAAACCAAAGACCGAGGAACGTTCATAAATAATAAGACTTTCAAAGGAATTAAGCAGAGCTTAATTACTTTCATTGAGAATAGAGTTTATATATATTTACAGTCGGGCTGTAGCTTTTACGACGTAAGTGCAGATTTAAATATTCAGTAAGCTTTACTGCTCAGATTAAACGTTAACACCTCAGGGAAGTCTTCAAGTTAAATGACGGCTTTAAGGATTTATTACTTAATACTAAGCTATCGTGGCTACCGACTGTTCCATAAATAAAACGGTTAGTGCAACTGTAACATAGGGGAGTGTCTGTATTTACAGATAGGAATAAATTGCATGTTGATAAACTAAATTAAAGATACGGGTACTAACGAAAAACATTTTATGCACACCATGTTGCCTAACGTGATGAGGATTTCGGGGTCGGGACAGCTGGTTTGTTCTAGGCAGGCATAGGTACAGTAAACTAGATTTATTTATAAGGTAATTATAACTAGAGAATACGTGGGGAGGCAATTGCGCTAAAGAATATTGTGCTGAAGATCATGGTAATGATGTATGGTAATGATCAGAAACGTAGTCAAAATTTTGTTTTTTTTTTGGGGGGGGGGTTAGATTAGATTGGAGACATGGAATCAAAAGTCTGGAATAACCATTCCGGGATTTTTCCTTCCAGAAGGATGGGAGCTCCAGATTTTCCCTCGGATCAAGATATACACGAGGACCCTAATGTTGGGTTTTAGGACATTCTAAAATGCAGAATTAAAGAAACAGAAAAAACATAATAAAAAACCTTTAAAGTCGATCTCTAATTTTCTTATGAGATTTTATTAAACAAAAGTGAATATTAAAATATGAATTTGACATATTCAGTCCCTGTATTCTACAGCATAATTTCTACAACAGAAGTCCGATAAACCATGTCGCAGTGTTAAATAAAGCATTACTTTTTCGATATTTAAAATCAAAGAAATTAAAATTACCGTATTTTTCCGAATTGTGCTTCTTGAAAACAAAGTTTTCTTATTGCCACTTTGTAAGCCTATAATGAAATAACCTTAAAAATGTACAAAATGTAAGTGTGATTATCCTGAATCGCACCTTTCTATAAAATATACCGACTGTTTTGCCTAAGTGTTATAATAGCTTTCGGCATCTCTTTCAGTTTTTCGGGGGGGGGGAGGGGATCTGGACCCCTCGAACCCTCCCCCAGGCTACTTCTCTGGTAATTACACGTAGAATTAGCAGTTTGAGAATTGGGAATTACAGCCTAATTTGTCAAGAGGAACAAGGGAGAACAACATAATCTCTACGCGTACCGAAAAGTACGAAGGTCGGGCTAAATGATCAACACCAGGCTCCTGAAATCAATTTCAACATCCACTTCAGGCTCCATACCAGGCAAGGAACAAAGTCAGTGATTATGCCAACGCGCTGCTCAGCCGGAGACTGTTTAGGCAAAACAGTTTTCCTGGGATGGCGATGCATAACAGTTCAGGAAAAAATTGGTTTCCTCCAAAATTCCCTAAAGCCCCTAACTGTTAACGGATTCTGAAAGCTGTTAACAACGATTTTTTGAATTCAAATAAATTTCTAAAAAAGTCTTGAAATGGATTTATGAATTTCAGATGCGTAGTGCTTCACGATAAAATTGTGCCATACAGATGTTTCGTATCGTTTTAGCTAGAAAGCAGAACATTTAAAAATTACATTCATTAGGCTTATTAATTTGGGCCTCACTTAAAAATGACTTCGGATACTTAATCTACTGAAACGACAAAACTTTGTGTTCTAATCAGAGATTTATTTTGTAAGGTCTGTATTTGTAAATACAATTTTTGTGAATGCTGTACTGGCTAACATTTATAATTTACTATAATTGTGGAAAAAACGTTGTACATCTTACGATACGTAAGAATTAAACTTTCCCGATTGAAATCAAAATCCGCCTTTAGAAGTTTGTCAGTTTATTTGTGAGTGTTAAAAAATACTTTGTTCGAATCCATCAAAAATCAAGGGATTCAGGGAACAAGTGTTTTCTGGGCTACTGTGAGGCGTATGAATCATACAGATGATATCAGCAGCCTTGGAAAGAATATTCAACATTACATGAGAAGCTCTGACAGGGTTAAGACTATCGCAGCACTTTCTTAGCTTTTCATTTTTAGCCGCAATGACGAGATTATCCTCATTAAAGAACTGAGGGTTGTTGTTTTTTATGAAACACGATGATGCTTAGAAAAACGTACTAAAATTTTGTTGACAATAATTTTAACATTGCCATGGTGTTAACTTAACATGGTAGTGGTAAGAAAATCTTACGAAAACAAACTCAAAATAAAATTGCTTAATAACCGACGTAAGCGGAGAAACACTTTATTTGTTTATTTGTCGATTCGTTCTGACTAGCGACAATACCGAGTTTGTCTCTGATCATGCTCATCGTTGCCGACAAATTCCAGTCAGTAGACATCCCAATTTTCTGATTTGTTGACATCTCAACGAGGGGACGATCCGCAAACCAATCGTCTGAAAATTGTTTCCACTATCTCATCAGGTCGGACGAGAATCCCAATTAGCCGGGAACGAAAAGCGGAAATGCAACATACAAATGAAATAAAATATAAAAAAGGGAGAAACAGAGAAAGACATACACGTAGACCGACAGACGTGGAGAAAGAAAATACGAGAGAACCACGGGAAGGGGAACACGGAGTTTAACTTAGTTGTCAGTTCTTTGTTGGGATCACGTAGAGGCACCAGCTGTAAATTTAAAGGCTCTGCCTTCTGACAATCAAATTTAGTTTGAAATCCGCATCGCCGTGTCACGTACGCTGCCTGCTGCCACTGCCTGTATTATAATCGGCAGTAACGTTTTGTTTGCGCTAGTCTTCGACGGTCTGATGTCTGTGTCCCCCCCTCCACCCGCCTCGCCTCGTCGTTCCGATAACGGTAATGTCTGTGTAACAGACGTAAACACGTCGATCCCGAGAAACGGAAAATAAGAAAGAAATTGAAAAACTGTTCGAATCTGAAAATCAAATAAATTTTTATTATGCAGAAAATTAGTTGGCTGTTTTCGAGACGCAAGAAATCTATTCGAATGTAAATTTTAAGAAAAACATTTTAAAAGTATATAACTAATTTAGCAGTCTCTCAGGATCGTTATATTAAGCCATGTAAAATCTGCTTCATGTAACTTGAATAAAACTTAAAAATACAATAAACATTTACGAAGGTCAAAATACTTAATTATTTAAAACACATTTTTATTTTTCTTAAAGTAATCTGCCGCCTCTCGGATCCTGCACACCAGAGGCTTCTGTTGCACCAGTCACCAACGTTGTCTCCGTCTTTTCCCCCCATCTCTTATATTCATGACCCCCTAGGTCTACTCCGTTTCCATTGACTAGGAGGAACCCAGTCTAGCATCGTTTTAGACAAACGATCATCAGGCATCCACGTGGCCGTACCATATGAAATGCTTCCTAAATACGGTGTCTGAAATTGTCTTGTCAACATACAGTTGCCTCCTGATATCCTCCTTATTTCTGATAGACTGGAGTTTGGACACCCCACAAGAAGTCCTTTAGAAGACCACTTCCACTGGTTGCAGCCTTCGCCAGTTTCTTTGTCTCACGTTTCAGAGCCAAAGATAGAGTCAAAGGTTTCATGGTAGAGTATAGAGTATACAGTTTCATGGCAGAGAACAAAGTATTTTCTCTGGAGGTTCTGTGGGTTAACAGCAACCTACGAATAAAGCTACCGTATCACCAAGTCACTGATTCGAACTATAATAAATATTAAAAGTCAAGCGTTATGACATTACTTGAAAAGTCCTTGGTCTGTGCTTTGACAAATAATTTAAACCATCTGTTCTACACGGGGGACCTTGTTAATTTTGAGTAAATTTACAACTCACGTCCCTTCGTGACGCCATAATCTGTATCTTTCTCCTTTGTGGGAATACTACACGCTGGTACTATGCAATGTCCAAATGTTAATGTACTGGGAATTAAGGGGGCGAGAGAGGGGTGTGTGTGTGTGTATGTGTGTGTGTGTGTGAGAGAGAGAGAGAGAGAGAGAGAGAGAGAGAGAGAGACATAACGTTCGCCTACCAAGCTAATGAAAGACATATTGGATGTCGTACTGGAATGAAATTTTTGCAAAACTGTGGCTGTCCCCAAATTCCTGTATGCTAGTGAGACATGGACTCTTGCTAAAGGTACGTACAGAGGATTCAGCCAGCTAAAGTGAAATTTGTAAGAAGGACGCAATGTTGTTTTCTTTTGCATCGGAATAGGAACGAGTAAAATAGACGCGAATTAAACATTGTATCGTTGCACCAGAAGATGGAAGACCATAGAAGGAGATGGTGTGGACACTTGAACCCCATGCCTGATATGCGTCTACCCGTGGCTGGCTTTGGTTACCACCCTACAGGGAAGAGAGATGTCGGTAGACCGAGGAGAAGATGGGTTCCGGAACAGGTCTAAGGCCTAGTCGTTGGAGTGGTGGTGGTTATGATGATGATGATGATGACTGTCTGTCGTGTTGTATGGCGGGCAATTTTGCCGTTTACCACAGACGGAAACACTGATGTTCATACCTGATACAAGAAATACTAGCGGGTCTTCCAGTATTCCAGTAGAACGTCCACGCGCTACGAAGGCAGGCGCCAATCATCTACAATTTTGAAACAACAGGAGTCAGGAATTAGACACTCCTAGTAAGAAGAAGAAGAAGAAACTTGGAAAAAATGGAGGCAATCAGGTCCATCGCAGACCCGCAGCGCTTCAGGACAAAGCGATAAACCATCGCTCAACGTCTACACTAAACAATCGATATTCGGAGGAATAATTAAATGAGTCGATGATCGTACCGTAATTATCGCGTACAAAAGAACGTTTGCACTGTAAAAGACGTTCGGCCTGCGTAGCCTACACGAGTGGGCAGTGTTTGCATGCGCGTGCAGTCCAGCTGTTAATATACAGGAGTCAGCTGTTCGTAACAGCTACAGCTGGCAAACACTATACCAGTACTCGCTTTCCTCATCTCTCCCGTCAACTCCCCCTCAGCGCTGCTGCTGCTGCTCCCTTTTTTGCATAATAGCATACACAATATTTAATTTCCTTGCTGCCCCAAGGCTGACAGACTGACTAGTTTTTTAGATTGAAATCTCCTCTAATAAATCACGCAGGCGTACGGCCCGCGTCCCTTCCCCTCCCCTCAACTCCTTATTTACACGCTGTTAATATTAAAAAGTTCAACTTTGATCTGAATTTTATAAAACGTTACACAACCGCTGTCGAATTCGACGCTTTATCCGGCTACTTAAGTACACACACAGATACGTTTTATTGGAACCCGCCGCGTTTAAACTTTTGTCTAATTAAAATTTTGCTTTCTTGTTTACTATCCGGGCTCTCCCTCGCGCCTTATCCTCTCTTCTTTTCTATCACACTGTCTTTGTCTCTTTTTTATGAGCGTGTAACGGGTTTTCGTCCTTTCGTTTGTTAAACGATGAAAGATTTTTTACAAAGTAGTCCAATATCTTGACAGTGAGATTTTTCGTCGGTTAAACAAAACGACTGCAATCGATTAAAAAAAAAAAATTAATGCGCCTTTAAAAAACGTTATTCATTTCTGTATTCTCTCGTAAAAGTTTGAGAGTAACATTATGGTGTACGAGAGAATCAAATCACGCCATTCCGGAATGTCTCAAAACGGTACCGGAAACGATTCTGCAGAGTTTTAATGAAGAACTTCATCAAAGTAACCACCCCCTGATTTGAAGACTTTTAGGTGGAACTGTACGAACTGTCTGTGCCAAAGTTGGAAACGATTTTAAAAAATCTGTAGAAAGAAAAACAGCTGAAAAGCTGAGTTCATGCGGAACACGAAATATATAATTTTATTTTATTTTATTTAATATTTATAATTTCTCTACCTCAAGATGCTTTTCCCTTATTTGGAACATGTTTCGGGAATCCTGTTGTTCCCATCCTCAACCTTCTTAATTTTATTTTAAAACAACTGTCACAGGAAATTTTGTTTCCAAGTCATCAGAGATTAATTAGGAATTCACGAAAAAAAAACTTAGGTAAGACGGTTACAAATTGCCGTGTTCTTGATATCAGTAGCGTTATACTAATTTTATATTATTTAGGGCCTAATAACGTTACAGCACATAGCACGCTATGCTTTCATTACGATAAAGTATAACTGTTTATAAGAGGCTTCTTTTTCTTCTTCTTTACAGCCCAACGTTAGCCCCGACTTCCAACAACCTTTTCCAATGTCTCCTGTCAATTGCCATTTCAGTATAACCCCTCACACCCATTATTCTTAGACTTTTCAGCACATCATTCAACCATCTTATCCTAGGTCGGCCTCTTTTTCTTTTCTTATAGATTTGTTCCCTCAGGATTTTCTTTGGTATACGCTGATCATCCATCCGCTCTAGGTGACCTAGCCACTTTATTCGTTGAGCCTTTACGAATCTTACAATGTCCTCATACTTCAGTAGCTCATCTATCTCCTTGTTATTTCTTATTCTTTATTCGTCATCTTCTTTAACCGGGCAATAAACATGTCTTGCAATCTTTCTTTCAAACCTTCTTAGTGTTTCTTCTTACTTTTTTATTAACGTCCACGTATTGCGTCCGTAAGCAACAACCGGTCTGACAAGTGTCTTACTATATATTCTCACCGATGTGATACGACTAATGAGTCTGCTTCTCAATAGTCTACTGTTGGCATAGTATTCTCTATTTCCTACTTGTATCCTGTCGTGTATTGTCTTGTTTACGGAACCTTCATTATTTATCATGTTAACCAGGCATCTGAACTTATTAACTGCGTCAAAACAGGTATCATTTATTAACGCTGGGTTATAAAATCAGTGTTCATAACAGAACCTCGGCCGTAATTCGTTAGAGAACACACGTAAGAAGTGTCAAAACAAATAAAGCTTATCGCGCTCGCGCGAAGACCGGTTATCAGTGACAAAAGCCGATGAAGTTCTCTCGTCAGGGGAGGGGGGAGGGCGCTAAGGCGTTACTTAGACTGTTATTACTGTAAGCGAGGAAGAGGAAACACATGAAAAGTGATGTAGAACAAGCTGCGGCAGTACATTTAACATCTCTCATCAAGCGAAGCTCGGATAACAAATTAAATTCCCTTCTCTCTCTCTCTCTCTCTGTCTCTGTCTCCCTCTCTCTCTTGCTGAGCGCAGAAAATTACACATTCTCAAGTGTTTTAAGAACGTACTGGTTGTAGCAGTTGTTGTTGTATTAGTACTAGTTGTAGCAGTAGTAGTAGTGGTAGTTGCTGCTGTAGTGGGAGAGCGCGGTATCGAGCGAACTTTACGGAGCTGCAGGAGTGTATCCGAAAGGGGGCTGTGTGTGTGTGTGTGTGTTTGTGTGTGTGTGTGTGTGTGTGTGTGTGTGTGTGTGTGTGTGTGTGTGTGTGTGTGTGTGTGTGTGTGAAAAGTGGCCGACATTAATTTTTGGCATGCAACATATTAGACAAAGGTAGGGCGGGGGTGGAAAGGGAACAGTGACGAAGCTGTAGGAATGAGAAGCTGCGCTACGACGTGAACAGGGGGTAAGAGGATGGAAGACGTAAAGTAATTAGACAGCCCCCTTAATACAAGTTTGAAGCAAGCGGCGGCAGAGGGTAGCAAGAAAAGATATATAAAAGAACATCCGCTACGAGTTAGAACAGGCAAAAACTTGTAAAATATTTTGCATGAGATTCCTTCTCCTGCTGCTGTTGCTTCTTCTTCTCCTTCTTCTTATTCTTCTTCAATGCCAACAACGTCCCTACCCTTCGCCTTTGTTACTTACTCCTGCAACTCGCGGGGAGGTTACTTAATTACGGACGCCGTATGAAATATTATCATAACACAAGTAAACCGCCGCCCCGTCCCTATTGTGTCTTGTTGTGCAGGTGACGTTAACTAACTGTGATTACACAGGCTCCGGTTTCGTGAATTAACAAACGGTTAAATACGTAACCAACTGTAGCCTACGTGGAGCGGTCCAGTGCGTCCTTTGAACTTTTGTTCGCTTTCGTTTCATTAACTAATGAATGTATACATTATGAGATACTACGGAAGTTCTTATACATTTCAAGCTTAAAGTTGAGAATGCGTATCTAAAACCTAGGAGCAATAACCTTTTCAACGTTCTAAAAAATTTCAACAAGTGAATTTCTGTTTGACAATGAAATTACTTCCGTAATGCGTGCGCTTGTGTAGGTATTGCGGAGGACGTAAAATTTACCATTTATCGATTGGGAGTCTTCTATAGCTACTGCCATGTCTTCCATACTGCACACAAGAAACTTCTGCTGCACCAATCACAACGTCCCGAGTCTTTTATCCGCGTCTTCTCAAGTGCATCTTTCCTCATTACCTCCTGGGTCTACCCCGTTTACGTTGTCTAGGAGCATGTTGTCTAGGAGCATGCAGTCTAGGCATATTTTTGGATCAACGATAATCAGGCGTCCATTCCACGTGGCCGTGCCGTACGAAGTGCCTTTTATTTACGGTGTCTAAAATTGTCATATCAACATGTAGCTGCGTCCCGATAACTTTGTTTGTAAAGTACTGGAGACCGGACACTCCACAAGACCTTCTCCAGAAGTCCATTTCCACTGATAGGAGCCTTCGGGAGCTTCTTTGATTTATCGCCCGTTTCAGAGCCGTAGGTGACTATAATTTCCAAGACGTAAAACAGGGATGTGATATGTACACGGGACACAATTCAATTTAGGCTTCAAGTAACTCTGCTGATACGCCAAGAGTATTTAGAGAAAGTTCAATAATAATACGTGTAGGCGGTAGATGTACCAGAGACTGTTGAAAGAACAAGAAACTTAGAGTCATAGTAGCAGACAATGAAAATAGCCTGCAGAGGGGTATTCATAGCCTCTATGAATTGCAGCAGCTAATCAGGATGTATGGTTTGGAAATTTCTGTTACCAAGACTAAGTCCGTGGCTTTTAAAGGTTGCTTTCCTGAATGATCAACTAAATGCTTTCCTGTAAGGTGTAACTGAATGATCAACTAATTGAGCAAGTGCATTCACTTAGGTTCCTTGGACATAATTTGTCTTATGTTGGTGAGACAGATGTGGACACAAAAATAGAGAAGTTTAATCACATGTGTGGAACGATAAGAAGAACACTGAATGCAAAGGTCTGAAGAGATCCTCTTTTCAAATCGTATAAAGTGATGGCCATGCGGCCTTTATGGCAGTGAGACTTGGACACTGAACGCAAAGACTCAAAGCCGGATACAGGCTAGTGAAATGCGATTTTTACGATCAGTACTAGGAGCATCACGGGATAAGAAATGATGATATAAGGAACATCCTTATAATACACAACCTAAACGCAAGGATATAGCAGTACAGACAGGATTGGACAGACCATGTTGAACAGATCCATAAGAACAGGATACCAAAACAAATTTTGGTTTATAACCCGAAATGACGGCGGAATATTGGAAGACCCAAAAAAAAAAAAATGGTTTGTCCAAGGAGTGGGCAACTATTCATAAGGTCGACAGCCTGAAAAGTAAAAGAGAAGAAGAAGAAACTAGACGTAAAGAACGGCAAATTAGTAATAGACGAAAGCCATCAACTGACGATTTGCATAATTACAATTTTCCTTATAAATTTTCGTGCGAAATAACTGTAAACGATTAAACGTTCGCAGACAAAACAAAACTTTTCCGTCGTCTGAGAAAATTATAAGCCCGACGACTAACACCGGAATACGTTCCTTACAGAATTAGTTTCATTTCGTTCGTTATTGTCAGTCTGTAGAGTAACCTTCTAAAGGCGCCGCTAACTCTCAGTACGTCTACAAAAGTAACGAAGTGATGACAGCTCCAAGAAGTCCTCGCGAATCTTACGTGTTCACGACATAAAAGAGACGGACTGCATAAGAGTGTGTGACTTGTTAGTGGTGGTGGTGGGAGAGGGAATGCAGTCAAGACCGCAAGACAGAGTCGGAGAGAGAGAGAGAGTGAATAATAAGTGTACACAGCGAAGTTGTTAGACCGTCAGATGAGGGATAGGACAGCAAGAGATAGAGGACTGAGTGGCAGTGAGAGGGAAAGAAACTAGCTAGAGAGGTAGAGAGACATGTAGACATGGAGACTGAATAAGACAGTAAAGAGATAGAGGGAGGAGAGAGGGGGAGAGAGAGAGAGAGAGAGAGAGAGAGAGAGAGAGAGAGAGAGAGAGAGAGAGAGAGCTACTGTAGTTCGGATTCCGAAATACACCGTAAAGCGAAGAGCTGTGGCGCGCTGTCTGGTCCACCGACCCAAGTTAACCCACGAATATGGTAAGAAATTACCTAAGTGGAAAGTTTTCGAGCGAACTTCTCGCTTCGGCTGATTGTTAACTACAACAGTAACAAAGACGACGATGACGACGCCGACGCCGACGACGTTCGATGACGTCGACGCAGACGACGCTGATTACGCCGTCGGGCGGGGAAAGCTTCTCACCAGACAGTGTAGTGTACGTGAGAGCGAGTATGTTATATAGTTTTTTTTTTTGCCTTTCCACGCGAAAACGCTTTGATATCCAGCCAAACTTTCTGCCAAACTTCGATTTTTGTTTACGCGAAACTTTATTGTTATTATACTCGTACAACATAAAGACGTTATTAGTAAAACGCGGATTCATAATATTATGCTCAATGAAATGCTCAAAATGTGTAATAAACTATTGTATTCAAAATATCAATCTATTGCAGATAATACAATTACCTAAGGGTATTGGACTTTAGAAAAACGTCCATCCATTGACGATGTCTATTTGCCACAGCCAAGAATTCAGTCTGGAAACACACATAACACTTTTTTTAATTACAAAAGAGTTTGAAAAATTTAAAAGACCGCCTTCACGGAAATGACAGAAGTTAAAGGTACGCCACGGTAACTTGTTAAGGCAATTAAAAGGTTACATTTGAACACTACCATTCTTATAGGTGCAGAACATATTCGTCAGTAGAACGTATTACACAAAAGGGCCTTGAAAACAATGTAAACAGGAAAGGAGATACTGAAATGTTAAAAAAAGTGGGAGACTTTGAGTTGGGGAATCGAGAAGCTACACTGGCAGGAAATTGGAGTCTTCAGCGCATAGGATACTAAAAGCAGAATATGATAATAAGAAACCTGGAGACGCAAATGTAACAGAATGAGATGTTTATACAGCGTTTTACGGATGGCCAGATAGTAGTGGCTAACGATGAAGAAGATATTTCTTATATGATGAGAAAATTAATAGAAATGTGCAACAGATGGACATTGAATCTGAACAAAAAAAAAATTGAATAATTGGCTTCAGAAACTCAATCTGCGTATCTTCAGTTACCTGGCAACGTAATCATAAAACACTGTGAAGAATGTGCATATTTTGAAGCTATTATTAGTAAAGATGGAACCTGTGAGAAATATATGAGATATTGGATGAATGTGGTTAAAAGAATCATACCATACACAAATTAAACACCCTCCTATGGTCCACTAAGTCGGGCTCAACATCTACAGGGTAATTATGTGCCGATTACTATTTACGGGTACTTAAGATCGTGTCTAGCTATAAAGCAAGTGGCAGAAGACGAAGAGGTAGACCTAAACTAAAATAGCTGCAGGGTGTGGAAATAAGTACGGCTGTAACTCGGAACAAGATTCCCAGAACAGACTGGATGCGGTTGGAGCCATAGGACCCTTGCGAAATGACGCTCAAGAACAGAGAATGTTGTTTGATATTTAAACATTATGTGAACGAATGATGTAGTATGCCGTTTTTTGTTCTACGCGGCACTCAAATCATTATAAAGGAAAAACGGAATATAATATGGATTATCAAATTATATGATCAGTATTTCTAATAGTGTTCCTCGCCTCTATTCGAGAAATACGTGAAGTCACCCGTTCCGGTCTTCAATCTTTTACGTTGTCTTACAGCATGTGATGTTTGGGCATGTCTGCAAAAGCCTTGTTGGGCATTCTGTGCATATGTTCCGTCTATGTGGTCTTACTGTGAGCAACACGACCATTGCCTTCCTGTCCGTGTTGGACATTCCTGGTCTTGAAGAATTGTTGTTTATTGAGTGCTTATTGTAGTTTTGTTTACTTGAACCTGTCATTAAAGTGGTAAGTAGCGATTTATCTGGTGTTAAAGTGTCCTGTTTCAACTGTTCGAACACGACGATCCATGGGTCGTGAGTGTTACTCGATATTCAAGTCGATCGTCTTATTTGCATTGATCAGAAATTAAATTAAAAACAGAATATATTAAGTTAAGAAAATCTGGGTCACAAGACGCAGCGCTGCGACCGATAATTATCTAACAATAATGTTACACTTTTTGTAATTATCTCTCGTCATTTCATATTAACGTGATTAAAGAAAAGCAAAAAATGTCACAACATCGTAGCAGTTCCACTACAACTCTATGGAAAATAGGAAAGCAAGCCATAAGTAAATTTCTTTTTGTAACAGTTTTTTTTTTTTACGATGAACAGTGAATTGACTAAGACTGAAATATTACACAAAATCTCTATGTGAGTCCGGCTTCTTTTGATCACGAATTTTAGCTTTGCATGATTTCTATAAGAGTGACATGACGGTCTCTTACTTACCTTCTACCTAAACTAAAGAGATTAGTGATCGTCATTTCCCGTTTTCAAATAGTACAATATTGACCAAAAAATGAATTCGCGATCAGCCAAATACTGTGTTATGGAATAAAAAAATTCGTGAAGTAATGGAAAATCATCGCACACCGAATCATCCTTGAAAGAAACATTCCTACCTATGGTTGAAGATCGGTCAGAATTTCGAACAGGGAGTGGGAGACAGAATATCGAACACAAACACACCGAGAAGTTAAAGAACTCGCGCAGTCCAAGCGGGTTTTATTACTGTACAGCATAGCCTGCTACAAACGACTTACATGGTGTAACCGTCTCTACAAGTACGGCTTGAAGGAGTCTGAAAATATAAGCGGAAGGAAGAAACAAGAGATCGCGTCTGAAAAGGTAACTACAATGACAAATAATTGTCTACAAAAAATAGTTGGCCCAACCAATCAACGTTTCGGATTGGAAGTAAATTATGGATTAACGTTATCTGACTACTAGAAATTGAGATTTCGTTTGAAAATATTATTATTTCTTTTCCTCTTAGTTATTTATTATGCTAACCAGCTTCTACTATTATTTGAACATCTCAGTAAATTGTTATTATTAATATTACAACAGAAAACGTTGGAGTCACTTTTTCGTTATTGTCATAATTCTGGTAAATAATTGTATCACACATATAATTGCAATGATAAAGATTTTTAAAATTAATAAATAATTTAATTCAATATTAAATTTTTTAAAGGTATGCTAAAGACCCGTTTCAACCCTTTGATTTTTTCTATAGAGAACGACTAGAAATGAATCATAAGGATTACGTTTAAAAAGGGTTTGTGCTGCCAGATAATTCCTATTAAACAATTGAAGATGACGGAGACGATGATAATGACAAAAGCGCTTTGACTTTTTGGATCTCGCTTCACAAATTTCCAATTTTCCTTACCTCTTTATCGCTTAATCATCATCCAAAACAAGAGTTGAGGAAAATCCCAAAAAAGATTATAAAAATGAAATACGAAGGCGTCAGACGTAGTTTTTAGTTGAACAGGGAAAGATTATCGCGAATTAAAATTTTTTATGAATCGTTGATGAAGAGGAATGTCGAAGTTATCGCGAACTGTCATAATAATGGCTAAGGGGAAAATGTAAGAAACTATTACAACTAAAAGATTAAAAAGGGTTACTTTCATGTTTATTAAAAACATTAATTGTGTAGTACAATACACATAGCTATGTTCTAATTTACAGCAGTAATAACGGTTCTAGGAAATTAAAAGATTCATAAATATTAAAGTTTAACATTTAAAAGTGGGTCAGGGATAGGTTTTCTTCTTTATGTTTCTGATGTGAAAATTTTAAGATTGTAAACTTTTATTAATTTACTTAATTTAATAATTTAATGTTATGCACGTATGAATACTTCGCAGATTGTTAGATAAATTAATCATCATCATCATCATTTGCAAGGATTCAACCAAGGGTGGTTGTTCAGGTCTCAAACAGGCAAAGTCTGGAGCTGATCATTTAGAGTTAATTAGTCTGGAGTTAGTCTAAAGTTAATTAATTTTAACTTATTAAACAATTTTTGCAACATGCTAAGTTAATAAATGTTATTTTTTACACTTAAAATCATAGAGTTCAAGAACAGTTAACGAGGAGGATGGAAAACACCAAAGAATTTTAATATAGAAGAGGAACATATTATTGTGCGACTTTGCAACAAACGGACGATGAAAACAGTTGACTTGGGTAAACACCGAACATGATTAATCTGAGTCCTGCTCAAAATAAGTCTAAACATTTGTATAGATTTTAAACGAAACGGTTTTAAAAGCAAATTAGTAGACACTGTTAACTATTATTTACTAAATCTGTTATGCCAGTGTTAATAAAAAATTCATCTTATTGTAACTGTAACAAGAAAGAAGGTGAAAAGCACTTAAAATAAGTAATAGGAGTTAGAAAATTAAAAGGTCTGTATAAATCACTGTCATGTGATTTCTGCCCAAGGGCAGATCTTACAGGGCATCCACAATGGTTTCCTATCCTGGGCTAGTCTCTTCATATCATGATATCGTCTGATCTCTTCCCCGATATCTCTTCCGTTTTCCATTTACCAGCCCCTCCAGTGTCTCTATCATCACATTCACATTTTTTCTCTCCTACTCTTCCAAGCACCCCTTCATTCATCACTCTATCCTTCCAGTAAATCCCTTCCATTCTTCTCCATGTCCACATCTAGAAAGCCTGTAATCTTTCTCTTCTTCTTTTCTCGATGTTCAAGTTTCTACCCCGCATATAATCACAATCCAAACAAAACACTTCACTACCCTCTTTCTTAGCTTTATGTCTAGTGATCAGCACAATAATCTTATCTTTCTATAAACGCCTCCTTAACTAATGCAATTCTGCACTTCACACCTTAACTACAACGTATGTCTTCTCTAACTAAACACACCAGACACTTAAAAACTGTCAGCTGTTCAATTTCCTCATTTGCTATTTAAATCTGTGCAGTCCTGCTCATTTTATTTATGACCGTGCTTCAGTAGCTCATCTATCTCCTGGTTATTTCTTATTCTCCATTCATCATCTTTCTTTCTTTCTTTACCGGACCATAAACACGTCGCACAATCTTTCTCTCAAAGTTTTGTAGAAATAATGAGTTAAAAAAGAAGTGGATGAAATATCGTAAAGTGTGTTTCGATTGATTACAATCATTTGTGTGTTTCAAACGGCGCACAAACAAATTGTAATCTTTCTTTCTATGTCATTTAAAACAAGCACAAGCGAGGATGTTCAGTTTTGAGTAAATATATTCCAGGCAGTTTCTTTAGAAAATCGCAATCCGTATGAGTTTGCAAAGTGCGCGAAACGAAAAGTGAGGCTCTTGCCGTCGATCGAAGGTTAAAGATGTCACCGTTAAATTTTATTACAGTCTTGACGGTAGTTGTAGTCGTTAAAGGGTAATTTTTTATTTTGTACACATTTGGTTTCTTCCGTCGCGCACTATGGAAAGATTAGGCGGCGCGCATCTGGTATACGGTCGGGATCCAATATCAGAAATGCCTTAAGCAGCACGCTAGTAGTTGGTAGTTGGGTGTAAAAATGTTATTGGCGCGTCCGGAAAGTGCATTAAATTCTCCCTTTACTGCTTAACGCACGCATCCCTCAGTTATAACTTTGTGCCCATAAATGCACATTGAAAAGCCTCCATAAAGGTTTACTGGCTCCGCTGTAAGTAATTTTGAAATGTCCTCCTTAAACCCTTTTCGCCCTCCCCCTACTCGTGCGTGCGCGCGTGTATCCTTACATAGAAAAGGGGCCGATAAACCTTACATGTGCTTGTAGAACGAGAGTTGTCGATTACCTCTGACAGCGTTACGGCTGCCTCTGAATTTTTAGAGTTATCCTCTTTAAAGGAATATTTAGAATCAGTCTTTTGTTACGATCGCGTATAGACTGCAGCCTGTACGGTGCGTATGCAGATGACGCTAATTACTGACGATGGTGATTACGGTGATGACGATAATTATGATACTGACGGCAACGGTACGATGAGGACGATGAAAACAAAAACGATAATAATTAATTACCAAACTGTACACCATAATATCCTATTCCTAATTATCCAACTATCCTCATTATCAAACTATGATTCCTAATTATCTAACTAGAAATTATAACAAGTTGGATAAATTTCAGACGATCTGTGATAAAATGAACCGTATTTTTAGAAACAAGGTAGGCTTACGTCAAGATTCAAAATTAAAGTTCGACAAAGTTCAGGCAGTCCCTGTACCGTCCTATGGGTGTGAATTATGGCCAACAACCAAGAAACAAGGCAGTAAAATACAAGCCTCGGAAATGGCGTTCTTAAGAGGAGTTAAAAGCTTATCTAAACTTGATCGTATAAAAGAATAAGGTTATAAGAGATGAGTTATAAGTTTTTAACTGGAATGAAACATTAAAAGATTACAAACAATGGTGGAAAGAACACTTAGAAAGAATGTCAATTTCCAGACTGCCCAAACAAGTCTGGAAATACAAACCTATAGGATACAGGTGTGTGGGTAAACCCAGGAAGAGATGACTGGAGGATCTGTGAAGGCAGAACAGGCAGCACCCCTTGCCTATGCCGTCTTGTGAAGATAATGAACTACACAGCAAATGACACGTTTTAATAATTTGGGGAATACTACAACCCAAAGGCGTATGGTCAGGTGTTCTTTAACAGTACAGCCCGACGTGAACCCTGACTTCCAGCACCAATCTTCTCCAATGTCTCCTATCCATTACTATCTTAGTGAAACACCTCACATCCATTCTTCTTAGGTCTTCCAGCACATAAATATATACAAGTAACTGAATAAAATGCGGTACAACGAAATTAGCATGAAGTAGAAATTGATCAGTGTTATTTTGAAAAGTAGCAGAATTAAAATATTTAGGCTCACTGGTGACAGATACAAACGACATGGACAGGAAAAGTAGTGCCAGAAATAACTCTGGAAACAAAGCATTTGTGAAGAGCCTTATGTAGGAGAACACATTGATGAGGATGCGAATCATATCGAAACAGAAGAAGAGACGGATATGACGCGGTAATGGTCAGCGTAATGACGCGGTGAGTGATGAATCCGGCGACGAAACCGCGTGACGAAAAGAAAACAAGCGACGGTTAATATTTAATTTGCAGTTACGGTTTTTAATGTTTATATTAAGGTCGGAAAAAAAACATTTTTTGCAACACCTGGTGTCCCTTTCATGATTGATTATTTCGCCGTGAATATTCATTATTTAAATTAGCGAGTACGGCAGACAGCGAAACTACTTGAACGAGACGGACGGGCAGCGTGGAGTATTACCGAGGAGGAGAATAAGGAGGACGAGAAGAGAGACACAGAGAGAGAGAGAGAGAGAGAGAGAGAGAGGGTGGATGGGTGAGTGGAGGAGGGAGGGGGAGAGAGAGAAAGTTAGTGGGAGGAGGGAAAGAGAGAGATCACATCGTTGTGACAAGAGTATATTGAAAACAACGGCAGAACAGTCCTTCTCCCCCTTCTCCGCCACACCAACAACTTCTCGGATTATGGACAAGGGTTGGAAGGGAAGTTATCTCTTTATTAACTAACCACTTCCTACAGGTTCACACGAGACCTCGTCGCTAGCCTACCGCCTACCTGCCGTATACACAACAACTCAAACACATTCACCGGGTTACACCAGATTAGCTGCACGCAATAGTCGTATAAAAGTTAATCCAGGCTTGGGTTTCCCTCCCGGACACACACACACACACACACACACACACACACACACACACACACACACACACACACACACACACACACACACACACACACACACACACACACACACACACACACACACACACACACACACACACACACACACACACACACACACACACACACACACAAGTTTACATACACCAAATTAATTAATCAGCTAATTGTGTCAAACGCAATTTTCCAACGCGCTAATTTCATTTTGCACTTTACGTGTATACAAGTTGTGTGTATACACATATATACATAGGCCTATAATAAAATTACTCCATCACGATGTATGACACTGAGCCTCTCTGTTGGCGATGATAATTCTTGTCACAGGTGAAATCTGTCCTGCAAAGTAAATGGTTTCAACTCGACCCGTCCGTTATGATTTCTTTGTTTTGCGGAAACGCCGTCTGAATATTCCATCGCTGTATTCAGCAACTCGCTTTCAGAGGCTGCGAAATCAGCTATGAATGTGACGCCGGCTACATGTTACAGAGAGAGAGGTGATTAAAATATGTAGCGAGGAGTACATATTTTGACTAGACATTCTGTAGTTGAGATACCTCTTTTGCATACAGGAAAGGCCTGTCAAAAAACCTAAGCGAATGGGCAACTAGCTGTTCTGATTATAGAAAGTGTAATAAAACATGAAACGTAACACAAACTTTCTAGAACATAGAACATAATTCACCGCTTCCTTTATACAGCGGAATAAACGTTTTCCGAAAAACGGTTACACTTCGCATACGAAGAGCTATAATCTCCTTTTACGGAGGAGGAACCTGTTCGCAAATACAAACAGGTATTTCTACTGTTGTTGCAAGAATGTCGGATACATAGAACAAAGTGTACTGACCTCGGAAACTGACATGACGGAACTATTCCGTGGAGAGTTACTACAGAGTGTGTCAGTGATAGGACTAGGGACTGATAAATCTTTGCGCAGTGTTGCGTATCTACATCGTAGATAAACACAAGTCACAAACAATATAAAGAAAGTACGTCAATAACAAATCGAAATAATTTTTGGAACTGGTGTCTTGACGCGCATGCGTTTGTGAAAATCATGCTTCTTTATGAGTTCTGTTATGATTAAGTGTCGTTCTCGTCAATTCGTTTCTGGAAGTTCTCATTCTAAACCGCTATTAGGTATTCTTCCATCCCCCATTCTTATTACGTGGTCATACAATCCTAATCCCTGTTGCAAGGTCTCGTTAATCTTCTTTCCTTCTGGATATACCAGACAAATTCTAATTCTTCTCTATAAATCCACTATAACTGCAGTTAATCTATTGTCTGTGCATGGTCCATGAAACATTCTTAACTGCTAATATCAGGGATCGGTATGGCGACAGGTTACGACATCTACTAAAGAAGGAAAACTCAAGTTTGTAAGACAATATTGACAGTAAATGGTCTACGAATACTAGGCACACGAGACATGAACCGCCATCGCTATTAGAGCGGGAAATAGAACGTAGATCAATGAGCAGTTACTAACAACTACAGACGAATCGCAGAGAATGTCATGGTTCTGTATTCACACTCAATATCCACTACTCTAAGGCAAATCATGTCTTAAATCTTCATTTTCAGGTGCGGGACCACGTACAGCTTAGAAGAAGAAGAAGAAGTAGAAGAAGAAATCCAGTGAAAAATTACAATATACAGCACAGTTATAAGTACGGAGAGTACAGTAATATTGTTTAGTAACGATTAAACTGAAAAGACATACATACGACTGAAGCACTGTGGTTGTCCTACGAACAGAGATACAAGATGATCCATTTCCGTGGTTAATTAACATGGTATACACACGCTGGACGACGGTTAAAAGATGATAATGATGATGATGATGATAGCTATAATCGAGCACATGGTACACATAAGCGACAACGGAAACACGGTTTAGGGAATGCTTTTAAACGTTTTGTTTGACAAATTGCAGCACTCCTTTGCGTGTGTGTGTGCGCGCGCGCGTTTTAAAACATTTCGTGGGCGACAAATCTGTGAAATATCGTGGCCACTGTAAACACTGCTCTTTCTACAAAAAAAAGAGGAAACGCTGTTTACATTAATTTTGTTTAAAACCAACCGCAGACAGGCTACCATCTCACTAACCCTTAAACACACACACACACACACACAAATTACGGGGGCGGAGACGCTGCTGTAAATGAGAACATATTCGTGTACGCGTGTGTTGGAAGAGAGAAAGGGAGAAGGGGAGAAAGAGACAGAAAGAAACTGTTCTGTGAGTGTGGGAGGTGTTAGAGAGGCACTGTGCAGAGAGACGTACGCGCGGGCATGTGTGTGTGTGTGTGTGTGTGTGAGAGAGAAGAGAGACTGTTCAGAACTGAGTCGTGTACTGAAATATTTTCTCCTTTTCTTTACTCTGCCAAAGATAGAATTTATCGAATTGCAAGACTAAACATCAACACAAATCACGTAAAAATTATGTCTATATTTGTAGACCGATCTTCGCTAAACCTTTCATCAACTCTATAGAATATTATATATCACAATTATATGGTTTTCCCATAATTAAATCGTATAATGCTATTACATTATGGTAATTATCTAATTTTATTTATAACTTGATCCAGCATTGGCCGGAAACAGTTCACTCCATCAAAATGCTTCTTGTTTTCAGGAATCTTTGTTGATTCCTGATGACCGGAGGAAAATACTTTTGGAATTACACTTTGACCGTAGTGATTTCAAACGTGCAGTGTACCGTGACAACGAATTCTGTACACGACTCAATACTGAACAGTCTCTCTCTCTCTCTCCCCCCTCTCTCTATCGTATCTTTCTCTCTCTCTCTCACACGCACACAAACGTACATTCGATTGCGTTAGAGCGGAAGTAAAATAAAAAAATAAAATGTGCCTACTTGAAATGTGTAAGGCAGTTTCGCAACGTGTTTAGCAGTGACGGGTTGAAAGGTCACGCGCGTACTACGCCTATTTATGTGTTACACGCTAGTGTTTTAAAATATTTATACGCGGAAAGGTCAGATTGTTATAATTACCGTTTATGTCAACAACAACGCCTGAATTATTTATATAAGGGTTCACATAACGTCAAAGTTCTTTACGATAGGCAGCTTACGTTAGGTGTAGGTCTAGTAAATACCGGAAGTCACGTGGTCATAGGAAGTCGCTACCATATAAAAGGCTGTATGATTTTTAAATCCTCGTGAATATGGAATTTCGGCTTTAGGTTAGGGGACTATCTTGGATTATACAGCCCAAACACAATTTACATGGTACGGCACGTTCAGCGGACGGACAACCAAACAGTTTCGAAATGTACACAGTGAGAAAGATTCTGCCTTTCAGGTCACTTGATGAAGATTATATTAGATTTACCGATCATTTCGTCGTGTGACAGCATTTGTTTTTCATTTTACCCGTTACGAGAAGGTAATCATTCCATTACGGGAAAAAATTATATCTGTTATGTGTTATTATCACAATACTGATAAGCAATATCCTAAATTAAGGTTTTTAAACGAACACTCAACAGAGTGAGTAATTTCTCATAACGTCGAAATGGGTAAAACTAAAGACGAACTAAATCGGATCTAATATAAAGTGGGAAACCCTAGTATTCGTGATACAAGAAGGAAGTGTGAAGAAGGAAGAATGGGATACGTAGGCCTATACAAATGCATAAATTGTTAGATTTATTTAAAACAATGAGAAGCTTTACAACAAACCACTGCCCTACGCTAATTCAATCGTTTAGTGTAACAGCTGTAACGCGTAGTAAAAAAGAACTTGTATTACGGTATAATAAATTTGTGTTACAGTGGAAACCGCTGTTGACGGGTGTTTCTGTTCATTGTTTTTTAATTATAAAACAGTGCATCATGTAATGAACGGAGAGAGGGGTTGACAGGACGCGTGTTGCGTTGGGACACCAACTGGGGGCCGGGCTGCTACACGCAGTAATTATTTTAATTGCGTTTAACAGTTGTCGCGGTCGTTGGGTACACGTTGGTCGCGGTCAAGTGACGAGCCCGCGCACCACCGCGCCGATTGGTTCCCACCGATTCGGTTTTTACGTAATCTTTGTGCGTAAAATTCTGACAACTACTGAAACTCGGACGCCGAGGAAAGCGGATCGCAAAAGAATCTAACCTCTGCAGACCTATTCTCAGAACGTCGTGAATGGAGCGAGAACGAATGTATGTAGGCCTACGTGTACTATGGACTGCGGATAGAGAATAGATTATTGAATCGGATCAATAAGGCGTACTTAGACTACTTTAACCGAAAAATTAGACTACCGTGGAAAAAGCGTTCGACAAACTCTGTTATGCCTACATTCTTAAAAATTAGAAATATTTTTAGTACTTGAACAGTTAAGTATTTGACACGGTCAAATATGATCCTGCCGTTAAGTTAGGTAAATTCCAGATGATCTGTAAGGCAATCAACCGTATTTTTAGAAACAAGTTACCTCGAAACACAAAATTGAA
The DNA here is from genome assembly GCA_034769895.1 of Magicicada septendecula. Taxonomy (NCBI): domain Eukaryota; kingdom Metazoa; phylum Arthropoda; class Insecta; order Hemiptera; family Cicadidae; genus Magicicada; species Magicicada septendecula. The sequence goes on along the minus strand of CM068373.1, from coordinate 394,175,432 downwards.
GTTTTACAAAGTTACGGGGGGGGGATCACTGTACTGTCCCTGTTATGGGTACGAATTATGGACAGCGACCAAGAAAGAAGAAAGTAAAATACATGCCTTATGCATTCTTAAGAGGTGTTAAAAGGTGTTCTAAATTTGACCGTGTAAGGAATGTGACCGTAACAGAAGCATTACAAGTTTTTAACTTGAATGAAACATTAAAATATTAGAAACAACTGTGGAAAGAACACTTAGAAAGAATGACAGATTCTAGACTGGCCAAACAAGTCTGGAAATACAAACCTATAGGACAAACAGGTGTGTGGGTAGACCCTGTAAGAGATGGCTGGAGGATCTGTGAAGGCAGTACAGGCAGCACCTTGTCTACGCAGTGTTGCGGTGGTGACGACGAACTATTTGACAAACGCTTTTGTCCAGTGTGAACTCAGTGTGACTCTCAGGCGAGATTATTTACAAAAGCGAATTTTGATAAAATAGAAAAGACGCAAAGACCAATGTGAAACGAATGACAAACATCGAGTTGTCGGATAGGAGTATAAATGTGTGGGTGCGAAACGTAACAAGACGACTGTAGAACCTTTAGAGTTGGGTAGCATGACTGACGTGGAAATTCGCGTCAGCCGTAAAGCCGGACAAAACGATGTATCGAAAGTATATTAGCCTAGACACCATGGGAAACAAAATAAAAAGAGAATGACAACCGGTCAATTGGGCGGACGAACGGAATAGACTCCAGGTGGCCTCACAAGGGAATGAACTTGAGTACTGTCTAAGCTAGTTTTTGGATATATACTTCCTAGAACTTGGATATATCCGGCCTATAGCTGGAGGCCAAAAATTTGGTCTACACAGTGTAATTAAAGATAAAAGACCTTTTGGCAGATCTCCAACGAAACAGGTGTACGGACTTGCTTCAATGACACAACGGGACATTCCCTGTACGAAGCGATACACAGCTGAGGTAGGACCGCGGAGATAGAACAGATGTAGAAACCTACTAGCATCACCAAACCCTCACGAAGGCAAAAATCCAGAAGACGAGGGCGGCATGTTAACGGAAATACTATAAGATGAGGTGCTATAGCTTTATAGTAAATGCAAGTTGCTGTAGTTTAATTTGTGAACATGAAAACATTACTTTGTAACCGAGACAAAAGACTAGACCTAGGTTATGTATTAGGTTATACAATAGTAATGCATTATAGGCCTATGACTTGTTAGATTAGATTATTTATTATATTACTATTTTTAATTACAGCATACGACATCTACAAGACTATTATGTTGCTTCTGTTGAATGGCGCTGAAACTGGATTTCAAATCGGTCTAATATGAAAAACTGTACCAGGATGCAAAGACTATTTCGAGAAGGTCGTATTAACAACGTTGAGATGCTCCACACGCTTAAAGAAAAAGATGGATTAACGTTTAGCGTAAAGAAACAAGCAATTAACCCACTTAGACTACATGATATGTGAATACCGGCAATCTACGTTAATATTAATCACGGAGGGACAATTAAAAGGCAAGAAAATTACAGGAAGATGACAAATATTTTAGCTTATAAACTCGAAAGACTCCTTCGGGTTGCGTTATTGCGTATACCAGTAAAGCAGTACTGGTGTAAATAGAGTATTAAACAGTTGTAGGGGAAGGAGTAAATAACATCGTGCCAGACTGTGGAATCGTAAAACACCGCCATGAATATGAATGTCAGGGGAGCATAATTAGCCAAGAAGGAACTTGCGATAAGATAGTAACAATAGGCTAACTCAGGGACAAGTGGTTATCCATAAGCTAAACTCTTCGCTGTAGCCACTGAGAATTAGAATGAACGTTAAAATTAATTTGTATATAAAAAATTGTTCAATCAATTACAACTGTATCAGAGTGTTGGCAGACGACAAAAACCGGCAACACTTGGAATGGACTGTTTGAGAAGATCTTGCCAGGTATCCTGGCTGCACTATTTAAGAAATGCGGTTACAAGTGAGCGGAAAAATGTAGAAGAAAGTATTAACGGAAAAGTTGCACAACGTTGGTTAAAACGGTATGAATAAGTACAGCGAACGAGCGGCGAGAGATGGCCTAGAAGGGATACTAGAATATTGTCCGTTCAATCGCAGGAAAAGAGGTAGGCCTCGAAGAAATTGGAGACACGATGTGGAGGAGGAATATACAGGACACTGTCTGGGAAAATAGAGATTAGTGGCGGTTGAGATGCGGGATGCGACGAATGCCGTAGGCTTCCAGCAATGCACACAGAGTGTTCATTTGTTTAATCACGTCAAACTGATGTCCAACGATAAGAGATTGAACCCGAAGAATAAAAAGAAGAACGTGAAGAAGAAGAAGAAGAAGAAGAAGAAGAAGAAGAAGAAGAAGCATATGAACGGACACAACGTTGTCAGTACGGTGGGAATAATAAGAGAAAGTATTAATAAAAGTGGGAGAAGTTAAAGAGAGAGAGAGAGGAGAGAGAGAGAGAGAAAATAGAGGGAGAGAGGGACGTAAAATGAGAAAGGAATACGGGCGGAAGGTAAATTATTGAGTTATAGTTTCGCCCTTAATGACACCACAGGAATCAATATTGGCCAGTAAATAATGCATAAAGTACAGTCTGTACTGCAACTGACAGGTTGGTACCACTGTCCGTGCGCCATACGTACACTATCAATCGATATGGATCAACCCTGTTGTTGTCAATTTATGCGGAACAACGATCATTTTTCGTTTTCACTCGACGCTTTGTTAAACGAAAACGGTTATTTACAAGTAATTCTATCGTAAACTGTTAATTTAGAACGTAAATTCTCAGTACAGTATTCAATTGACGGTAAGATACCACGTTTTATTTCTTATTATGTCTTCAATCCTAAGATTGGTTTGTAGCAGTCTTCCATTGTGATCGATCTTGTGCTTTCCTCTTCAATTCCTCATAAGTTTCACAATTTACATAATCCATAATTTGCTTTATATACTACAGCCTTGGTCTTATCTTACATCCTTTAGCTTCTATTGTCCCTTCCTTTACGAATTTTAGTAGTCTTTCATGCCGCAGTGTATGTCCAATAAGTTCTACACTTTTTCTTAGTATGCTTTGCAACAAACACCTCTCATTGCCTATTCTGTTCAGCACCTCTTCACTTGTAATTCTGTCAGACCAATCTATGTTTAGCATCTTGCGATAACACCATATGTGAAAGCTGTCAAGTTTCCTTTTTTCCTTCATACCTATTGTCCAAGACTCGCAATAAGCGATATCACTAGTTTTGTATAAATATAAGAATTGTTGCGCTCGTTCCGTCTGAAAAGCAAACCAATTCTGTGGACGAACGACAAACAGGTTTTGTGTCGTCTTACACATCACATTCAAATTTGTCAGTTTTTTTTCGTATTGGCCATCTAAAGACAACATACCAATTTCAATTCTTTACTCTTTCTTCTTTCCTTTTTTCCCAGTATTCTTTCATCTTCTCACTGTGTCTCTTCTTCGTGTCTTCAGTTCACTTTGAACCTGCGTGTTTCTCTCTCCTAGTCTGAACTCCCCTCCATTTTTAACACTTTTGCCCGAAAAACGTCTCCCTCAATTGCTTCTATATTAATTTAATCAATATATATATAATATATATATATATTAATCAATGTATATTAATTTTTTCAAAATCCTTTTGGACTTCTTTAATCCAACTTGATGTTGACTTCTTCCCCCACAGATATTTGAAGATCTGCTTTGTCAACCTATTGTCGTCCATTCTATATAAATGTTCAAAAAATAATAGTCTTCTTTTTCTCATTGTTTCTGTTACATTTTCTATACTTTGATATATTTCAACATTACTTCTTAATTTCCAACCTTCTGATGTTTTCGTGGGCCTAATATTTTCCTAATATTTTGTCAGTTTTATTATTATGTCTATTTATAGAATGCTCTTTCATAAACCACATGGGTGTCTTGATTGCTGACTATGTGGCACCTATGGCTAATGATACTAATGGCCTGGAAAAAATCTATGGGCTGCTGCATACTGAATGCAAAAATATCAGTTGAAGACTAACAAGTACGTTACAGCAAAAGATCCAATTCTGCCGTGAGAAAAATTTTGGACATGTTGCGCGTTTTTATCTCTCACTGATTACGATTAAATGTGCGTACACTTACACCCGGTCACCTGCACTCGATTCTATTGGGCCGTTCAAATGCGAAGAATGATACGCCGGCATATTGTAAAGTACTTTACTTAGCATTCACAGTTTTTATTATATTGAGTATTATAATAATAATAAGTATTATTTTTATAGTATATTTACATAAAGTAAAGTTATCCAAGCCCATTAAGGTGAATTTACGAAAAAAACGAAATTAAAGGTTTTCAAGTGCAATAATAAATCGTAAAATTGTTAAACTGATTTTCAAGATTAATTTTTATTACTAATGGAGACTTTTATTGATTAAATAAGTTTTGATAAATGAAAATAAAAATAGAAATTAATAAAATAATATATAATATCTGTAGGGAAAGAAGTCAACATCAAGTTGGATTAAAGAAGTCCAAAAGGATTTAGAGAAAAATAGTATAAACGCAATTGAAAGAGAAGTTTTTCGGGAAAAAGTGTTAAAAATGGAAGGAGTCCAGGGTAGGAGAGTGAAAAACGCAGATTCAAAGTGGACTGAAGACAGGAAGAAGGGACATAGTTAAAGATGAAAGAATATTGGAGAAAGAAAAGAACAAGGAATAAAGAATTTAAATTGGCATGCGGTCCTCAGGTGGCCGATAAAAATAGAAAAAAATATATATGTTGTAGCATCACCAATTTATACAGATCTACAAGCTACTATTAATAGATAAAACTATGCATAGAACAGAATTAGGACAATCCAAAAATAACTTATAAAGGATATATTTATGACCATTAAATATAAATGATATCAAGTGAATAATAACAAACAATTAATTTTATAAAGGAAAAGATGTGTAAACTAACTCAACCACTTTAAATAAAGAATAGAGTATCTACAGAATAAATAGAGTAGAAAATAGAACTCCAAACTATAAGAAAAATAAGTATTAAAATAACAGACCAGACATACTAAATGACATGACTATAACAATAACTTAGACTTAAAATAAAAAGTTACCCAACAAGATTAGGAGAGTGAAGTAATAACAATATGATTATGAGATAGATAATGATATAAGATAATAAGATTGTATTTTATCTTCAAAATATACCATTTATGTAACCAACTGAATATCACAAAGGACTGATTAGTAATTAAAAATGTACTTAGAATATAAGACAACCTGGATAATTGTAATCAGAAGCATAAATAGTAAATAGTACTATTAATAAATAGTAATAAGTGATTAAAATAACTAATAATAACAAAGCATGTGAACTAAATTTAGTCAGTGAGAGTAAAAGTGGACAACCTAACCTAAAAAGCTGTGAAATCACACTTGTAAATACCATATATGCAGTAAAAATGATATAAAACTATTATATGTTATATCTAGATGAAACTAGATAAAGTAAAGACAATTCTAAGACAGATATTAAGTCACCGAGATGTTGTAATTGTTGTAATTAATGTAAATTAACATGATGAAATATGATAGAGTATAAAGGACTAATACTGTATATTAAAAAACCACAGAAATACCAATAATAAGTGTATGTAAATAGTATTAATATAACCAGTGATGAGTGAACTAACTATTGGTCAATAAACCAAACAATAATTATCACTAATAATGAAACACTAATAATATATCTAATGATCATGACCTGTTGCACCAAGAGGCAAGGTTCATTAGTTATAATAATCAGAAAAAAGAATGTCAAGATGAGACAAGCTATTGTAAAACTTAATAGGAACTAAGATGATTAATTAGGAAAAAGATATTAACAAAATAACATATGTATAATATAGAAATAAGGATAAGTAAGAAGCTGCCTACTTGTACAAGAACTCATGTGATTTTAATGATAATATACAAGAAAAAAGGCATGTCTTGAGCAAATTAAGTTAACCAAAAGTTGATATGGTTCTTTAGGATTAAGTATCAAGTGTTACAAACTATTAGAATTCAATCATTATATTGTATGAAGTAAAACTAACTCTTGCTGCTGTAGGCATCATGAAGCCTAGAAACAGATTCTGTATTTCTTTCACCATTGAGTGTTTATAATGTTAAATAATAACAGCGAAGAACTTTAGTTGTATTCAATATATGTAATACCAGAATGTTAATTAAATAGCTATATGACATATTATAATAAAACTGTTGTATTAGAAGATACGTTAGGGATATTATCTTTGTTAATAGTGAACAGAATTATGCCTTGTGAGGTATATAATTGTTTAGTAGAACAAATGCCAGGTGATGGTAACCTTATATTTGTATTCAAAAGTAGCATAATTAATTAATATCAATTGCAAATTATTTTCATAGTTTTTGGTAAAACGTTTGGCGACAGTTTTATAATCTCGTGCCCAAAAACCCACGCGTTAGACAAAATTAAATGATGTTGTTAACGCGGGAGTGATGATTCAATAAAGGAATTCTGTGAATTTTAACCAGTCAAAACTCTTATATCGAGATCCCCCCCCCCCCCGTTGACCTAGGTAAGAACAGCGAAAGTGACGCTCAAACTAGAGACACTCTTCACCAGTTTTAATGCAGTACGGATGACGGAATCCGCGACCAAATAATCCGCCAGTGACCCATAATTCAGTGCGGCACCGAATGTAAACACGGGCGTCCTAACCTTGAAGACGTGAAGTGAATCGACTAAAAGTATGAGCGTAGTGAAGTGGGGTGTATTAATAAAGCAATGAATGCTAATTAACGTGTTAATAGTGAATATAAAAGGAATTAAGGAAAGTATAGTGATATTTATAAAACACTTACTTAATTTATCACATTATATGATAATGCAATTTGAACTAATGGAACATATGTAACTATTGATTAACACTACACAACCAACAAAACATTATTAATTTAGTAACTTTCCACTGATTATATGTAATTTAATTGTAAATTGAGGTTAAACGTGGATAACCTCCCAGTCGCATGTTAACATTCAATTTTGACGTCAGTGTTCAGACGAACTTTATTGCATTAGGTTAAGAAATTATTAAGTTTGTATGTAATCACACTCCTATGACAAGATTGTACATTAGTTAGAGACATTATTCGTTACGTATTTTGCAGTTAAAAGAACCTGATTGTTATTAAATAACATAGATAATTTTGTCAACTGAACGGTTTATGAAACCGTGTTATGAGTTTCTAACCAAATAACTGATGGTTTTCAATAACGATAATCGAATTCATTATTTTTAAAAAGGGATTATAATTACATCATATACTATGAATAAAAACATTTTAACAACATTAATGAAGCATGAATTTATTTTATTCAATCAACAAGCTTTTAGTGGTGTGAGTTAAGGTTATGTTTATATCTAAGGCAGTTGGTAGCACCCATTGCCCGCAGAATTGAAGCAGTTTAAATATTTAATTAATTATCAATCACTATAAGTTAATGAGCCATGTTGTCACCAGTGATGAATCAACAATCGAAGTAAGTAATGATTTATAACAACAACCTAATTAATTCTAACCACAACATCAAGTAACGATTGCTTCGGGAGGTGTAATTCAACTCATGCCATTAGTGCCCTTTAATTAGCTCATTCCATTAGTGAGTCATTTAAATAATTAATATTTACCATAATACAAATAATATTGAATATAGAAGAAATGGTGTAACAAAATTGACGAACCAACGTTTGAGGCTCGAGTTAGGTAGAATTCACTAACTCAATCGTAGATAATAATAACATAACCAATAATATAATGATATTTAAAGGGAGAATCCCGTTTTCTTACAATATATATAAAATGTGTCTTTTGAAGGATTATTGGACTTACCACGATATAATGCTATATTAAGTATAAAACCTAAAAATATTAAGAAGTGTATACTTTCAATGAAGACGAATGTATACCAATAATCTTTCGTGAAATTATCAACTGCAGTATACCCAAATAAACTGAACAGATCACTTCGTCAAAGAAATTCTGATTCAGTCGATACAACAACCGGTGTTCGCAGTTTCAAAATAAAAGAAAATAGCAGAAACTGTTTATTTACGTCCATTAAAAATAAAGTAAGAAAACAAGTAATTAATTCGACAACTGAATTGGTTAATTTTTCAAAAGCTAAGAGGATAACACTGTAGGGTTCAGGAGATTAATAATTAGACTTCGTGCGAGTACTTTCTATTAACAGTGTTCGAGATCTGAGAAAGTGGTTGTCGCAAAGTCTTCAGGGTAGAAACTGTTCTACGTATAGTAAACTAGAGGTGTGAACTAAAATAAAAAAGAAAAACAACTGGTGTCGGAAGAGGAACGCAGACCCACTGTGGAAGAGAAACAAGTGCTAACAGCTTCAGCTTTGTCACAGATTGTAATAATCATTAATACGGCCATTAAAAGAAATATTCTTAACCATATCATTTATTAAACGCCGGTGCTAGTTACACTTGCTCTTATTGCCGGACACACGAGAATAACGTTCCCGTGAATCGTTACGTGTTCAGAACATGAGATAAGATATATGTTTACACACGTGACCGTATCTCCTCATCGATGAAGAAGCCACGGCGGCTTTGCACAATGTCGGTTACAGCAACAGTTATAATAAATCACCAATTGTATTACAGTTTTTAGATCCTCTAAAAACAATTATTATTGACCGGATTATCTTACAATCCGATATTACAGTGAAAAGATGCCAATTCTTGCGTTCTGTTAAATACCAATAAACGTAGATACATATACATATACATCTATACAAATATTTGTGGTCAAAATGAACTGATTTTTTTTATTTAGTTACTTGTAAACATTTTGAATTCTAACTTGTGGTCAATTAGATTCTGATTTAAAAAAAATTTAAATTTCAAAAATATTTAATATTGACCATCATAATGAAATATTTCTATCTTTCGTAACATGTTTTTTCTTTCCATTTACTTAAATATAAACAAATTGTTATGATACATACCTCCGCGGTTTTCACTGTCCGCAGGTTTCACCTGTATAGGCCGGTTCATCTGAAACAGCACAAAGCAAACATTACCAAACTCATACATACTATGCACTTTTAACAAAGATACACAAACAACTGGTTGGCACTAATTTCGTTGAATTTTTTTCAATTTCTGCAGAAGTACATGTCGTTTTTAGGAAAGAAAATATTATAGTTATAATTAATATTTCAAGAAGTCAAAATCGACTGTAACTTATTATAATTAAAAAACGATGAGATTAATATATTTTTAAAAAGTCCAGATTATATTTTAGAGATTACTGGCATTTACGTTATCACAATTTTCCGGGATGTTAGGCCGTGGTCTATCACCAGACGTTTCGTCCATACCGATGACGGACGCCTTCAGTGGCGCGGGAACACAGATACAACAACCGCGAAGGAATACGAACACTCGCGCGGAACGAAACGTGTAGTGATAAACATGAACGATCTAGATCTAGACCTAACAGCCCGTAAAATTGTGATAATGTAAACACCGGATGAGAAAGCTTACGTTCATTCGTTACTGGTATTTGTTGGAGATTATGCAGCGGAAGTATGGGTTATTAACAAAAAGAATGAAAGAAAGATTCTTTCAACAGAGATGGAATATTGGAGGAGGTGCTGTGGAATAACGAGAGCAGACCGAATAACAAACGAGGAGATCAAAAGAAGAATGGAAACGGAAAGAAGTTTAATTGACTACATCGAAGAAAAAAGATTGGTGTGGTACGATCATGTCCGGAGAGCCCAAAATAGGTGGATCAACAAAGTGACGGAATGGAGTCATTAGGAAGGAGAAAAAGGGGAAGACCGAGAAGATCTTGGAGGGACGAAGTGGATGAATCTATGCAACGTATAGGACTTGAGGAAGGAAATGGGAACATCGGGAGAATTGGAAAGCCAGGTTGAAGGAAGGGAGACGGCACTAGCTGTAGCAACCCTATTATATATATTTGTTGGAGATTAATGTAAACCACATTCGGAACAACGCAGTTTGTTTGTGAGGATGTGAATAAATTTCAGAAAACTGTCAAGTGACCGAAATTGTAGACCAAACACATGCGCTAGTTCACTTGACTTGCTAAAATCTGTAAAATAAAATTAGCAGAAGAAAACAGCTGTTAACTTTCATCAGTGAGAATAGTCAGAGAACTTCCTATGTGTCATCAAATTTTGTTGTGCACATGTGGAAATCTTGGACCCAAAACACCTGTCCCTTCTTACCTTCCTAACAAGCAATTAACGACTAAAAGACAAATGATGGGAAAATCCAAAAGGTGAAGGAAAGGAGTTAAAGAAAACTTGCACAAGGATGGGAGGAGTGTCTGAAGAGAATTCAAAGGTGAAGGAAGTGGGATTTGTGTGTTAGAGTCCGGCAGCATGAGTCAACAGCAAAGTGTAAGAAAAACTAATTTAAATGTATAAAAATTCTAAGAAATATTTAAGGGTTACTCTCTTATAGAAAGATACTATAACAAATTAATATAAGTAAGGAAAGTATACTGTAAAACAACATTATTTACAGTTTGTAAATATTGTAAACATTATTGTTTGTAAACATTATTTACAACGTTATGTAATTGTAAAATTATTTTCAAATGTTTGCTTATTCAAACATTATCATTCATAATTCTTTTTTCTAAGTGTAAAAGAAACGTAAGTTATAGTTCAAACGACATTAGGTCAGTTTGATAATAAACAAACAAATCGTCTCAAATGCGAAGTGAATTTTAAAACCACCAAACAATTCTGTAAGAGAAATAAAATACCCTTACATTTCAGTGATCTACTCTTCACAATCGTGTATTATGTAGGAAATTAATAAATAAAAATTATAACTTTAGAATTAATTAAAGTTGAATAAAAGTGAATAATAACATATTTATATTTTGTACCATCTCACCGGTTGAATAGAGGTTGCCCACCTTAAGCCTGACGGTACGTAAAAATATCACAGTGACCAGTGACCCGTCTTTTATTACCTCAGGTTTTAACAATGTATTCCTAGGAGGTGCATCTCTAGTTTATGACGCGTTCGGGCCTGATACCTCTATAGTATTCTATTTATGTGGTTTAAATTTCACGTAAATGTGAATAAAACGTTTACATTCCAGTAAATATGCATTTTCGAATGAAAAGGAACGTCATAATATTCATATTTAATAAATATGTCCCTTAAACCATACTTGCAAATTCAAGATAATATTAATAAATTAATTAGTAGATAACCAAAGAAATGCAAACAAAAATTACACTGTTCCACACCACTATAAAAAATATATCGTACATTTCCGATCAGACGATGAGCTGGGTGGCTTGAGAGTGCTAATCGGGAATTTTTTCTATAGTGGTGTGCATCAGTGTAATTTTTGTTTCTGATTATAACCGCTAACACAACTTTAATAATTAAAAGAAAAACATATTTGATCACCTTTGGCAGAGAATGACAAAACTGCTTTCAAATAATTTGAGCGCAAAATATTGCGTAAAATTTATGGCCCAATAAGAGAAGAAATACGCAATAACAATGAACTACAGGCTGTCATACATGGGAACGCAAATCACAGATGTTGCGTTGGCTGGGACATGTGGAAAGAATGTCTGAGGAAAGAATGCCTAAAAGAATGCTGAAGGGAAGATTGCGTACTACTAGACATAGAAGCAGGCCAAGGATGAGATGGTTGGATGGGGTAAGAGAAGATCTTGCTAGCATGGGAATCAGAGGGTTGTCAGGAAAGGCGGAGAACAGGGAGGCATGGAGGAATATTGTTGACGAGGCTAAAGCCAACCAAAGGCTGTAACGCAAGATAAGAAGAAGAAATGTAATCACCGAAGTCTAGCTGCTGAAGCTATCAGTAAATTAAGATTCACCGGTAAAATAATTTCCAGTTGTTTATAAGTGTAACGCCATACACTGTGTATACAGAAAAACGGTGTTTTCTAGTATCCGCGTTGTTACATGCAGCGTATTTCTGTATAAATTATATTCGTGCTGACACACACGTGAGCGCACGCGCTCATATACAGTCTCTATTAGCAGCGTTAATGTTTATAACGCAATAAATTTTATGCGACGTTTAAAGTTAACAAAAATTGTGTCCGAGAGAGGGAGTGAGATATATATATATATATATATATATATATATATATATAGAGAGAGAGAGAGAGAGAGAGAGAGAGAGAGTGAGAGCGAGTGAGAGATTCGGCGCGACGGTGGAGCGATGAAGTTACTAATTTTGTTTTTTCAACGACCGTTATACGCGCCGTCCGGCCAGGGGTGTGTATGTGTATGAAGCTATTTCAATTGAAGCGAAAGCGGCGATAGTGGAGCGCGCACGCGCGCGCCTGTGTGTGCGTTCATTTTTGTCGGCACCAGGTTCACTGCATTGTAATCAACTATGGAAGGGTTTATCTGTGACCACCAATCACATAGCCGGCTTAATTGGTGAGTAAATCAAAGTTGGTGCACGTTATCTCTATGAAAACATCACTCTGTGTATATCAATTAACAACTTTCCAGCACCCTACTAACACACACACACACACACACACACACCGCTGTTTATTGTTGTTGTTGAGACATAAAGTTAATTGAAGCGCTTTTTTTGTAACCAACTGATCAACAGTTGTTTGCCGGCGCTTAATTCGGTGTAAATCGCTTTCACGTAGTTAAGACATAATTTCGTTCGAACTATGATATCGTAAAATTTCTCCTTCCAACTTTTGATTATTTACGGATTATAAGTCAAGTTAATTGCTGCTACGCGTCGCATCAACCGCAGTCAAAACATTTGATCGACAAAATATTAATTAGTGGGCAGTCAGTATATATAGCTAGCTGTTTTTCAAATGGATTTCATTGTTCGGCGTAATTACATACGGTACAGACGTATGGGTCATAATTTTCACGAACGCGCGCGCACACACCGCACGCACGCACACACACACCTGGATTTTTTTTAACTCCTAAAGGCAATGCCTTGTCGCTGTAGCCACGTCACTCTATCCCTTGCGATATTCTTCATTTCTCCATAGGACCCACTATTCACGACACTCATTGTGCTGCGGAAGTATGCAGTTCTTGGTCTTCCTTTGGGCTTCTTCCCCACTACTTTGCCCTCAAAGATGTTAGTTAAAAAAGCACTATGTCTGATCACATGCCCTATCAACTTAATCTTCCTCACCTCTATACTCCTAAGCAGTGTTCTATTCTCATTTATTTCCTCTAAGATCTGTTCATTCGTCTTCCTATCTCTCCAACTAGTTTTTGTCATTCTCCGCCAAATCCACATCTCCATTGCCTGAAGTCTGTCACTCTCCACCTTCCCTAAGGTCCACGATTCACACCCGTAAGTTAAAACACTCCATACAAATACCTTAACAAACTTTTTCCTTGTTTCAATACTAATATGGTTGTTTGTTAATAAATTCCTTTTGCTCTGGAATGCTTGTTTTGCCAGAGCTACTCTCGTCTTAATCTCTGCCAGACACTTATTCCCACTTGTAACTATGCTACCCAGGTAACAAAATTCAGTAACGTGCTCCAATATTGTGTTGTTCAACATAATGGTTGATTTAATGTCTTCTCTTTTTTTACTTACAACCATTATTTTAGTTTTACACACCTGGATAATACATTATAAATCATTCAATAATATTGTATTTAGTAGGTTTTAGTTGGAATCGTTATTAGCCGGGCTGACTGACAAGTCGTGGTCTATAGTTTATGTTGGTAGACGTTTCGGCCTCACCAACGGAGGCCATCATCAGTGTCGGCCAATTCGTTTATGACGCCGAAACGTCTGTCAACATAAAGTCTAGTCTGGACCACGGCCTAACTATGTGGACGCCGACCGTGAAAGTCTTGGGAACTCTGTTAGTAGTTTTTATATTATATGTGGGAGTTACAATTTAGGGAGTCGTAGCTGGCATCTGGTCATCGGTCACTCATCTTTCTAATATTTTTGTCTTCTGTGTTCAACTGTTTTTGATTTGTATATGCGTGGGGGAGGAGAGGGTAAACGATTTTGCTTTTTGGCTTTTAACTATATTTGTGTTCACTCTACAATTGACACTTTGTTGTTTGCGGACGATCAGGCTATTCTGTCGGACTCTGAAAACAGATTGCAGATGGGTATACATTTGTTAAATGGAATCTGCAAAGACACTGGATTGCAGATATCCACAATTAAAACCAAGGTGATGGCTTTTTGTGGAACTGATCCCGTACGGGCAAAAATTGTTTTAGATGGTACTGTCCTGGAACAAGTTAGCAGTTTTGAATACCTGGGCTACAGTGTGTCTTATAATGCAAGCAACGACGTGGTGCATAAGTTGGATAAGTTCAACCTTATGTGCGGACCATCAGGCGATGGCTTAATAAGTCAGCAAGTAAAGAAACACGCCTAAAATTCTACAAGTGGATGGCTCTTCCCGCACTTCCTTCTGGGTCTGAGAATTGGACTTTAACGAAAGGCCAGGCCAGTCGCATCCAAGCGGCTGAAATGAGATTTCTCAGCTACGTGGGAGGGTATACTCTCCGTGATAATAGAAGAAGCACAGGTATACGGCAGGAACTGAATATTATGAGTATACTCGACAGAATCGCCCAGTATCGGCTGAATCGGTGGCAACATCTTTGCCGAATGGGTGACTGCCGCATCCCCAAACAACTATGGAACTATAAGCCGATGGGAAGGAGAGGGGTGGGACGTCCGAGGAAGCGCTGGAGTGACAAGCTGTAATATTTGCCTATTTGAGACCGGAACAAACCATTCTTGGTTTAAACCTTGAGGTTGATGATGATAATGGTTATATTTGTGTTGGGAGAACGCGTCCGAGTACTGACGAGCGGCAACAATATCTTATTTGAACGCCGTACTCATCCTGTCTGTTTCGAACTTCTTTGTTAAGTATAAAAAAGAGGATTATTGTTATTATTATTATTATTATTTAGTTTTTTAAGTTTTAATGATGAAAATCTAACAATTTAAAAGAATAGTGAAGTCGTCTGGGCGGAAATCCCAATAGAATACGTCGGTTTCGGGCTCAGCAGTAAGTGAACACGTTGCGAACACGCGTTTATTGTGCGACCGATTAACGTTCATTATAAGTGCAACTGTAACACAAAGCAAGCACTCCAGGCGAAGTTCTACTTAATGGAACAAATACTGCTTTGTTCCTCGCTCGTTACTTGCTGGCTACCGAACGTAAACTTTTCTCTTTAGACGATGAGTAAAATTTCTTCATCAAGTAACATTATTTCGCGACTTGGCTCGAGTTTTGCTGCTGATTTACGTTGTAGATTAGAAATTAACGGCCGATGTTGAGTACCTTCGGCAAACACTCGTAAAACACCGAGTCGCTGCTGCTTTTTCATCTCCGCGATTCGTACTTTTAATTGTAACGGCCGGCCTTAATATTTATTTTGTGTACTTTTGCGTTGGTAGGGAAAGCTATGTTCGTTCCAGCTGAAAACGAAGTTTTTAATTCTTTTTTTTTCCGTTTTCTCGCTAGGGTTTTAACGTTCGATTTTTATACAACTGAGATTAAAAGATTAGGGAGGCAGGATACCAGATTGGTTTCTGTTCGGATAGAAACTTTACCTTCGCAATTTTGTTCCCGACTCTGTTCCTTATATTTTCTTCCCTGTTCCATATTGTCTAGATCCTGCACGACGTCTTTCACCCAGAGTACAACTAAAATAATTAGACATGAAACGGGTGTCCGGTCTCAAAAGATCTCACTGCGCATGCGTAGCTTTGACGCGTTGTTTTCGGACCAATTATTTTGTGTTCAGACCAGCTACATGGTTGAAGTATTACATGGTTGTGTGTCATGGTTGGTTGGTCACTTCCCACCCCACATTCCGATCTGCGAGAACCGTTTCATGCCTTACTATTTCATCTGTACTTGAGTCTGTGTGTTCTTATGTGAGGTGAGGATCTTGTTTACTATCCCTTATGGTTCCATTGTTTTAGGTTGTATACAAAGTCATTCGTCCTTCTCGCTCGTAAACGTTCGTGGTTGTGGTTGATAATAACGCTGTTTTTCGGTTGAACACAAGTCATTTTATTGAAGCGGTCGAACGCCGGGCCATTAGGCCGTGGTCTCATGTTCGAATAACCAAAACCTTTCGGCCTCGCCAGCGGAGGTTGTCTTCCGTGGTGAAGAGTACCAGCAGATGTTCGTCGTGAACACCTCGGTACGGTGGCAAAAATGGTTATTTTAAAAATGGTTTGCCTTCGTACTGAGGTGTTTACGGCGACATCTGATGGTACTGTTTACCAATGAAGACGGCCGAAACGTTCGGTTCTACAAACACGAGACCACGGCCTAATAGCCCGGAGTTCTACCGTTTCAATAATACTGACGCCGCCCGTGAAAGCTTAAGAACTCAACTGCAGTTCATTTCCGTTAACAAAAGAAACAAACGTTTCACCCATATTTCAGTGACGCATGACGAAGTAATAATACTACAAAGTAATAAAATGTTAGGGGAAGGTTGCCATCAATGGACCGGTTCCATGGATGGACCTCTTACGTATTTCCTCTACCAAAGCGTGCACATGCGCGGTAGTAGTAGAATCTTTGTTTCCTTCACGCCAGCTGTCTGCAGTGCTGTAAACGAGTTGGAGTTGCGTCGCTGCTATATAAAAATTCAGGTAAGATTTCTGTATTCTGTGCTATAACTATTAGTCTTTTTTAATATCAGTTATCACGAATTATATATTACTGAACAATTTCACAATTTGTTGACATTAAAAGCAGTTTTTAAAGTTCTAAATTTTATATTGGTTGTTCCAATTTGAATCGTCATTTCGGCTGTGTTTATCTAAAGAATCCAATATGGCGAGTTGCCATCATTGGACCACTTGGCGTTTCCATGAATGGACCAGTTTATCAGGTGGTCCATTCATGGAAACGTGAACAAATTTTTGAATTATTATTATTTTCCTTGACACGCTTTACGTTAAGTATCTTTTCTTTTATATTTTGACTACAAGTAAGACTAAATTTTATCATTTTAAGTTTTACCTCTTACATGGGACACAGAAACCTTGTTTGCTTGGTACTTTTCGATTTACTGATATTTTGTGATAGGCCTGTTAGTAAATTTTATTAACCTATAATCTACGGTTTACAGTACAATTAACAACCTGTTAAATTGCAAATATTAATTTTTATAACGCTAAGAATGTAGGAGATGCGAGGAAATGGCGTATTATTGTGTGTGAGTTGGTAGCTGCGTTAGTGTCTAGAAAAACGTGTTATAATACTCAAATATACACTGTGTTCAATGTAAGTGCTATTTTTTTTTACAAATAACCTAACTATTAGCCTAAATTAACCTACAACTACATATAAACATTAAACTCTGTAGACTACCTTGAAAAATTTACATCATTATATTGTAGCCCGAATATTGTAATCATTTGAAAATACGTTTATAGCAACAATTGGTAGCAGATTGAAAATAAAAACGTTTCAATACAAACATATTGAGTCTCCCTGTACTATGATAACACTAATAAAATTATAGCCTTACACTTTTAGTCACAAGGGCGTTAGGTTCCTACTGTTAACATGGTCGTTGTATGGCACTCAGGTTGAAGTGTAGATAGACATTTGATTGTATTTAAAAGCTGAAATGAAATTTATTAATTTTAAATAGTAATCATTGCAAAAAAGCCTAAATACACAAAATATTGTAGTAGCTTGTCTACAAATTAACATACTAATTTTCGTTTTTCAAAAAAATGCTAAAAGGAGTGAAATATGGACAATGGAGTACCTAGGCAATGGAACGTGCTATCGCAGCCTTTCGTAACGGAGACATGGGTTTGAATGAAGTCTGCCGAGAGTATGGAGTGCCCAAAGCAACTTTAAAGAGACATTTAGAAGGCAAAAACAATTTTGCTGTGGAGGGAAAGAAAATTATTGGTAGTTTAGGAGATCTGCCTCCTGAGGTAGAGAAGGAATTAGTAGACCACATTTTAAAATTAGAGATGTTTTTTGGAATCACAGCCAAAGACTTACGAGAACTCGCGTTTCAAGTCGCTGAACAAAATAACATCGAACACAGATTCAGCAAAGAGAAGAGATCGGCTGGGAAAAAATGGTAGGCTACTACAATTTTATGCGGCGACATCCCGAATTAAGTCTCAGGCTTCTTGAGATAATTTTTCATACTTTATATGTTTTAGTTTTGTTTTACCATGACTAGTAGATACGTATAATAAAATGTAATACACCTATGTAGAGACAGTTTTTCTTTACTTTCGTAATCGGTCCATCGATGGAAACTCGATGGTCCATTCATAGCAACCAGTTGCCATCAGTGGACCGTTTGTTAAAATTTTGTTTATTGTTCCTACTACCATATTTGAAAAATCTAAAAACAAAGTAAATACTCACGTTTAATCAGAAAGTAATAGAGAGACTATCTGTATATTGAATGGTAAATTTAAGCTGAAAATGTGATGAAAAAAAATTAAAAACTGTTATGTGGTCCAATGATGGCAACCTTCCCCTATGTGTGACGACAAACAGTGTTATCATTGGTCTCTCCTTTATCGTGGTCAAGATTTGCGCAAACTCAAATTTTCAATACAACTCTTGGTTTGGTCTTAAATAAAACGTAAACTCATTTTCCGATACTTTTATGGATTTCAGGACTTTACTTAGAAATTTACTTTCTTCTATTGTATACATTTCCAAGAGTTTTTTAGTAGTTATTTTCTCTGCAGAATATGACTATTCCAGTTTGACTGCGATACTGTAGTGTCCGAGTTTGGCCTGGAATGATAGCGATTTGGATGTGCAAGTCATCTGCCATACTTTGACAGCATCTCCATTTTTATCGCTCTATTTTCAGTCGTTGCCTTCTCATTGATGTTCGGGGTCAGAATCTCACCCAAGTACTTAAACTTATGAACTCTTTTCATATTACCGTATTCGGTAGGAACAAATTAATTGTGTTTTACTTGAAAAATTGTATGTTTATTCACCTATATTCGTTCTGCCCCCTTCAAAGCAGTCTCCACAGGATACATTTTTTTTCAGTTTCCATAACCTTTCTGGAATGCGGTTTTAGATAGACCCTTGAACTCGTTCAGAATTTTTTCAACGTCTCCAACAGTCGCGAAACGTTTTTCTTTCATGTTTTGTTCGTTTTTTCATCAGTCACGTGGTATGATACACTTAACCGCCTAGACCAGTTTATCTCGCTTTTTACACTGAATTTAATGCACTTCAATCCTAAAATATTAAAAAAAAATTACTTAATACGCCACGATGCAAAATACACAGTTAGATTTAAGTTCTAAAATTTGCATCCATTTGGCTGAAAAATTACGTCAGCTGATACAGACAGATGAACACTATGCAAGTTTTAGTTGGAAATCTGTAATGCGGGATATTCAAAAATTGCACGAACTTTTTCATTAGACATCGTCTGTACACAAGTGGATGAAAGACAGATGTTGGTAGACTTCGATGAAGATGACTAGACCTTGAGAATCGAAAAGGTGAATTTTCTCTTACAGGGAGGAGAAGACGAAGAACAAAGGAAAAGTACAGGAGGAAGAAGAATGAGAATAAGAATAAGAATAAGAAGAAAAAAGCAGAAGAAGAAGAAGAAGAGGAAGGAGTAGGAGGAGGAGGAGGAGGAGGGGGAAAAGTTGAAGATGGGGAGGAGAAGAAGGAGAAGGAGAAGGAGAAGGAGGAGGAGGAGGAGGAGGAGGAGGAGGAGGAGGAGGAGGAGGAGGAGGAGGAGGAGGAGGAGGAGGAGAAGAAGAAGAAGAAGAAGAAGAAGAAGAAGAAGAAGAAGAAGAACCTTATCAACTAAAAGCAATGTCAGAAGAAGTAGAATAAATAATAGGAAATAATAGATGAAAATTTTAGAGCAGAATGTTATTCCAGTGTATGAAATCGTGAGTTTAACCGTTCAGAAAGCAAACTATGGAATCAAGATCGAGTTATCAGTTTTTATTTTCGTTAAGCATTACATCTTCGTGACAGCTTTGTAAAATACGGCCGGCCCTTATAAGCACACGCACGGTGCTGTATGGTCGTGGAACTGTTGATTTTACGACGTGTCTTTTTTTTTTTTGTCGTCGACCGCAACGTAAAGCCGGACTACAACTTTACGACAGAAATAATTTTCCTCGATCCGACATTATTTATCGCATTATTTATAACGCTTTAAAACGCCGAACATAAAGTATCTGCTTCTCCGCCTCCTCCTTAGGCAGTAATGCGATGGAAACTTCAGAAAAAAGTAGTGTACAGCGAGATTTTACGAGTGGATGACGCACACATGCGTGCAGACACCGCGCTGCGCCCTCTCTGAAGCGAAAGTGGTAGTTACGCAGTAAAGCGTTTGCATAATACTGTGTACAAGAAACTGGGAAAATGAATAAAACTTTATAGTTACCAACAAGGTGAGACCGTACAGATTATAGTGTCCAGTTTTGTAAGATTCTGTTCTGTAATTGGTACTCAGAATACTAAGCTGATTGATTGTGTTACCACCTTTATAAACTAATATGGGAAAGATTGAAGCTATTACTATAAGATCTTTAATGACGGAAACAAAACAAAACAATCTTTAATAAGATTTTTTACAGTATTGAATTCAATATTTTTCCATATTAATTTATAGAGGTGGTAAGACAATGAGCTCAGTATTCAAACGGATTTAAAAACATCTGCGGTACAATTTCAGGAACATTAAGGAGGAAGGCCCGTAAAGAGGCGCAGATCAGGCTTTATGAGATTATGGATGTACCCACGTTAGCGACGATACGATTATGGATTTGTGTTTCCGAATGCTGGGGACCAAGTCAGAAGGTCTTAAGGGCCTTGAGGACAGCAGAAATGAAATTCCTTCGGGCGGAACGAGGTTGTTCAAGATTGGATAGGGCCCGTAACGACGGTATGCGAGCAGTATTAGATTTTGAAGAGCTTGTAACCACAGCTCATGGTTACAAGATGAACTGGAAGGATTCTGTCATACCCATATCTGTATAGACAGAATACCGAGGACAGTAGTGAAGTACGCCCCGCGCGGAAAAAGAAATGTGGTTAGGTCGAAGTTGAGTTGGCGGAATTCGGAACAGACAACAGAAATGGCTAAACTTGAACGGGGAGACGACGACGAGACTGCTGTGAACATGTCTTTAACATTGTACCGGGACATGACCTATTTTGCATTTTCAGATTCTTAACAGCCTGTCTGTCTCTCCTCCTTACTGTGATAATCCTCTCTTGTGTAGCTCTTTTCGTAACTCATTTTCTCTAACTCCTTCTCGATATTCGTCTTCGACATTGCTGTCGGTAGTCATACTTACCTCAGTATTCCATTATCTGGCACCCCCTCCACATGACCATATTGGACCAGTTGTTTGATATTTGTATCCTCAAATGCTGTGGGTCTGTCTCTCATTGTTTTCTAAATACACTTCCCGTATTTAAACATTTACGCAGCTTACTGAGGGCTAATGGAAACTGCACATATGAAAGCAGCATTCAACCAATTTAAGCAGTTTCCTTCTTTACATCGGCTTATAACGTTCCACGTCTTCCGATACCCAATTTCCATCTGTCTCTTATTAGTTTCCATCGCAATGCCACTCTGCCAACTCCATCCCTGCCTCCCTCCTACCTCCCCAGCTTCCTTTGCAAAATCTGAGTTCGCAGTCTTTCTTCTAGATTCTGTGAGTATGTTCAAAACATATAAATTGTTTATCTCTGACATAATCTACCTTCATTGTGCGTGTTACCCCCATAGTTTCTCACATGGGCGTATCCAGGGGGAAAGGGGGCAGCTGCCCCCCTTCCAACAAACTGGAAAAAAATTTAAAAAATAAATTTGTAATAATTTATTAACAGACTGGTTGTTGATATTTCAAAACTTTGAAAGAAACTAATTACGAAATAGAGACACTCGCGTCACCTATGAGAAGTTATAAGAACTATAACCTTACGATTTCTCATAAGATTAGCTTATGTAACTCGCAACTCTTACTGTTACACGCCATGACGCCATCTCTGAGAAGTGAGAAGTGATAAGAACTACAACCTCTTTTTCTTATTAGAACACAACTCTTACAGTACTTATCGTTAGAGTGAGTGCGGCGAAGATACTTTCGCAAGTAACACAATTTTTACGACATTAAGAAGTCAATTACCACAATTTTTACTACAGGAAGAAGCCATACACTGAAAGATAAATGGATATTAGAAAATTTTGTGGTAAGTAAGGACTTTTATTTGGTTATCTACACTTGTATGTGTTATTTAGGCAAAAATATTGGGGATGTCGGCAAAATAACCAATATTACAATTTACATATATATTTAAATGTATAAAACGGAAACGGTATTATCCTGGACATTGATTTTTCAACCCTATAATTTTCGCTCAAAGTACTTTTTCACCCTTTTTCGAGTTTTTTTTCACTGGTATGTGTATTTTAAAACTATCCTAACATAACCTAAACGGTGGTTTTGCGAAAAATTTGTTTTTTAACCGAATTTCATCGTGGACAAATCGGGACATGGCCCCGGAATAGTCACGTTTTACGTAAAAGAGAATCCACAACCGTCTCGGAAACTCCTAAATGTCCTGGATAATACCGTTTATTATGTAAAATGTCCTGGAAAGTCCCATTTCTCGCTAATGTATGATTTATCATTATGAGTACATAAAAGCATGAGTTATATTTTTCAATTAATAAAATAACCAACTTCCTGTAGTCAGTTTCACCCATGAGCCTAACCAGGGGAGGTTTTGGGGCTTATGACGGTGTAACCTATCCTTGCTCTCAAATAATTGCTAGAATAAAATCCGTAAGTGCACGTTTAGCCCTACCAATTATTCCGTTCCAAAACCCACAATTATCAGCTTTTTATTATACACGAGATGTCTCTAGCTATACAACAGTCAGAGTCAAATATTGACTCATGACTCATGATTATTCCTAATATGCGAATGATGAAGAAGCGTTGCAGTATTAATTAAAGCAACCACTTAAACTATTTTTCCTATTTAACAGTTCATTGTTCATTTGCTTAGTTATAAGATGATCTCAGGTGATCAGATAAAACACAGATGTGAGCTTACATTATTGGTTTTTTAAAAAACATAAGAACTGAAACGAACAATCACGTAGAGGTTAAAACGTTGAAGAAGTTAAGCTATTGTTGAAGAAGAAAGGCAAATTGCATGCTTTACTTTGTCCAATTTTGCACAAAGGAACAACTTTAAGTATGTTCTAGCAATCATCAACGTTTATTTTACATGATTAAGCATGACTTTGGAAGTTTCCTTTATTTATATAATTAAAATTATTTTTCTAAAAAAAATGTTTTAAAAACTATACAATTATACTTTAGCTTACTTTTAGCTTATGCAAATACAATAGTTAAAAGAAGCTTAGTATAAATTATTCTCAAACGTGCTTTCGGTCAGTTACTATGTGTATCATATTTCACCTAGTTAACCTATTAATACCTCTTGGTAATCTTACTAAATTTTTTATAAAGGCCGCTTTAAAAATTACTATACCTTTGGCAATTTTTCCTATCATATTATCAATTTTTAAATTATTCTATATAAAAATTTACAAGGTAGCATATAGCCATTCCATGCTTACGGGTGTGATACTTTTCATGGACTTTCAATGTTCCAATAATACAATGATACAATGCCGAATAAAATCATTGTTAGGTACTATATTATTGAGCTTTATATTATAAAAAAAAAATAATATTGTCCTAAGTTACGAAAACAATATCTTTGTAAAAAAAATATTTATTTTTCCATGAATTATATATTTTTTAATTTGCATTGCGGGTGCGACATTTTTAGACATGAGGTGTTACAGTCAACGACAAATATATACATTTCTGTGATATATAAGAAGATAAAAATATATACTTTATTTTGTTACCAAGTAACATATTTCTAGATAGTGACACACAAAAATAATTTCTTGATTCTATTTATATTATCGAAAAAATAATTTGAAACACCATTGCAGGTGCGACATCCAGTCCTCGCGGGAAAAACTTGTGTGAATGATTAAATATTAGATCTTAAGTAATTATACTTATCGCATATTAGCTACATGTTATAATCATTTTATACATAAAAGTCATAATATGCATAAAGCTAACTACAAATTGAAAATATCATGCAGTTATAATTAGGTTGTTTTCTTTCGAATTTAGCTTTTAGGCTCACTTTGGTGTGGAATGGCTGTATAGTATAATTTAAGTTTCATGGTCTTGTCACCATCATGATATACCGGGAGCATGAAGACAAGCCAACGAGTGCTCGGTGCTCGGTGCTCGGTTTATGACCGAACCATTTCTTCAGAGCTTCAGTTGATCTTTCGATCCTCGCCCACCATTAATGCCCTAAACGTGAAATCGAAAACAATGTTAACAGTGGGCGGGGATCAAAAGGTCAACTGAAAGTTAAATTATACTATACTCTCTTATATATTTTCATATAGAATTATTAAAAAATTGATAATGTGATGGGAAAAATTGCCAAAGGTATAGTAATTTTTAAAAATTGATAATGTGATAGCAAAAGTTGCCAAAGGTACAGTAATTGTTAAATTATTCTATATGAAAATTTACAAGACAGTCCTAATAATATGATGGGAAAAATTGCCAAAGGTATAGCTACCCTCCCACTCCCAAAGTACCTTGGTAGACTTAACTACCTTTCCCTTATCTATCAACTCTAGTTACGCCTGATTCCACATGTGAACTTTAACTGCGCTTTAAATACTGTATAGGAAGGGATGGAATGGTATACTCACTATACCTTGGTCTTATGCCGCGACCATACAAACGTTTGGTAAAAAATAATATTTTTTTTTCAGTGAATTTAAATCGAAAGAAAAGTACCAGTAGCAGCAGCGATGAGGACAAGGAAGTAAAACCACCCTCTGCTTCCGACCCTGCGACTGCGGGGCTTTCTGATGGTTGTCATGAAGATGATATTGGAAAATTCATCGGCTTGGCTACCACTATGCCGGTTGATAAGAAAAAACATCTTCCGGAAAATGGATGGGTACCTTCGAAGAATTACGATTTTGCGGCAGATGCCAAACATCTCAAGAGGAAATTCAATCACCAATGGTTGGAAACATATTCACCATGGTTAACTTACTCAAAGCGACTGAAAGGTGCTTTCTGTAAATATTGTGTGTTGTTTCCTCCGTCAGCCAGCATGGTGAGAGGCGGTTGGGGTTCTTTCATAATCAGACCCTTCACTAAGTATAAGGACGTGCACGATCATTGCAAAGCACATGTACAGAGCAAAGGACACCAGGCTGCAATGGAATCTGCAAAATCATTCATGGAGACCATTCCAGTGGACATCCTAATTCACCAGTATTCACAAAAATTAGTGGAAGAAAACAAACAAGTACTATCCTCAATTGTTTCCTGTGTCATTTTTTCCGGCACACATGATTTACCTCTCAGAGGCAAAAATCTGGATGAAGGCGTACTTGTAGACTTATGCCGCTTACGCATCGAAGCAGGTGATTCACAATTAAAACACCATTTTGAGCATGGACCAAAAAACGCGTCATACCGATCACCTATCATCCAAAATGAAATAATTGATCTCTGTGGTGCTATAATCAGGGAACAAATCATCACAAGGGTTAAAGAAACTTGCGCTTACAGCATTCTAGCTGACGAAACCGCAGATATTTCTGGAAAAGAACAGCTGTCTATTGGATTACGTTTCTTTGATGAAAAGGCCAACGAAATCAAAGAGGATTTTTTAGGCTTTGTAGAGCTTGAAGAACTTGATGCCAGAAGTATTGCCAAAGCTATTGATGATTTAGTTACAAACTTAAATCTAGACCCTGATAAGTGTGTGGGATTAGGTTTCGACGGATGTTCCACCATGTCTGGCAAAGAAGGGGGTGTGCAGGCAATCTTGAGGCAAAAGTACAAAAAAGCCTTATACTTCCATTGCTCCTCGCACAAGCTAAACCTGGTCGTGAACGACTTAAACCTTATCCCAGAAATTCTAAACTGCGTTGGAACTATCAAGGAGATAATCACATTTTTTCGCGAGTCCGTTTTACGACGCAAGCTTATTGCAAACATTCCTAAATTGTGTGAGACTAGATGGTCAGAAAAGTACAAGAGCATTCATGTTTTTAAGGATAACTTCGTCAATATTGTTGAAGCATTAGAGAGCTAATAAGCTGAAGAGGGAAATGTAGCAACCAGAAATAAAGCATATCAAATGCACGCATAGGCGTGCAGATCTTCATTTATTGTCTCAGTAGCATTAATTGCGAAGTATTCCGCTATACTGCAACCCATAGCAAATACACTTCAATTGAAGACACTTGACATAGTCAAAGCCAACCAGCACATTCAAACTATTCTCGACATGCTAAGAGATCATCGGAAAGATGCAGAGAGCATCACAGATGACGTTTTAAAAGAAGCATATGACATTGCAAAGCATTTGAATATTGATATAACCGCCACTCGCGTTTCTGGCCGACAAAAGCATAGAAGTAATCCTCCTGCCGAAAATCTATCCGAATTTTGGAGAAGGTCTCTAATAATTTCTTACTTGGATTCCATCATATCATCTTTAGAAGTTAGATTTTCTTAGACAAATCGCCTGCATTTTCATTGACACATTTCCATCCGAGTAACATGAGAGATGCTTCATTGGAGGAATGGAAAGAAAGTACTTCATCTTGTGCAACATTTTACAATTTGGAAGGCATCAACGGGGAAAGGGAATTGTGGTTTAAAATGTGGAATGAGGTACAAGAAGCGCCAGACATAATTGAAGTTTTAAAAAAGAGCGAATTGTTTTTCCCGGCCATTAGAAAGGCGCTACTGATATTGCTCTCACAGCCCTGCACAACAAGCACTATGGCTAAGAAGTACTATTGGTGAAAATAGATTAAATGGATTAGCCATGCTAAGCATTCACCGTGAATGGGTTTCAGTAAACAAGGAGCGATTAATGGAAGCAGTAATTCGAAAATTTGCAACTAATCCTCGCAAGCTATTGTTCAAGAATTAATTTCTTTTAATAAATGGTGTTCTTCCTTTTATTATTGTTTATTAAAACATGGTTAAGAATAAGTATTGGTAAAAATAAGTTAAATGCTTAGCCATGTTAAGCATTCATCGTCAACGAGTTTTTGCAAAAAAGGAACAAGGAGCTGTAGTTAGAAAATTTGTAACTAATCTTAAAAACTATTGTTTAAAAAATTTTTTTTAATAAATGTTATACTTCCTTATGTTATTGTTTATTATATAGTATGGCACTATGGACCCTCCCCCCCGCCATCAAAGAAGTTGATTTTCGAAAACTGCCCCCCCTTCCGTTTTGAGCTGGATACGCCCATGGTTTCTCATCTTATATTATTCGTTGTTTTTTCGTTCTTCAACCAAAAGTCAATTTCTGTTGTCTTTAATATTTTTTTCCGCTTTATTTTTAAGTGCCCATACTGCCATTCTCTTGATACGAATGTCCTGTATACGTTCTGATAATAACAATACATTTTGTTATGTCGACTCACGTGTAGTCGATGACTGAACCTGACAAAACCGTTCATGATTTTTCGATTCACTGTTCGATTCGATTACTAAACTACATATAAATTCAAGTATCAAGCGACATATAGTCCACTCTGTATATTATCACCTATACATATCTGACTGACTTGTTAACGGAGTATTACAGTGTGTCTTCTGTGACTTCTGTAAAAAACAAGTAAGCAAGTCGATAAGTTTTGGTAAGTTACTCAGATTTATATTTTGACGTCAATAAGTATTGATTCATTTGTCTGGTTACCTCTAACTTGGTATCATGTCCGAGTGATACATTTACGCTATTCATGGTTTATGTTTGTGTACAATGACTCTAAATCTGACGAATCGAAATGTTTTTGCAGCCTGAACGTGGCTTTGAAAGAAATTAAACATTATACGCGATCAGGCCCAGAGGACCGCGAGTCACTACAAGGATTCTCCTCCGTAGGAGTATGTCTCCTGCCTTCCGCTTCCATTCCTATTCCGATCTGGGGAAGGTTCTAACGAAGTCCATGACTCCACCTCTTCCTCGGAGTACCCAGTGTTTCCTTCCACGGAATATTTTCACGGAACGTCGATCAGAATCCGCCACATGTTCAGCCAGTTAAGAGTCTCCTGTTACGCACACTTTACACAATGTTTGTGTCGTTGTTACGTTCTTCCAGCTTCCGGTTGTCTCGAATCTGCCCGTTGTTGCATCCTGTATCGGGCAGAAGATGTGTCGCAAGACTTTCCTCTCAAAAACCAGGAGTTTATTGAAGTTTTGTTTTTTACACTGGACATCTCACAACTGTACAATACAACCGGTCACACTACTGCATTTTACACACGGATCTTGAACTGTCTAGATGGACTTCGAGACCTAAGGTCACTGGTTGTCAAGCAGGAAAGATCCAGCTACATCGTCAGGAATAAACTGTGGTACATATCTTGAAAAAATATACTGATTACAAATTGTGCGATCTGATCATAATGAAATAATCCTAATATTTAGTGTATATTAATAGCAGAATAAATCAATCCTTCACAGTGGCGTAACTAAACGTTTGACCTTTGTGGGGGGGGGTTACGGGGGCAAGTCCGCTTCATACAAACGAAAAAACAAGTTAAGACTAATCAACATTACTATCTTTATCACTCCCATTAAAGTAAGAGGTAATAACACACACACACACACACACACACACACACACACACACACACACACACACACACACACACACACACACACACACACACACACACACACACACACACACACACACACACACACACACACACACACACACACACACACACACACACACACACACACACACACACACACACACACACACACACACACACACACACACACACACACACACACACACACACACACGCGTTATTGAAAATTGTTTACAAGATTCTTATTGACTGACACACATATTACTATTGGTATCCAAGTCACTTTGTTTTTATAAATTAATAAATTACCTTATATACGTCATGTGACTTTGTTTTATTATTCAGAATTACGCCTTTCGGAACATATGTTTCATCATCAGATTCTTTACTCAGTTGAGATCGTTAAATGTTAAAATGACATACTCTCTTGTTAAAAACACACCCCCTGACCGGATAATCCTATTTTATTTTATTTTATCCTAATTTATTATTGACTGAATTGATTTTCCTATATTTCATATTTCTTTCATATTTAAAATGTGTACGGTATTTCTGCGTAATAAATCTGCTTGTATATTTTAAAAATAGTTACTACTATATAAGTGTACACAGTTAGAAAAATAATGAAACAGCCTAAAAATTAAGAGATTTACAAAATTCGTCAACTTCTTCGACCCACTGGGAGGGGGCTTCGGTCCCGTTCGGTTAAGTTCTCACCCCCGTAAATTCGCCCCTGATCCTGCACTATCAGATAAATATCTGTAAGATGAAAATATGCTGAATAAATAGGCTTTACTGGGAGAACGTATACGGTTTATTAACTGAGTTTGCGGTATCAGATATTTCGGTAGTCGTCAGCTGACGGAATCGCTCATTCGTTACAGAACTCGCAAAACGTCTGATATTTAAAATAACTGTTAATAAAACGTGGTCGAGGACCAAACAAAGCATCAACGTATCGTGCTTGTAGTTATCATTTATTATCGTCACTATTAGTAGTGCCCAAACGCTCATCAGCTTTACGAGTTGAAATAAAACTCTGCGCTAACTAAAGAACACGGTGTTTCTCAGCGGCGATAACAAAGCTAGTTTATGAGTGAGGACTTTTGGACTTTACATCGACTAAAACGTGGACTTATAACTTATGTACTTATGACGTAATACAGGTCGTAAATTCGTACTTATCTGTCGCAACAAGAAAGTCTTCTGTTTTTCCATGACGACATATGGGCACCCGACGGCTCTCGCGGTCAAACGACGGCCCCGGACACCCGCAAACTTTCATGCATGTTCAACAACTGGATTTACAGTCGGCTAATAAAACCGTTTATTGCTTTTATTACAGCTGTTATAACCCAATTGTTTTGTCCCGACCGACGACCGCTGTTGTTGTTCGTATTGTGTTGTTTTTAACGTAAATTCCCAGTCCAGTAAAATGTTCAGCAGCCATAACCTCACTTTACTGAGGTGTATATTGCGGCTATACAGCCATCGTGCAGAATGTTAAATGCGGATTACGGTTTGTAGTAAAATGTTTCTCGTTATTCGCAAAATCAGTGTTGTAGATTAATCACAGTAGTTGTGAGTGTTTCTGTAAATACGAACAATCCACGCTATTGTGTAGATGTTACTGCGATGTATTTCACACGCTGGCATTAAGGTTTCGATTAGGCTACTACATTAGGCATGTCTTCTGTTGTCATTATTTCCTTTTTATTTTGCTTATTGTTGTTGTTGTTCTTATTCCTCTTCCTATACCTCATTTTCTTTTATTTCTTCTTCTCTTCATCTTCTTTATCATCATCATCATCATCTTCATTATCATAACTTCTTCTTCTTCTCCTCATTCTCCTTCTTCTCCTCATTCTCCTCCTTCTGCTCCTGCTCCTGCTCCTGCTCCTCCTGCTCCCCCTCCCCCTCCCCTCCTCCTCCTCCTCCTCCTCCTCCTCCTCCTCCTCCTCCTCCTTCTTCTTCTTCTTCTTCTTCTTCTTCTTCTTCTTCTTCTTCTTCTTCTTCTTCTGCTCCTCCTCATCCTCCACTTACTCCTCCTCCATATAAAAACTAGATCGTATCTTTGCCTGTCTTCTATTGTCATTGTTTTCCTTTTTCTTTTGCTTATTGTTGTTGTTGTTCTTATTCCTCTTCCTATACCTTATTTTCTTTTATTTCTTCTTCTCTTCATCTTCTTTATCATCATCATCATCATCATCATCATCATGATCTTAACTTCTTCTTCTTCTTCTTCTTCTTCTTCTTCTTCTTCTTCTTCTTCTTCTTCTTCTTCTTCTTCTTCTTCTTCTTCTTCTTCTTCTTCTTCTTCTTCTTCTTCTTCTTCTTCTTCTTCTTCTTCTTCTTCTTCTCCTCCTCCTCCTCCTCCTCCTCCTCCTCCACTTACTCCTCCTCCATATAAAGACTAGATAGTATCTTTGCATGTCTTCTGTTCTCATTGTTTTCCTTTTTCTTTTTCTTATTCTTGTTGTTGTTCTTATTCATCTTCCTACTCTTCATTTTCTTTTATTTCTTCTGTTCATTTTCTTTGCAATCAGGGTTATCTTCCTCCGTATTTTTCCCTAAAAAATCTTAAAAACAAAATATGACACACAATTTGTAGCTTTCGCCTTGATTTCTTTTGTTTTTCGCCTTTGTAAAAGGATGTTTCTCCTTTTAAGGCTTGTTCAAAATCTTCAATGTTTTGTCCACCGTATTCGAATTCCATCTTATCGTTTTCATCGTATTTAGTATTTAAAAGTTTTGTACGTTTCGTATGTCAGAACCGCTTTCAGTTGGGCTAATTTTTTCTTCCTCGAGGCCCACCTTCATTTCCACGAAGCAAGGTACAGCTAATTTAATTAGACATGAAACGCATGTCTGGTTGCGCAGTGTTAAAAGGGCTCATAGCTTTGACGCGTTGTTTTCGGACCAATTATCTTGTGATCAGAACAGGGGCAAGGATGATGTATCACATGGTTGTGTGTCATGTTTGGTCATCTCACACTCCACATCCTGTAGTGTCTTTCCTGGCCCCACTATCACCTGCGCGAGCCGTTTCATGCCTAACTATTTCGTCTGTACTTTCAGTTGAAATTTCATTCTTTTTTGCGAAGTCTTTCTAACTTCTTGATCTGTAATATCACTTGTGAGCGTATTCTTCAAACCAGAGTGAGGTACACAACAAGCTTATGTTAAAATAGGAGAGCGCTCAGAAAACATTTAAAAATAGTCAACATTTTCTGCTGGCTGCGATCGGTTGAGTTTTTATTATTTTATTAACAATTTGCACTTATTATAGATAAATTCTTATTTTTCATTGTTAATGCATTCGAATTTGTTATTAAGTAAAGCCGGCCGCACATCATTTACTGGTGTTGCAGAGTTGCCGCTGACTTTCGCTTTCAATAAGCCAAGCCTACTTATGACTAATAGCCATCACAAGTTCTAGTTACCGTTCATAAACAATGACGTCATTAATTCTGTATACCGCAAAAAGCTGCACATGCACAACGCAACACTGAGCGGATTAGTGAACACGCGCGCGCACACACACACACACAGAGTGAGGAGGATTTAAAGCAAAGTATGTTCTCGTCCAATTTAATCTTCAGGTAGACTAAACGTTCCGCATTAGCGCGAACGTAAATTTTATTTATTAAAAAGTTAACTTTTTTCATCAAAGTTTACTCAAACAGTTTTTAATAAACAAGTACGTACAGTATATGACGGATCGATTACTTAAAACTTAATAACTTGAAGTAAGTAAAACAAAACCCCGGACAGCTTTGGCAAGACGTCGAATTACTTACCAAAGTAAGGACAGCTTATTATGTGTGACTAACGCGCGACACACGCGCACACACAGAGACATTTCACATCCAGCAGAAGGGTTGGTCGGTATCAAATCATTTTCCGATAATACGGAGCCGGTTAGTGACGGGAATGGTGGCGCAGCTGTACAGGAGACGTCCCCCCCCCCCTGCCACTACGCACCCCTTTCTAAGGAGGACGAATAATGGGAAACGCGTTTTCCTCTGTAGCTACATCTGATGTACTGCACCGGAATCTTAAACAAATCGCACGCACGACAGGTATTGAAAAACTCGTTAACGACTATAGTTAACGAAAAATTAAGGAGAAGGTGGAGAACTCAGAGATAAAGGGACGTTTTATAGTGTAACTAAAACTTCGTGTCGTACGGGACAGAAATATAACTACTACAAAGCACATAAACAGGAAAGTTTGAATTAATGAACTAAACTTCAATGTCATCACCACAGACCTTATACCTAATCCGGAACCCATCTCCTCCTCGCTCTACCGACATCTCTCTTCCCAGTAGGGTGATAACCCAAGGCAGCCACAGGTAGAAGGATATCAAGCATGCGATTCAAATGTTCACACCATCTCCTTCCGTGTTCTTTAATCTTCTGGTGCAATGATACAATGGTTAAATCGCGTCTAATATCGTCGTTCCTTCTGCGATCCAAGAGAGAACAGCCTTGCGACCCTCTCACAAATTTCATATCGGCTCCCTGAATCCTCTGGACGTCCCTTTTACCAAGAGTCCATGTCTCACTAGCGTACAGGAATCTGGGGACAGCCACAGTTTTATAAAATTTAATTCGGGTATCCTTCTGTGTTTTATTTTTCAGGTACCTATGAATCGCATGAACAAAACTTTACGAGGAAATATCTTTAGGTTGGTCGTCAGGATGTGAATACGATCAACACGGTCGACAACCGGTAAAGTAAAGGATCGGAGTTTACGGTGGTGGCAGAAAATAGGAGAGGAAAAACGTATTAAAATAGACTACAAAAGAACGAAGCGCCAATGTTTAACACTACCGGTCGAAAGCCCGTGGCCTCAACTTGTAAATGATGACAAAAGAGGAGCGGAAGGCACATCAGTCTCGTTAAAAATTCCGGGTCCATCTGGCTCCGTATGGTAGCACCCAGTTGTGAGCCCCGGCGTAGGGTAACAGGTGACAAACGGTCAACGGTCTCGAAGGCGGAGGATGAAAATTCTCAACGGCAGGGAGAGCGGAAGAGCCTAGAGGTGGGTCTCCGAATGAAACCCTGGAGGCTCGAAGGTGGCAGCCCCATCACCGGACTTTTCTGCAATCGGGTTTGTAGCCCATTCAAGGAAACGTAAGCACCTTCAGTCGTCTAAAATTCCATACGCAAGTGCAAAATGTATGCCTAAAGGTAGAAGAAGTCTGGAACGGCCGACGAAAAGATAGAGAGATCAGTTGTAACGGACGACGAAATATGCTTTGATCTTTATTCTTGCAAAGAAGAAGTAGGTGATGACGGAGGAGGAGGAGGAGGAGGAGGAGGAGGAGGAGGAGGAGGAGGAGGAGAAGAAGAAGAAGAAGAAGAAGAAGAAGAAGAAGAAGAAGAAGAAGAAGAAGAAGAAGAAGAAGAAGAAGAAGAAGAAGAAATATAAATTAAAAAGAAACTTATTATCCCTCTGCACTAATTACAATGCAAAAACGAAATGAGGACATCTTGGGCATTATGTACTGTCTAAGCAAAGGTTGAGAGGGCGTTTATAGAAGGCAACCGTACAGTCGAAGTTTTTGTAGTTGGAAAATATTCTTAACGTAACAGTTCACTCATAGATGTTTTAAGGTCACTTCTAATACGCTCTGACACTACAAGCTTACAGACACTTACGCGGCACTACCTCACATCGCGCACTCCATAAGCTCGAATGGATTTGTTCTCTTCAGCCTTCTCATGAAAATTCTGGTTATAATTAGTTAACGTGAGTAATACGTTTACAATAAAACACACACTTTCAACAGAGGGCAAACAATAACGTGATCTTGTTAAAATTATCCATAGCCAGGCGGTTAGGGTGTGGTCGACCGTTGTTGGTGACAAACGTTTCGGCCCCCCCCCCCCAAGCGGAGGCCATCTTCAGTATCGCAACAGTTTTAGCAGATATTCGCCAATTCACCCGAGTACTGAGGTAGGCTATGTAGTGAATTGGGCAATATCTGCCAAAACTATCACGACACTGAAGATGGCCTCCGCTTGGGGGGGCCGAAACGTTAGTCGCGAACAGCAGTCGACCACGGCCTAACAGCCCTGCTATGGATAATTTTAACAATGTTGACACCTGTTGTGAAAGCTTAAGAACTCGTATAATAACGTGATCTAATAATCTTAGGATATGACCGCTCACCGTACTCCAGTTTGAGGTTTCTGAAAGCAAGTAGTTTTAAAAGAGAAAACTTACAATCAGATTTCGAGACAGAACAAACAAATCGAGCCTAAAAAGAATACGTGTATGACAGTTAACTATCACACGATTTAAAAAACAATTTTAATTAAGAATACGTGGATTTTAGGAATCCGATTATTACGTGATAGATTTTTTTTGCTTTCAAATTTACAAGTTATAAACAAAATTTTTATGCACATTTGGAGAATATAGAGTTAAATTCTGTGGAATTTCCGTGATTGAAAATTAGTACAGTACAATAATTGTTGGAAGAACCGTTCGAGTGACCGTGGGTCTGCTTCCCACGTTTCTGAACCGGGAGTAATGATGTAGATACAGGCGGCACTTAGAGTAATGTAGGTGCGACCGAGTTGTTACTTAAGGGAAAGTGTATCGTGGAGGAAGTGGATTGCGTGTTTCGTGCTGTTGGAGTGCGTGTCTACGTCTGTCTTTATTAGCGTCAAAACACACGTAATTGTTTTGTGATAACATCACTACGCATTAGTTAAACGAGAGAAATGAGTGGGGGGGGGGAGTACGTAGCGTAACCTGTATGGAGCATGCAGGCGTCTCTGCTTGTCTGTGACAGTATAGAGATAGGCAAGAACACGTGTTAATGCAGACACGCAACGAGTCAAATATGTAAACAGTTATTTACATTACGTTACAATGGCATCGGAGTTGTATTAAAATTACTTCTGATACAACATAATTTTAATTTCAATATAATTTTTCCCACAAAAAAATGTATTACTGACTATAGGAGAGGATTTGACATAAGAAATTGACATTAATCAGGGAGTGCGCCAAGGCTGGCATGTCTCCAACAAGAATATATTTACATAGAGAGTGGAATCATCAGTGGCTCCGGGAATAAATGTAAATAATAGATCATACGTAAATACACTGCTGTTTGCGGATGATCAAGTAACCGTACAAAACAATGAACGCGAGCTACAGAGACAATTGTTCCGGTTACGGCAAGTCTGTTCAAATTACAACATGAAAATTTCTGTGCAGAAGACTAAAACTATGGCATTTGTGGGCAAACAGCCTTTACGGACAATGACTGTATTGGATAACAGGAGTATAGTGGGGGCTGAATAATAGGATAATTGGATAATAGGAGTCGGATCATAGTTGTCACATTTCCGCTAACTTGGTTGTGACACCACTGATAATGTGGGTTACAATGTTCATCACAAGTTTCAGTCATAATACGTCGAGCGCTATCAAGACAAACAAGGAAAGAGACTCAATTAAAATTTTATAAAATAATGGCTGTGCCAGTATTATTATATGGTTCTGAAACTTGGGTTCCGGCAACAATGTCTAAGTAGAATACAGGCAACGGAGATGGGATTTTTGCGACCTGTTAAAGCCTGAATACGAAGCGATAGACTCTACAATGGAGACATTCGTAAAGAGTTGAATATTTTTTAATATCCATGATCGTATTGCAGAGAACAAAGAAGATGCACGCGTATTGCTCATCTGAATAGGATGACAGAAGGCAGGTTGCCTGAGGAAGTCGCTGAAGGGGCCCGGTGAAGTCGAGTTCATACAAAAGAAAAAAAAAGTTACGACTAATCAACATTGTTATCTTTAAAGTAGTTGAAAGCGTGTGATAACATCCAGCAATCAGTCCCATTAAAGTAAACGGTAATAACACAATAAAAAATACGCGCTACTGAAACAGTGTTTAGTATACACTTATTGTCTGTGGTGATTTTCCTATATTTCATACTTTAAACGTATGCTCAAATTGTGAGTAATAATCCTGTCTGTATATATTTAAAAAAAGAGTTACTACTATATTAGCGTACAAAGCCGAAAAATAATAAAATAGCCTAAAAATTAATAGATTAACAATATTCGTCAACTTTGTTTCTACTCTCTGGGTGGGTGGGGATCCGGTCCCATTCCCTCCCCCCCTTAATACGGCCCTGCTCAGGTCTACACTGTCAGGTTGAAACGGTTTCGTTGAACTTTGTGGTTTGTACATTTGTCGGTGGTTGTAGTTTGTAGCTCTGGACTCGGGTCCCAGAACGAGTGACAACAACAGTGAGGAAGAACAGTGGTTGTAGCATTCGACATTTGTTGCCGAAGACGTAGAAAAGCCGAAAGACACAATATAAATGGGGCAAGAATGGGCGAGGAAGAGTATTACACATTATTCCCTCATTTGAAGGAAAGCATATGACAGTACACTGAGATACAAATTATATGATATATTTCTAGGATTTGGAATACCAACAAAACTGGTCAGTCTAACAAAAAAGACCATGACAGAAACATGGGTGAGAATACAAAACGAACTCACCGAACCATTTGAGCTCACCCAGGATCTAAAACAGGGCGATGGACTGGCACTGTCCTCTTTAACCTGTCTCTAGGATATGCATAAGAAACATAAACGCTCAGGAGTACTTTATTGTAAGTCAGTACAAATAGCAGCATATGCTGACGATATAGCCATCATAACCAGATCAATTGCGGCTGCAAGGGAGATAACCTTGAAACCTGAAATAAGTGTGAAAGAGGTAGGACTATAAATAAATGTTAACAAAACCAAAATGATATGCCAGGCAAGGTCTACTCGCCCGAGGCAGAATTAGATTATAGATGAAGACTGTATAGAATAGTCAGAGGTTTTACATATCTAGGAGCGACGATATCTGAAGTTGGGAATGAAGAGGCAGAGATAAGGAGTCAACAACTCTAGAGTCAACTCTAGACAACAAGGCCTACTTCGCGCTTATCACCACCATTAAGTCAAGAGTTATTCACAGGCAGACAAAAATGCGCATATACAAAACTATCATACGATCCTTCCTGTGCACTAAAACCTGGATATTAACACAGAGAGCAATTGAATGTCTGAAGATACTTAAAAGGAAGCTCCTGAGAGGGATCGTGGGCCCATATGTAGAAATGGGGAATGGAGGACACGACATAATGATGAGATGTATTGTCACTTCAACGAACCAACGGTATAGGTGTACGTATAACTGAGGAGGCTGCAATGGGCTGGCCATGTCGTGAGAATGGATGACAAACGATCACCTAAATGAGTCCTTACGGGGAGTATGGATGGTAAAAGACCAAAAGGCCGTCCAAGAAAAAAAATGAAAAGATGCTGTCGCTGTGGATGCAAGAGAGATGTTGGGAGTGTGAAGATGGAAGTCCTTTGCTACTGATACACAGAGGTGGAGGGTCAGGATAGGGGAGGCCAAGTCTCGACTTCGGGCTGTAGCGCCATAGGAGAAGGAGGAGGAGGAGGAGGAGGTGAAGGAAGACAATAAGACAATAATTTTGTTGTATTTTCATACTATGTCGATATTATTTCTATATAATTAATAATTAAATTATGTGATTAACTAATTGACCGCAAGGCACACTATTATTAAACTATTATAATTATTTGAGTACTTTTACATAATATTATAATTAATATAATTCATATACTATTATACATAACATAAACTATCAACCATTTTTTGCTACAGTCTATTTCTTGTTGCATTTATAATTTATATAATATTTATTATTTATTTACCTCAAGATGTTTTTCCCCTTATTTGTAACCTGTTTCGGTAATCCTATTGTTCCCATCCTCAGCCTTCTTAATTTTGTATCTTGTTGAGTACTTGTGTTTTGGTTGGTTGTTGTTATGGTTTTCTGTTGGTTTTTGGTGTTTTAAACTGGTATTATTGTGTGTGATTGTGGTGTATATATAGAAACCAAAGCACTCAAAATAAAAGATACTCGAAAAGCTAATATGTACACAACAAGCACACACAATAATACCAGTTTAAAATACCAAAAACCAACAGAAACCATAACAGCAACCAAGCAAGACGCAAGTACTCAACAAGATACAAAATTAAGAAGGCTGAGGATCGAAACAATAGGAGTCCCGAAACATGTTCCAAATAAGGGAAAACACATCTTGAGGTAAAGAAATTATAAATATTAAACAAACTATTATATGTATGATTGGCAACGCATCATGCAAAATGTAACGGGCCAGCTCTGTTGAATTTAAAACAAGTAAGTAAGTGCTCATTTAAAAGATTAAATACAGAATTTTTTATGCGGGAACGACAAAACTTTCTGCTTTTTACACAGTTTTTGCATTTTATTTTTCTCCGTCTGTTCTTCTCTCTATTAGCATTTGCTCATTCTGTCGCTCGGCCCGTTGTTCTCTCCTCTTTCTCTCGCCCACTCTCGGGCGACCTTCAATTTAGTCACATCTGGCTTAGAACAGCCTCAGAATTAATTTTTGTCTTCTGTTTGCACCTTGCTTCCCCGCTCCGTCCGTCCGCCATTGTTCTAACTTTTCACTCGTGCTGCTCCCACCGCATCACGGCCCCGCTTTCATTGTGTATTCCCTGTATAATTTCTCTTCTTTTTTTTACAGCTTGTTTTGCATGTTATTGACGGCCTCTCGTTCTAACTCGAACTGTGTGTTCGAACGCTTTGTTTCAGGTTGTCTGCTGCTGCCTAACAAATTAGTTATAAACCGTTGTCGTCGTCAAAGACAGCTGGATTCTCGACGTACGGGTCGAGGCATGTACAGGTCGATCGAGCTCGACGTCTCGATAGCAAGGGTCCGAAAGGAGTTGGTTCTCCTTCAACCGAGCCTGTCATTAGTGAGTCGACAGCTGAGACTGGTCGCATACACGCAACAGCTGCGTTCCAGTTCCCAGAGGTAATTAAATAATTAACAGCTCTATTATAATCAACCGTTAGTAACTAACAAGTAAGTGAGACGCTTGAAACATTTATTCGACGAGTGGAATACTTGAGCAATTTGTCGCGTAGGTGATTAATTATTGATTAACAAGGAAACAACACATAGTGTATGCAAAGTAGTTGAGTACGATATCTATATATCATTGTTCTGCTACTATATCAACAAAACACGGGTTCTAATTGAACGAATACACGAATATACTCTGTTCATTTGAAGAAGAGCTCCGAATTTATGCTCTAGTAATTACGTACTAATACTGGAAAAAAAGTATTTTATACAAAAAATATAAAAGTACGATATTTTTTAGTTCGGCTACAATACTAAGATACAAATAAATACGACCTTGAGTGATTTATTTCTTTATTGGTTGGACTTTATGTATATACAACGTGTATTATTGGTGCTAATATGAGATATATATTCCTATGTTGCAGTACGGATACCATTCCTGTTAACTTAATATAAAAAGAGTAGATAGAAGATAAAAATAGCGTTAAGAGATAAACTGAATATTTTGTTACGTGGATAGCGATGAATTCGACACCAGAGACAGTGAAATAATTACAAGTAGAAAATAATTAAATCAAAAAATTACTAAATCGAATTAAAAACGTTTTAAAGAAAGATTATGAGATGTGTTTACGGTTCGGTTAAAGAAGATGAGGCATAACTAGGGGATAGATGAACTATCTTAAAGGCTCAACGAATGCAATGGCTAGGTCACCTAGAGCGGATGGATGATCAGCGTATGCCAAAAAATCCTGAAGGTGCAAGTCTATAAAAACAGAAAAAGGGACCAACCTAGAATAATGTGGTTGGATGATGTGCTAGAAGATATAAGAAGAATGGATGTGAGGAGTTACACTGAGATGGCAATAGATAGGAGACATTGGAGAAGATTGGTGTTGGAAGGCAGGGCTCACGTTGAGCTGTAGTGCTAAATAATAATAATAATAATAATAATAATAATAATAATAATAATAATAAGCAGAAGAAGAAGAAGAAGAAGAAGAAGAAGAAGAAGAAGAAGAAGAAGAAGAAGAAGTTAAAAAGAAACTTATTATCCCTGTGCACAAATTACAATGCAAAAACTATTCATCATAAAACAAGTACATATCAAATTAGGCTCCGAGTGCCGTATTTATTTATATAGATCGCAGTCAAGGTCATGTATGACGCATGAAGGGTGTTGGAGCCACGATCAGCTAGGTTTTCCTATGATCGTTGACAATGTTCTGTGCGTTCTGTTTGCAACTCATTACACTGTATCTCTATGAGTAATCACAGATTGAGGGGGGGGTACACAATCGGCAACACGCTCGACGTCACTGGTTATTATATTACGCTCCTGTGTCACAGCGATAAGATGTACTACGCAACACATAACCCTATTTTAATTAAATATTATTTTTCTATGTCTTATAGACGTACGCTAAAACGTATTAACACCATGGTAGCCTTATATTTTTTAAATGTCTATTTATAACGACTACCCCGAAATCGTAACGACTAATTTTTTTTCTGAAACAATTCGAGCATGTAATGGGGGTGAAAATTTGGAAAATAGATACGAATGACATCTGCCTATCTAACTACTTAGTGTTGTTATCGGAAATGCTTATAGAATTATAAGAAATTGTTAGAAACCTATTAGAAATCATGTCTTTTCTTAAAGAAAGATGAAGAATGGATGCAGCAAGGCAAATAGGTTTTTAATCGACGTATTTTTCGTTTAGCCTAAGGTACCCTGTAACTATAATCAATGTACACAGATTTTCAGTTTTATTAAAAGAAGATAGTAGAATCCGTAATTATTTAATGGTGTATTAGGCTGCACGCAAGAAAATTTCAAATTTTCAAGGGAACAGGACAACTGTATTAAAGGGGAG
Source organism: Magicicada septendecula (assembly GCA_034769895.1). Taxonomy (NCBI): domain Eukaryota; kingdom Metazoa; phylum Arthropoda; class Insecta; order Hemiptera; family Cicadidae; genus Magicicada; species Magicicada septendecula. Next base: position 394,133,672 of record CM068373.1, on the reverse strand, counting down.
CTCTGTAACAGGTAGTATTCACGTCGAACCTGAAATTTTGTTTTGAATTTTTTTAAATCTTCCCTTTATACATACGTAATTTAGCCTTTTTGCTTTTAACAGACAAACATCGACAGGAGAGTCTTTCCAGTGTGCATTGTAAGCCGGATCAAGTTGTGTAGCTACATACGTATGTCCGTCACGTGTAGTTTTATTTAGTCCTTTATAGCAGAGGCACACCTCAGGGGGGTGACATGGGGGATATATCCCCCAAAAAACCCAAGCAAAAATTTTAAACTGGTTGCGTGTTTTTTAATGTAATTAATTGAAAAAGACTGACGATCATAATATTTTTTTACAAAATTATTTAACATTATTTTACGTGCTGTAAAATTTATATCCACAACCCTGTTGGGTACATTTTTAGCCACAGCAATTATGTACATGCTGGTAACCCTCACTTTCTTAATTTTAACGTTCTCTTTAAAGTTTTTATATTCCACAGAAAAGTATTATTAGACTCGCAAGACAAACTGGCAGTCTATCTGATGTATTTTTTAAATTTATTTTAATGAAATTACTGAATTACAGCAATTATTTGTATATTAGTTTTAATTTTTGGTACGATTTTAATTATAACACGAGAAAAACAATACTTTAAGAAAACGTTATATGGTTGAAAAAATCGCCCCCCCCTGAAACGAATTTGTAGGTTCGCCCCTGCTTTATCCTCCCCTGGCTGTGTTAAGCGCCATAAGAATAAAATAATCTTGTTTCAAAAGTGTTAAACCGTTTATTCAAGTTTAACCCTAAATTATGGTCAATTCGATATAATTGTCATCCACTTGTGTTGCACGTTAATTATTTGAATTGTTTCTTAAGATGTTCACACACTTATCCAGAATATTCATATTTGCCCAATTGTTCGAAACAATTAATTTATACCGCAAAGTTCACACATTAATTATACCGTATAATTGGCAATCTAGTGTCATTGAAACCCAGTATGAACATATTGTATTATTACATAAAATATTATATTATTAACATACGGTAACATGTTATAGTGTATTATTAACATATAGACATAAACCCATAATTGGAAACACTGTTTGCCGGACTGTTAGTCCCTGGTCTACTGTATGTGTGGACAGACGTTTCGGCCACAACATCGGTTTACACGGTCAATCAATTTACACGGTGCCCGTCAATCCACCCCAGTAATGAGGTAAAGACTATGTATTTTGCCTAAGAAGGTTCGCCTAATGCCTGTTTTTAGGTAAAATACGCAGTCTCTATCTCATCACTGGGGTGTATTGGGGTCACCGTGGCAATTGTTTCAGACATTGAAGATGGCTTCCGATGGTGGAGCCGAAACGCCTGCCCACACAAATAGTCGACGACAGCCTAACGGCCGGCAAATAACGTTTCCACCTAGGCTATGTTGGCGCCGGCCGTGAAAGCCTCAGGAACTATCGAAATCCATATTATTAATATATATTGTAGGTTCACTCTAGGTTTACTCTATTGTAGGTATATCTGGAAAATATTTCTTATACAAATACATTCCCCCTCCCCACTCAATTCTCTGAATATTGTAACGTTCCAATATTCTCTCTTTAAATCATAAATTAACGTGAAAAATAAACGCATTAATTTGTAATGAGAAGGTTGTTCGACGCTGGAAACGTAGGCCCAGCGATAAAGCGCATTTTGTGATCTAGTCTTTGTTTCAGCTGACGAGATACAAGAATCGCCTCCTCCTACATACTCCTCCTCCTCCTCCCAATTGTTGAAGTGAATATCGATTGGAAAATATGCGTCATGTCGTCATGACAACCGAATATACACACATTACCAAACAAATGTATTAGATGCACACATTCCCATGGCTTTCAATTAATTATATCACTAATCTCATATAGAGATCGGGTTGCTTCGCCTTTCCCGTTCCTATTAGCAGTAAACACACAAACAACACACACACACACACGCCGAGGAGGGGGAAAACATATTTTATAGTGGAAACATTCGCAGAGGGTATAAATAACGCGATGCTATCTTCAATGATCTTTATAACAGCGCATCATGCTTAATGATATTATATATATAATTTATTTCTGTGTAACTAATGTAAAGTTTTTGTTTTCTCCGCCTTAATGTGTGTGTGTGTGCACGTTTTCGTGCCAATACGCGAAGAATAATTTATGAAGGAAGTGACTTTTGCAAATGATTTATTTTATGGGCAACAGTTTGGTTTCTGTTATACGCGCTGTTCTATGTAACTTCTTGTCGACTTGGAGTATTATGTATTATATTGGTCTGTAAAACGATCATACTGAGTAGTGTACATTAATGAAATTGAATCCTTGTTGAACATTATGATTAACAAGTCAGTCATCGTAAAACGCCACACACGACTGTAAAGTAGTACATTTTTTATTGTATTATATAAAAATAACATTCATATAAGTATGCAAATTATTTATTCCCGTGTGTGTAGACTCAAAAGGTATATAAAACAAATATTTGTTGATCCTGCCAGAAACATATTGTTACGACACTCGCACGGAGCGTCGTCTTTAAACAGTGGAACAGAATGATTGATCATACAGAGAAATCGCTATTTACAACTTTATGACAGTTTAAATAAACAAGCGTCTGGTAAGTTCCAGACGATCTGTAGGACAATCTACCGTACTTTTAGGATCAAGGTACGCCGAGATACAAAATTAAAAGTTTTAGAAAGTTATGGCAGCTTCTGTACTGTCATATGGGTGTGAATTATGGACAGCAGCCAAGAAACAAGACAGTAAAATATAGGCCTCCGGAATGGCGTTGTAAAGAGGAGTTAAAAGGTGTTCTAAGCTTGATCGTATAACGAATGAGGCCATAAGAGAAGAGTTACAAGTTTTTAACTTGAATGAAAATTAAAATATTACGGAGAACAATGCAAGGAACACTTATTAAGAATATCGGATTCCAGACTGACCAAAAAAGTCTGGAAATACACCCCTATAAACCTACAGGACACAGGTGTGTCGGTAGACCCAGGAAGACATGGCTGAAGGATGATTGAAGGCGGAAGAGGCACCACCTTGCCTATGCCGTGTTGTGAAGATGGTGATAAACAAGGAAACTTGTATAAAACAATTCTTCAAACTTGCGATTCTCCAATAAATACTAACGTAACTCACAATAAATGTCACTTATTCAACAGCGTCGCACTAAATAATATAAGTCACCAATTACAGATGTCCGCGCATAATAATTCAGACGCATATCACTTAACACCAAATGCGGTCTGAATCGCAGAGTTAACTGGACTGGTTAACCGATTCTGAATGCTGTATTTATGCCCTGCGAATGTTTGAGATGAATCTACTACCGTTTTTTGGATAATAATGGTGGAGTCGCGTGCGACTGTAAAGTACTGAAACTACGTCATTGCCGAGGTCGAATACGTTCGTGTGACGTACGCTCCACGCACGATGCCGACGTCACAGACGCCATAGTACATTAACTCAACAGATCAATCCAAACTGTGTACGTTACCAAATTAAAAAACAAACAAACAAACGCTAAAGGAAACACGGCAGTAACCTTAGCGTATCATCAAAGCTGCAAACCAGTTCTGATTGTTGTTTTCTATGTGTTCAAGTGATTAGAACGAGAAAACAGGGGAAATGAAAATTGACGTTTCACATGTTTCAAGTCCGGTAATTGTAAAAATATTAGAAGCGTCTTTTAAAAATCGAATCAAAATGGTTGACGAGCCTAATCAGGTGGGTCTGAGTTAGTGAAGACAATCACGGTGTTAATACATAAATAATGTTGCACCACGCCAGCAGACGAAAAATGATAAAAATTGTCAGAGCCGCGAATATGTTTGGATACAATAATATCAAACAATAGTGACCCAATACCGAAAATTGCCAATATTATGAAATTGGGAGGACTGCCTTTCGAAAAGTAACAAATTGTTCACTTTGTTGAGTGCATGTTATCTCTGCAGCGATGTAGGAGTGAGGAACCGGGGGCGTATTTACGGGGGGTGACGAACGGGACTGCCCCCTCAGAGGGTCGAAATAGTTCACGAGTCTTCTTAACGTGTAAATTTTTAAGTTGTTTCATTATTTTTCAGCTGTGGACGCTAATACAGTAGTAACTCTTTTTTAAATATACAAACAGGTTTATTACACATCATCAACATATACGATTGAAATATAAAATATAAAAAAATCAATTCAGTCAATAAGAATCTTGTAAATAATGTTTCAATAACGCGTATTTTTATTCTTTTATTACAATTAACTTTATTGGGACGGATTTCAGCCACTTTAAAGGTAGTAATGGTGATTAGTATTGACTTGTTTTTTCTTCTTTATGAAGCCGAACCGACCTCGGACCCCCCGCCCAAGGCCAAATTCTAGATACGCCACTGAAAGGAACACAGTAAATGTCGATTATCGAACACTGTGGAATGACTAGAGAAACGTGAATGTAATTAGCCGAGTTAGAAAATCTAATACAGGAAGATTAACCGAATTATACAGTTGAAACAACAGTTAAGAGATTGTACCACTTATATGTAATATTTGAAGTAAGCAGAAGACTTGGTAAGGGGAAAAGATTAGGGGTTGTTAGGTTGCAGACCAGAAGACCTGAAGAGACAGAAACAACTGTCCTTTGCAAGCTGCTGGGATGCTTTTGTACAATGTGAAAGTACCGTGTACAGTGAATCTGACAATATTTTCTCTGGAGAGAAATTATCAGAGAACGATTTGGATTCGCTCACCACTGTGCAGTATTCACTAATGATGACGGAGATAACGAAGTTCTTATGTATTATTTGTACATGTGTGTGTAAGTGTTATATAGGCATACAAGTACCCGTTAACTCAAAACTGTTAGGTTCTTTTTTTAAGTGTTACTGTGTTATAAGCATTGTATATAGGCCTACACATTGAACGTTATGCTATCCTCAGCCATGGCTTTTATTTATTTCAGCAGTAAACTAAAAACCAAATACCGCTGTCACCTAATCTCACAAATGAAAACAACACGTATTTTTTCGCTTTGCATTAAGAAATAGGACAATTTACAATTAGTACACTTCTTTTTTCCACATCGTAATATATCGATACAATCGCATTTTAATGTACTGCAGAAACGGATAAAGATACAGTTCCGATGCCGCTAAATACCATTTGTTTATTTGCTCGTTACTATGGTAATTAATTCTGGTCTCCATGGTGTTGTTGACATCTTTATACGCGTCAACAAAAGGGCATAATTAAAAGGGCCTAAATCGTGAGAATGGGGCGGAACATCAAATTACAAGTTAGACAGTGTTTTACTTCCATGTTCCTTAAGGAAATGGAAGTATGGTGATGGCAAAAAAAATCGTGTTCGAGATTATTGCAGATTCTGATTGTACTACACTCAAAACATGAAAAAAAGTCATTTTTCGAAAAGTGTGTGTGTGTGTGTGTCTGTCTGTCTATCTATCTATGTGTAGATTTTTTTATGGCAAACGATAACAGCCGCAAATTAAAACAGAATCAAATAATTTTTTGCATACAGCCCTGATTTGTAGAGTACTCAAGGCCTATTGTTTTTGGTGAAAATCGGTTAAGGGAAAGGGGTAGTTTACCAGCAACTTTTTTTTTTAATCAATAGTAATTTTTACTTCCATGTTCCTTAAGGAAATGGAAGTATGGTGATGGCAAAAAAAATCGTGTTCGAGATTATTGCAGATTCTGATTGTACTACACTCAAAATATAAAAAAAAGTCATTTTTCGAAAAGTGTCTGTGTGTCTGTCTCTGTGTCTGTGTGTCTGTGTGTCTGTGCGTCTGTGTGTCTATCTGTCTATCTATCTATAGATTTTTTTCTATGGCAAACGATAACAGCCGCAAATTCAAACAGAATCAACTACTCTTTTTCATACACCCCTGAATTATAGAGTTCTCAAGACTTATTGGTTTTGGTGAAGATCGGTTAAGGGAAAGGGGTAGTTTACCTGCAACATTTTATATTTTAACAAGGGTATTTTTTATGGCAAACAATAAAAGCCGCAAATGTAAACAGAATCAAATAATTTTTTGCATACAGCGCTGAATTGTAGAGTTCTCATGACCTATTGATTTCGGTGAAGATCGATTAAGGGAAAGCGGTAGTTTACCTGCAACGTTTTATGTTTTAAAAGGGTATTTTATATGGCAAACGATAAGAGCCGCAAATTCAAACAGAATCAAATAATTTTTTGCATACAGCCATAGCTTGTGGAGTACTCAAGACTTATTGTTTTTGGTGAAGATCGGTTAAGGGAAAGAGGTAGTTTACCTGCAACGTTTTATGTTTTAAAAGGGTATTTTTTATGGCAAACGATAAGAGTCGCAAATTCAAACAAAATCAAATAATTGTTTGCACACAGCCATGATTTGTAGAGTACTCAAGACCTATTGATCTTGGTGAAGATCGGTTTAGGGAAAGGGGTAGTTTACCTGCAACGGTTTTTTTAAATCAAGGGTAATTTTTTTCTATGGCAAACGATAACAGCCGCAAATTCAAACAGAATCAACTACTCTTTTTCATACACCCCTGAATTATAGAGTTCTCAAGACCTATTGGTTTTGGTGAAGATCGGTTAAGGGAAAGGGGTAGTTTACCTGCAACATTTTATATTTTAACAAGGGTATTTTCATGGCAAATGATAAAAGCCGCAAATTCAAACAGAATCAAATAATTTTTTGCATGCGCCCTGATTTGTAGAGTTCTCAGGACCTGTTGTTTTTGGTAAAGATTGGTTAAGGGAAAGGGGTAGTTTACCTGCAACGTTTTATGTTTTAAAAGGGTATTTTCTATGGCAAACGACAACAGCCGCAAATTCAAACAGAATCAAATAGTTATTTGCATACAGTCATGATTTGTAGAGTACTCAAAACCTATTGTTTTTGGTAAAGATCGGTTAAAAGAAAGGGGTAGTTTACGGGCAACGTTTTTTTTATCAAGGGTAATTTTTTTCTATGGCAAACGATAACAGCCGCGAATTCAAACAGAATCAAATAATATTTTGAATACAGCCCTGAATTGTAGAGTTCTCAAGAACTGTTGGTTTTGGTGAAGATCGGTTAAGAGAAAGGGGTAGTTTACCTGCAACATTTTATGTTTTAACAAGGGTAATTTTTTCTATGACGAACGATAACTGCCGTAAATTCAAACAGAATCAACTACTTTTTTGCATACCTTTTTGAATTATACAGAACGCAAGGTCTGTTGATTTTGTTGAAAATCGGTTAAAGGAAGGGCGTAGTTTACCGGCAACATTTTATGTTTAACAAGGGTAATTTTTTCTATGACGAACGATAACTGCCGTAAATTTAAACAGAATCAACTACTTTTTTGCATACCTTTTTGAATTATAGAGAACTCAAGGTTTGTTGATTTTATTGAGGATCAGTTAAGGGAAAGGGGTAGTTTACCAGCAACGTTTTATATTTAACATGGGTAATTTTTTCTATGACGAATGATAACTGCCGTAAATTCAATCAGAATCAAATAATGTTTTGCATACCTTCCTGAGCTATAGGGAACACAATGTCTGTTGAGTTTGGTGAAGATCGGTAAAGGGTAAGGGGTAGTTTACCAGTAACATTTTATGTTTTAACAACGGTAATTTTTTTTCTAAGACGAACGATAACTGCCGCACATTCAAACAGAATCAAATATTTTTTTTGCATACGTTCCTCAATTGTAAAAGACTGAAGGCCTGTTGATTTTGGTGAAGATCGGTTAAGGGAAAGGGGTAGTTTACCGGCCACATTTTATGTTTTAAGAAGAGTAATTGTTTCTATGACGAACGATAACTGCCGCACATTTAAACAGAATCAAATAATTTTGTGCATACCTTCCTCAATTGTAGATAACTCAAGGTCTGTTGATTTTGTTGAAGATCGGTTAAGGGAAAGGGGTAGTTTACCTGCAACATTTTATGTTTCAACAAGAGTAAAGTACTTAATTTTGATAAATAAAGTATCCTGATAAGAAGCTCATAATAATCCACTGTAGAAACGTAGATAAAATATCTATAAATGAGAGGTTTGGTGAACGGGGTAGTGGTAATTTTCTAGTAATGAAAATTATAGTTGAAGGGGGAGGGGAGAATTTTTTATAAGTGTACTACGTTATCGGCAACAAAGAAGTAGTTCTTTGTTAAAATTCCTTCCCGGGCTGTTTAGCCGTAGTCCAATGTTTTCTGCAAAATCGGACTTTTCGGCAGTACCATCGACTGCCATCATCAGTGAAAATCGAGTCCGAAAACGTGAGGTGGTATACGTTAGTGACCACAGTACTGTGGTTAAGGCTGATGCAATAAGTAGAAAGAAGTAGTTTCTATGGAAATATTTCATTTCGAATATGACTTGAAATATAAATCTTAGAACATGGAAGTCATGTATGGTTCTCCATACCGATATTTTTGACTTGTGTCAAAGATTACCTGTGCAAAATTTTGTGCAATCGGTATAACGGTGCGGATTTGTATTTAATACAAAGAAACAAATCCTCAGATTTTGAGTTTTATATATATAGATGTTATATGCGTATAGGCCTTTTTATTTTTATTATCTCTATTTAGGTTACTTAGATTGAAATGACCTTCAGAGATACAACACTCCTGTTTCACAAACTTACATATACACATTCAAACAAAACAGTTTAGTAATTTGTTATTTATTAATCCAGGGAAATCACAATGGCACGGGTTCACATTATACGTTAACTTCAGGATCAAACTGGAAAATGAGTTTGATGAGTAGACGCTATTGCACGTGGATAAACCCGTTCATCGTCTAGCACTTTATAATTAAAAAGTTTAAACGTTAATCTTTTGTTGAAAGTAGGAAACAAACAATCGGATAACGTTCGTAACGAGTCTCTAGCTTCGTGTTTGTCTTGGTAATTGTGGCATAAGCCTAGGGTGGGTGAAGGCATAATAAATTAGTAGTTCTTAATACACTTGAGACAATTTTCAATGTACCGTTAGACTGTCGATAACCGAAGCTTCACAATATCGTTCCTAAAACACCGTAGGAATGTTTTTTGTCAATAATATTTTAATTTTATAATTAATTACAGTTGTAATGCAAAACACTTCGTATCTGGTGGATGCGTTATGCAATTAAGAGGATCTCCAAAGCGTAGAAAAATAAACAGAAATCATTATTGGGATACACAATTAGAATTTAAAATATCTATTATTAGTCTTCGAAGGTAATATAACAAATAAAAGAGGACTAAGTAGAAGTTGTTCCGGCTGAAGAATGCCAGAAGACAGTGTTTGGGGACGAACACCAATTAACTTGTTTAGAGCAGTTAATGGCAGAGTGAAGTGGGCATTTACGGTCGCAGACTTCCTAAGAGGATTAGAAGAAGAAGAAGAAGAAGAAGAAGAAGAAGAAGAAGAAGAAGAAGAAGAAGAAGAAGAAGAAGAAGAAGAAGAAGAAAACAGTAACGACGTATTATGTCGCCATTACTAGCAGGCAGTTAACTTACGATACTTTCTATATAAATGCGCTTTCAGAGTTATCGAAGTATTTCATTAACGTTGTAGCTCACCGTTCATTTTTTTCTGCGCCGCGTCAGGGAAACTCCACTCACTATTCGGGATAATCCTATGAATCGTCATTGATTTTACACGTTCCGTTGGAGTCTTGTACCTACAGAAACAGACGGATGTGACACAAGAAGGAGTTTTGTTGTTGTTAGAAACGCAAACGATTCTCTTTCCCGCTATGTGAATGCAATACTGACCTCCAAAAGACCGAAGGAAAATTTGTTTGATGAGAGTTTGATGCGGGACACACACAGCCCGTTCGAGATTTCCAACTATAAAAATTTAAATACAAGATAAAACATATAATAAGGTATAATTTTATTATTCAATTTAAGAAAATGGTGTAAGCAAATGTTTAAGCAACCGCAATTTTTTTAATACCAGGAGGATAAGGATTATCCACGTATTCCTCAATACGTCCACTTATCGTCCGTGGGGCTAACAATACTCACCAGTTCAGTCTAAGGCCCGCGGAGAGCAAAAGACACTGACTTTCGGAAACCACTGGAATTTGGCTTGATGAAACTCCTCCGAAATGTGCCGCAAAGTGATTACACGACACCGTCACGGCAAAACGCACAACACGGAATGCTCGAACTACGACTGCTGCAGATACAGTTGTAAAGCTTGGTTGTAGTTATCTCAGGTCACAAGAGATATCAAGCGCGTTGTCATTTTACTCCGCAGTCCGGTAAATACACAGAAACGAGAATAACCTACTAAACATTAATACCGAATAGATTTGATTGATGAGTATATTCGACAGGATTGCCCAATATCGGCTGAATTGGTGGGAACATCTTTGCCGAATGGATGACTGCCGCATCCCCAAATAAATATGGAACCATAAGCCGAGGGGACGGAAGGTGTGGGACTTCCGAGGAAACGCTGGAGTGACCGGCTCTAATCTTTGCCTGTTTGAGACCGGAGCAAACCATCCTTGGTTTATCCTTGAAGATGATGATGATGAAGATGATTTATTAGGGTTAAAGTCACTTTCTACATTAATTCTGTAACGTGGAAAAGCGAAAAATTAAGAAAATTGAACAATTATTACATATTACCACGGGCATGCAGGAGGCAAATGTATTTCACAGAATTCACGAACAAGACCGTGAAAGCAGTAGATCATCACCGGAATGGAAAGCGGTCGTGAACAACGCCAAGAAGAAACCAGTTTTGTACGTTAGGCGACAGATGAGACTATTGTTTGTACATTAGGAGAAATAGCTGTACGTAATCAGAAACAAGGAAAGAAAAGTCAAGAAAAGTTAATAAAGAGGAATTATTCTGAACTAATGGAGAGGGTTTGTGTAATTTTTTTCCTCGTGGTATATAAATCCAAAAATATTATATATACATGCACATATAATATTTCTTTATAAGTGACTCGATGAGTGTCTTGCAGTATTATTTTATAATATCATATACTATCAAATTATAATTACTTCTGCAAGTAATTATCTTATTTTTTATCATTTTAATTGACCTGACGCACGTTTCACTAATTGTATCAGGATCTTCAGAGGTTTAAAAACAAGTATATTTATATATAGTGATTCATTCATTTATAGGCCTCTGAAGATACTAATGGAATCAGTGAAACCTCCATCAGGACAATTAAAACGATAAAAAATAAGATGAATTACTTACAGAAGCAATTATAATTTGATAATATATAATATTATATATTTAAACACTTTTTGCTACAGTCTGTTTCTTGATGCATATATAATATATTTAATATTTATAATTACTACTGCAAGATGTTTTTTTTCCTTCATTTGGGACATGTTTCAGGAATCTTATAGTTCCCATCCTCAGCCTTCTTAATTTGGTAATAACCAACCAAAACACAAGTACTAACCACGTTTCAAAATTAAGAAGGCTGAGGATAGGAACAATAAGATTTCTGAAACATGTCCCCAAATAAAGGAAAAAAACATCTTGAGGTAAAGTAATTATGGATATTAAATATAATATTATATATGTATATACAGGGCCTATATGCCACACACACACACACACACACCCACACACGCACACACACACACACACACAAATATACACATTATTGCAAGTATATATTAAAAATAGTTAGTTACGCTCTCGAATTCGTTCACGAAAAATGATTAAGTTAATTTCATAGTTCCTAATTTTATGAAAGGGGATAGACATACATTGCAGCGGTCGAATGTTGCGATTAAACGATTTTTTTTTTGGATAACGAGAAGTAGACTGCTTGAAGAAAATCCGCAGTCCAGTTTTACGAATTGTAAAATAGTATTAGAAATGCATACACGGTATTACATGTACAGAAAATGATTAGGAATCACGGATTGATTAGTAGATTATGTTAAAGAACGAAACGTTTTTATAGGCTTAAACTGTACATCATGGCAGAAAAGAATTAACAAACAGTATATTTCTAAACTTTATCATTGTGACTTTGTTGAAAACCAAACACGATCGCGTCCTCACGAATCCAGTAAATAATGTTCATTCTTAGTTTGTAAATTTTAAGATACAATTTTTTTCTTAATTAGTTTTGTGAATCTCTTCTGCGCGCTGATAAAAATATTTTCCCACCGGTTATGAATTTCCAGTACGAGAAAGCTCCTGTCATCGGAAAACTATAAAGCGTCGGTTAAAATAGAAAGCGAGAAATAACTCGGTTATAACTACGGCCGAATCGTTAGGACCGCGACTTTTTATTTGTTTCCTGTTGAAACGCGTTGCAGTGCGAGTATTATTCAGCGCTTAATAAGCCTTTATTGGTTTCATTGGGCGTTATCGCGGCCATGGAAATATATATATTGGCAACGGCAGCCCCGACACTTTTTTAAAGCTCTCGTTCAAACAGGAAAGGGGTTAGAGAGCGACCGAACCCAGCGAATTCGTGTTAAGGGCATTTTTCGGAGGGGGTGGGGTGGGTCAATGAACTAAATAAAAACTTACATAGGGGTTCATTCGGCAGCGGCTGCTGCTGCTACTGGGGAAAAGTAGGAGATCGAGTTTTCTGTTCATTGTTTAGACTCAGCCTCTATTCTGAAAGGGAACAAAGTACACACAACTTCAAAAGTTAACAACTTGTTACGGCAAGAAATATCTCCCTGGAATCTTTTTAGTTTTTGCTACCTATCTGGTCTGTCTCTGGGAAATGTGGAAACCCGTTTTGAGCACCAACTAACTGCTGTAAAATAAAGGCAGGTAGTTTTCTGTGGAATAAGCCGTTCGTTGTTGAATTTAATTTATAAACCGATCGGTTATCCTATCGTTTATGTTTGTGTGTGTGTGTATTTCCGTTTTCAGTGTATGGATTTCTTCAAGGTACTGAAACAAAACGCTCTCATAGGATCGTCTATTTTGATTATTTGTATCTCGCATAAGGTGAAGCCTTAACGGTGGTTAGACAACGGTATCAGTAGAGGGCGGATTTAGTTCTGGTTATCTTGGTCATCGTTTATCCATCGAAACAGGAAAACGGTGTTCGATGTGTGTGTGTGTGTGTGTGTGTGTCGCAACGAGATACTTACATGTGCAGGTGCGTGCATGTACAATGCAAGAATAAAAAAAGTTTAAGTGTAATAAAACATACCAGAAGATGTGTGGTACAATTCATAAGACTCTGTGAAAGAAAGTACGAAAAGATACAGAATTGAAATTTAATAAAGTAATGACGGCACCAATATTGATTGGTAGTGAATCGTGGACACTCACCAAAAATCAGAGAAAACGAATTGAAGCTGCTGAAATGAAATTCTTAAGAATAGTCAAAGAACAAGCCCTAAGAGATCACATAAGAAATGCAGACATAAGGAAAGAGCAATATACTCGTTAAACAATAAAATTAAACAAATAAAGAAAACTGTATAGAACACATAAATAGAATGGGTGACTCGAGAATACCAAAAAAGATAATCTAGTACAGCCTAAGCCTCTTGGAGAACGAGGTAGAGGCAGACCAAGAAAACGGTGGCTGTGGAGACGGAACAGGCTGCAAGTGAAGTGAAGAAGAAGAAAGAAGAAGAAGAGTTTAATAAACAGCGAGTTTGTTGTTCGCACACAATTTCGATCAACACTTTAAAAAACTCAACAAACAATGATGATCACATTAGCCGTTTGTAGTTAAGCTGGGTTTTAAATCTACAAACTGGAAGAAATTTACTAAATTTAAACAAGTTATGTACTAATCTTAGCATGACAACCGTGAATATCCATTATCTATGGAATGCAATATATTGCGTGTAGGCTATATATTATATCGTCTACTGATCGTCGTATGGTACAGTGGAAAACAAAATACAAGACACCAATTAAGTCACTAATCACCAGTTTTAATTATCACAATTAAACAGTCTGTAATCAACAAGATCGTCTCTTACATCAAATCAAATAAAAATTGTTCACATGCAATAATAATGTCAACGAGTCTCGCACAAGTATAAAACACAATAATTCTTCACTTCGACAAACACTCGATCCGCGCTAATAAAAATCGCTCACATAACTGAACTGACAACGCCAGACGCTCTGCTTTTATAGTCGCGCAGAGTTCTAGAATTAACGTTCCATCCTTAATTTGCACGTCACTTAATGCTGACGCTAATGCGTATCTCAAGTGGCCTCTTGACGAGTCTAGAACAAACTTGAACGCGGCCTTGACTGGGCAACACCTGCCACACTGGACGGGGGGAAGAGTGGAGAATGTTCTGGGTTGTTCGGTAGGCTTCTCGTAACAATATTCTCTTAGTGCGACAATCCGCAAACACGGGACACAGCGATCAGAATCGCCGAAGGAGGGAAAGATTTATACGTCAGTTAAGTCCGGCGTCGCGGAATGACGAAATTCAGGAAGGAACAAAAACCACATCACTTACAGAGGCATTCTTGGAAGCATTTCTACTTTCGACCGTAAACTTTGGGAGCTGAATAATAGTAGCAAAATCATTTTGGCAGCAATAAATCCGGACTACCGGAGAAGATGGGCTGGAATTTCGAGAAAGAACGTCGGTCAAAACTGGAACAAACCTTGAAAGAGACGGGAGCCAAGAGGAACGTCGTTATCTGAAAAATCTTAAAATCATGGTGTCGGGTATGTCCAGCCAACTGGACTTGAAGTCTGAAAACGGATATCCGAATGAAGAGAGGAACCGTATCCGAGTCCCGGAAGGCAAGGAAATGATTGTTATAACAAGCCATCATGGAACACAAGAAGAAAGACACAGGCTGTATAAATCTTGCATGAAATTTTATAAAACGTGATTTTTTTATCTCCCATAAACTATCACAATTATAACAGAACGTTTATTGTATTGAAAAAAGTACATAACAATATCCAAAGAATATATATAATTCCCGTCGTCTCTCTTCCGCTGATGTTCTGTTGTTCAATTGCGGTAACATCGCGGCCGCACGATATGCCCGCCACGATATGCTTGCTTTTCCTTTATTTCGTCTTCGTAGTACTAACTTTCTCTGAATCTCAGGACTACATTAAATTCCGAAACGTTTTTTTTTACAGAGAAACGCAACGGACAACAAAATCAGATTTACACGTTTTGAAATGTAGGATCCGGTGCAGTCACTTAGATCGATCTAGCTTATCTAAAATCGTTTCATTTATCATATTATTTCATCATCATCCTCTTCACGGATTGAACCAAGGATGGTTTCTTCAGGTCTCAAATAGGCAAATATTACAGCTGGTCACTCCAGGGCTTCCTCGGACGTCCCACACCTCTCCGTCCCCTCGGTTTGTAGTTCCATAGTTACTTATAGTTGTTTGGGGATGCGGCAGTCATCCATTCGGCAAAGATGTTCCCACCAATTCAGCCGATACTAGGCGATCCTGTCGAGTATACTCATAATATTCAGTTCCTGCTGTATATATATATATGTATCTATATATTTTCTATGATCATGGAGAGTATACCTTGCCACGTGCCTGAGAAATCTCATTTCGGCCGCTTGGAAGCGACTGGCCTGGCCTTTCGTTAAAGTCCAATTCTCAGACCCATAAAGAAGTGTGGGAAGAGCCATCACATTGTAGAATTTTAGGCGTGTTCCTTTACTTGCTGACTAAGGGTTTCCCTAATGGTCCCGCACATAAGGTTGAACTTATGCAACTTATTCACAACGTCGTTGCATGCATTATAAGACAATCATATTATTTATCAATTTAATTGCCAACAAAATTAGTCTCTATAAATCGTTAATACAATAATGCTGCGTTTTTCACCGTTTTCGGTTTATGGACGTCTTCAATGTATTGAAACAAAACGCTCTCATACGATCGTTCTATTTCGATTCTTTGTATCTCGCATAAGGTGTAGTAGGCTCACAACGGTGGTTAGACAACGGTATCAGTAAAGGCCGGATCTAGTTTTGGTCATCGTTTATCGATCGATCGAAACAGGAAAACGGTGTTCGTGCTTCTACGCGCACACGTGCGCTCGTGAGCCCATAGCTGCCGTCGCGGGAACAGTGACGCATCGTTTATAATATTCCACGGCCTCGTCGCGTTGGTACCCTGGATGTGGCAGTGGCAGTTGGTTTGATCGGTGTCGCCCGTTGCTGATTAAAGTAAGCACTTGTGAAATCTTTTCACATGACATTATATAAGAATTTATATTACGAAGAGGAAGAGAAACTTAGTCCGGGTTCGAACGTTTGGTAATTCAAATCAAATTGTTCCTCTGCAAACAGAATTAACACTGTTGGGCACCACTATAGAAAAATTATTCCGATTAGCGCGTTCAAGCTTCACAGCTCATCATCAGATTATCAAGTTTGAAAGCGCTAATCGGAATAATTTTTCTATAGTGGTGTACAACAGTGTTAATTGTGTTTGCGATTACTTATAACCACTAACACAACTTTATTAATTAAATGTTCCTCTACAAAGGAACGTTGCAACGACTATCCTAGATCGTATCAACGTAATCGTACACCCCTCGCCGGGAACCGAACAACAGATTGTAAGTATAGTAGCTGATTACCAACTTTGTGGTCTTTATAGGCTATTATATATAAATATAATTTGTGACATTTATTAAACATGTAACTCAGTAAGAAATGATAAGGCTCTTGAGCACTGACAAAATGTTTAAATAATCAGTGCTTCTAACCAGTCGATCCGTGTCCGAATTAGACTAAATTAATTTTAACCTTCTCCCTGTATGAAACAATTATTACATAAGTGTACAGTCGCTGCCGTATTGTAGACGTAATGAGGGGCGCGTGATTATGGGGGGGGGGGGAGACGAACGGGACCGGACCACCTCCAGAGAGTCGAAAAACGTTTCGTTAATCTCTTAATTTTTAGGTTATTTATTATTTGTTCAGCTGTGTTCGCTAATATGTAGTAACTGTTTTTAAATATGCAAACAAGTTTATTTACACAGAATTTGAGTATAGTTTGAAATATGAAATATAGGAAAATAAATTCTGTCTATGAGTATTATCTAAACAATGTTTCAATAACATTTTTATTGTGTTATTACCGTTCACTTTAATGGAATTGATTTCGGAATGACATCACACGTTTTTCAGCCATTTTAAAGATGGTAATGTTGATTAGTGTTAACTTTTTTTTTTCTTTTGTATCAAGTCGACTCGACCGTATCCCCCCCCCCCCCCCCAGATACTACACTGGAATATTGTGGGGAAACGGCATTTCAATTTGATGAATATGCGCATACGCGAAAACACTGGATTCGTAGCCTGCTTAAAACATAGAACTGGTTATCAATGAGGATAAGGAGATACTCATGCTGCCAAAGAATATATAGCACAACGAAGGATGACAGAGCAAATGACAGACATGATCCGTTCATTGATTTACGTGTAAAAGTAAATTTTACTATAAAATCCGGCATCTCATTTCCCCTCCAACATTTTACAAGTACAAACTTACGATTCCACCTTCAGTCAGTAGCAGCAAGAGTCATATTGAAAAGGGTATGCGATAGGTAATGATATCGGATGAATAAATGTGGCAGGGATTACTGGCATTTTTTCATAGGAAAATTTCTGAAAAAATTCTTTTCTGTTCAATACACTTCAGTCTAAATCCCGCGATTTTTACATTGGCAGAAATACATCTGATTCATTTCTTATTAAACCTATCATTTCTTGAGCATCCTTTCATGAATTTTATCTCTGCAGCTTGTAATCCATTCATCTCTTTTAGGTAATAGTCTAATAGGAAATGGAACAAACTGAATAAAGAATACTGCTTGTAAGTGAAGAATAAGGTGATTTCAGTAATGATACCTACGTTTCGCAGTTTTACAAAAGAATGGGGACAGCCATAGCATTTATACAGAGTTTTACGGATTTACTTTCTTGTTTTCTTCGTTACATTTTTTAACGATTCCATAACAACTGACATCTGTTTTTATCGAGGTATTCCTCGAATTAATTCCTGTTAATGCGACCACGTTTGGCAAATACGAGAAGAAGCTACCAAGTTAAGGAACTACATATTAATAAGTGCTGTCCACTGATACCATTCACTAAGGAATAGTGAATAGCTGTTTGCGACAAGGAACAGTACATCAGAGGAAAGGTGTTTGAAAAAGAGTGGTATGTGGCATAGCTGATTAGTCCAGAAATATTAGTAGACAAGTCTCGTAGTAGGCTTACTAGAATTCATAGGGAACATGACAAATGACAGACTTCTTACTTCCTTATGCTATACTCCTTACGCTGAATCATTAGCCACGACGTTCAGAACGAACAATAACAACAAAGTAGAGAATTAATGGAACATTGTTATTGTTTATCACAATGTTCTGGAGTAACAGAATGTTTAAATTCATTAATTTCGTTTCACTGACGAAGACATTCGTTGATCTTTTATTGGTACCAAACATTAAGGTACAAGAAAAAATATGTATTTATGTATACTTGAAAGTTACAGAGCTGTTAGACTGTGGTCCAAAGTCTGTTTGTAGAATCCGGACTTTTCGGCTGTGCCGTCATCGGTCAGGCGGGAAGGCAGACATCGGGTCTCACTGAGCAGAAAGACCATATTGAACTCACCACAGTGACCAAGGCCATGTGAGTCCTACCCGAGCATTGATATTTCGTCTCCCGTACTACTGATGACGGTTTACGTGGGCACAGACGAAACGTCCGGTGAGACGTTTGGCACGTGGAATCGTGGTCTTGGAGACGTTCCTTGGATCGTGGCCTGACAGCTCGATAACTGTTGACGCAATGGGATAACCGGCGGATTTGAATGGGAAAATCAGCGATAACAATATCAACTAAAGTACGTAGATATCATTATTCCAGAAAAGAAACGGAGATAAGGTGCTCAAGGGATTGTCACGTATGGAACGCAATCATGGATTCGGATAGCTACGTTGGCTTCTGATGTTGAAGAATTGAAGCAAAGCTTTTGAAACGAAATGTTAAGAATGTCGTGGACTTCCGGTAGAAATAGCGCTTCAATTCCATTAGAATTGAAAACACATGTAATAAAGACCAGATGCTACCACTTACTAAAGCAAATTCTAAAGTTTTTCAGCCATATCTTGAGACGGAACGGAATTTAAAATCTGATCGGGCAAGAAAAGCGCGTAGAAAGAGGAACAGAGGTCGATTTTCGGTCGTACCTGTCGGCAAAGTTTGCCAAATCAGGCCGTCAGGAGAACGGCTAGCGTAAGAAAAGCATGGAGATATAACTTCTCTATATTATTAAAATCATTATCTACCGGGCTGTTTGGCCGTGATCGCTTAAAACATTATTATTTCTAAACGTTTTGCCCACGTTTTTCTACTGAAGATGGCCTAAAGAGGTGTAACCAAAACGTCTAGATATAATGATGTCTTAAGAAATTGATCACGGCCCAACAGCCCGGTAAATAATGATTTTAATAAAGTTGACTCCGGCTGTGATAGGCTACGTAACTCTCTGCAGATACCACAGGTCACGTAGGAGGAACAATGAAGGTGTTGAAGTTTACTGAGCAACAGAGTGGTTTAAGTTGTGGTCGGCAGGTAAAAGTTGCTATAGCAGATGGTACTCGTAACTCTAAAAGTTTCGACACACAAGACACACACATTGTGTTCGATTTTGGCATATTTCCTAGATGTAGCCCCGCATCTAATGTCTCCAGAAATATCGGTAACCACCGACCTCCGATTTGTGGTTAATATTTACAAAGTACACCGCTTCAGCCAACCGAAGAACACTGCATTACATCGCCCGCGTTGCGTTCATTAAAACGAATGTATTCAAATGCGGTCATATCGTGGCATACTTTTTATTTATTTCGGCTTCGCAGTACAAAACTTTCACTGGAACAAATATTAAATTCCGAAACTTTTTAATATAAACAGAGAAACACGACCGACGGAGAGCAAAATCAGGTTCACACGTTTCGTAACGTACGATCCGGCGCAGCCGTTGCTACGCCGTGAGAGCGCGCGCGTGCACGGTTCTGGGTTTAATTAAAAAATTGTTTATACCTCTGCCCGAATTAGCGTAAAAATAAAAAAAGCATAACCGACGGCAGAGTCGCGTATGCAAAAAAAAAAAAAAATAATAATCGCTTCCACTAAACAAACCGAAGCTCTACATTATGCGTGCGTGTGGGCGTATGCGTGTGTTTCTAGGCCACTTGCTACTGGAACGGACTGAAACAACATAATAACACGTGTTTCAAGAATTATTCAGTGGTTCGCAAATTACGGTACGGTGAATAAGATAGTGAGTAACTCGTTCTCTAACCACACGGTTTAGTTAAAAAACAATTAACGTTTCGGAAGACAAAGTTTTCAATAAAAAAACTACAAGTAGAAAGCAGGAATTAATTATGTCAGAAATAATTTTCTAAGACCGATAACCAGCTGCACGGCCGAGTGTCTTAACAATTAATGAAGACAGAACTCTGTAAGAGTCGTACAGGCGGGGAAATTCGGAGTTATTAAATAATCAGAGCATACGATGTCAGTTTTGTGGAAAGAGAGGGTACAGCGAAGTTGTAAGTTAGGGACAATTAATTTTTAACAGTTAAGTTCAGTGTCGTGGAAGCGTTTTATACCTGAATTCTGGTACAGTCTAATGGTGAAGATAGTTATTATTATGTTTTCTTAACTTATGTGACTGGTAAGCTAGCGCTGCCCTGCATTTTACAGTTCAGCTTGCATGAGATTTTTAATTTCATTGTGTGTGTAATATTGTGATAATATTCAATATAGTTTCTTCTGCAAGTAATGTATTGCGTTTTTGTTGTTTCAGTACCTGACGCACGTTCCACTGAAAAATATCAGCATCGTCAGAGGTTTGTAAGTAAATCAATCTATATATAATATATATATACATTTGCGATGCGATTTGAAACAACATTGTAAGTCATTTTTTGAATCCTAGCTTCCAAACTTTATCGATCTTTCTAATCATTGTCCTTAACATTTCTCTCTGCCATTGCATTCCTTATGCCTTCCATCCAAGTCGTTCCCGGTCTCCTTATTTTTCTTCTATCATGAGGGGTCCATTCTAGTAATTTCTGTGGCCATCTATCGCTGCCCATACGACTCATATACCCGTACCATCTTAATATTTTTGCATCTATTGTGTCATTTATACTGGTACAAATAGTCATTTTTCCCCTATTTAGTCATTCTAATAGAATGATCAGTAAAAAATATTAGGCGTAAGCATCGGATTTACAAGATTTAAAAACTTTCTTATTAGTTTATATGGACTTAAACGGTCAAGGAAAATTGATTAGAACGAACCACACAGTACTGTAAAATGTTTACACAGAAAGTAACTTGGTAAAAACAGAGAACTAGAAGCTTAATCATTTAGCTTACGTAAACCCAATGACTTTGCAATACACTTTTAACAGTGTTTAAAAACAATTCATAATAATATAGGGCCTAACTGTGATTAAGCCGTGTTTCCTCTGGTGTGTGGGACTCTCACCCACTAAAAAATCCACCTCTAGTTCAGGCATTCATATCCATCCTGGAATCACTTAGCGTATTACTTCAGGAGCCTATTGCGCCCTTATCGGGCTCCTTCTAGTTGTTCCTCATCTTCTACTGCCCGTTGGGTGTAAGTTGGGCCTGTCTTTTTTTTCTAGTAAGACCCACTGAATAAATGCATTGATGCGGTCCCATTCCGCCTTACCACGAAGCATAAACGCAACTACGCTCTCGGGCGTGAAGTTCCCGAGCTCCATTTCCAGCTCTGTCTTGCGAATCTGCAGCACTTGAAAACTATAATAATAATAATAATAATAATAATAATAATAATAATAATAATAATAATTCCTTGTATACTACTGACGAAGATTAGGAGAATTAGGTTGTATAGACTATCAGCTTAAGTCGTACAGCATCCAAGTAAGGTAGTGAAAAAACTATTTAACTCTGTAAACAATTTACATAATATTAATACATTAATATTTATAACTATTTTACCTCAAGATATATTATTCCATTATATGGAACGCGTTTAGAGAATCATATTTTCCCATCCTCAGCCATCTTAATTTAAGATTATCATACAATGAAGGTACAATAATATCTTAATACAATACCTTAATGAAAATACAATACCTTAATAAAATTTCCGGTACAATGAAAATTAAGATAGCTGAGAATGGGAAAAATAGGATTCCCGAAACATATTCCAAATAAGGAAATAATATATCTTGAGGCAAAATAGTTATAAATAATTAATAAATAATATATCCATAAAGAAATTGACTGTAGCAAAAGTGTTTGAATTAATATATTAATCTTCTCTTCAAGGATTAGGTTATACAAACTTGTTTCGGCACCCATCTCATCCTCGGACGACCCACGTCTCTTCTACCAGTGGCTTTATAGTTCAGTGCCCCTTTCGGCAATCGATCCTCTGTCATCCTTTACAGATGATCCCACCATTGTCTTCTGTAAATTGAAATAATTTCATTTGTGTCCTTTACTTCGAGTTCTGTTCTGATATCTTCATTCCTTACTCTATCTTGCAATGTATAATTTAAAGTATTTCGAAGAATCTGCATTTCAGCACTCTGAATCTTGTCGCTTTCCTTTTTTGTCATGACCCACGCCTCATTCGCATAAATCAACGTGGGTATTACAATTGTCTCATAAAATTTAATTCTTGCGCTGTGTCTTGTTTTATATCTAAGATTTCTATGAATCGTACCACAAATATTCCTAAATTTATTTATCTTCTCTTTTATATCATATTCGGATTCATAGCTTACTGCACAGCCGAGATATTTGAAACGGGTCACTTGTTCTAAAGTGCTGTTGTTTATAATTATCTTAGTCGTCACTAGATATTTACCTTTAAAGGCCATTAACATATTAATGCAGTATATTAATATAGATTATATCTACGATTAAAGAACATTTTAAATTAGCTTTATTATTTCAAGCAGGTTGAAGTTTCTTAAGAATTTAAAACTCACCACATTAAAATTTCCTATTTATTTTGTCAGTAGATCAGAAGAGTTCAGAACATCTAAACAGATATAAACATTGTTTAAGTTATAAAATAATTACTTAGTGTAACTAAGTATTCTTCCTGCGGCTGTGTATACAGGGGATAACTGTTTTACCGACCACCGGAATTCTGTAGAAGCGCATGATTAAATAAGTTAAATCTTTGCAAGGGATAATTATGTTGTAGTTTCTTTGCTCCGCGCTTTTCTACGGAAGCGTAGGATTTCAGCCGTTAAAGTCGGTTGTGTCTACCCCCTGCGGCGAGCTGTTGCTTCCACGATGCTACTTGAGTCATTTCTCGTGAACTTATAAACACAAGTCACTTCTGTAAACGATCGAACGCGACAAAAAAGAAAGGCTTAACAAGTGTTCCATAAAACAGACTCTTTTTCATTTCGGTACCACTGGTTCTATGAATAAAACCTTTTTTCGTTTATTTTCTCTAAATTCTCTTACTTTTTAGTTTGTCTATAAATTTTGGGATATTATTTCTTGGATTTTGTTGTCTATGTCGTATCAGATGTTATCAACTAACTATATATAATAATTCTTAATTTCGTAGTGACCGTCAATCAATGAATTTTAACGTCGAAGGGTTTGTGAGGATCGTCAAAAAAAGTATAACACAAATTTTAAATTATTTGTGTCGACGTTTCGACAGTATTTATTGTCATCTTCAGGACAATTGTTTCTGAGTTGTTATGGCGCCAAAGATACAACTATTGTGTCACGTCAATTTAAAATTTCTGTTATACTTTTTTGACCGATCTTCGCAAATCTTTCAACGATAAAAAAAAATTGTATATAATAATAATACTGACGCGAAACACTTTTTTTCGGTAAAATTTATTAAATATTTACCTTACCATGTTAACAAGCTTTCACTTGTTATGAGCTTCGCCAGAGCTTCTTTTGAGCCTCTGAAGAAGGTCATAACGAGCGAAAGCTATTTAAGGCAATAAGGTAAAAATTTAATCATTTTTATCGAAAAAAATTGTGTTCCACGTCGGTATTATTTTATATGGTTAGTGGACTTTACTTATTTTTAGAAGGGCCGGCGGTGTAGTTTGCAGGACACTTAGCTTCAAACCCAGGCGTTGTGGTTTCGAAACCATTTCAGGTTGCATAATTTTCACAACATATAGATAGATTTGGGCTTTTCCAACTCAAATGCCACAGTTTCTCATCTGAAGAAATTGAAACAGGTTTAGGCGTAGTGGTGGTCTTAGAACGAAAATAATACAATCTGACATCGAGTGATACTATGTTCACCTACACAGACTAGTTAGTATACCATGGTAGTTGGTCAATAAGTTGACTCTGTAAAAGTGACAATTACGGTAATTCTTCTTTTACTCATTCTGCCAGATCGCTAAACGTAGGTGCAAAATAAGGTGAGTGAAAAATAAGGTCGTTAAAAATAAGGTACAAAACCTTAGTGAAGAAAATTTCGGCCACGTATTTTGTAGAAAACATTCTGCCCAAAAACCTAAAAAAAAGAAAATTTTAGCCCATATATTTTTTTTTTAGAAAACATTCTGCTCTACAGGTTTTGTTCTTATGATTTTTGTGTGTGTAAATGCTGCAATTTGAGAGATATATACGACGAGTAAATAATTTAGGGCGATTTTTCCTATTTCGCCCCCCAGCGCTCTTATATTTTAATCCTAATTGCGAGAATTCTACAGGAATTAGCTTTATGGTGAATAAGGACTTTTTTATGTAACATTTTATGGGGAACGTTTTTTTGTCTTATGATATTTTTTCGTGCCAATAACAGTTTAATAGATAAACGAGGGAAACTTGAAAAAGATCGGCTCTATGTGTACTTTTCGGTGAAAAAGGGTTGTTCCGCCCACGATCAGGGTGGGATATTTTTGCCCTTTATTTGTAATTCTGTAAGATGTTCATAACAAAAAAAATCAAAAATATAAATTTTTTCTTTTAAAAAGTCTAATGTAAATTCTTAGTCCTTACATTTAAGGAATAATTTTTTTAAAATTATTTTGCGAATCTAATTTGTGCGACGATATAAATATTTACCACTGTTTAATGAAGTTGAAGTATGAGGAAGCTCCTGTCATCGGAAAACTATAAAACGCCGGTTAAAATAGGAAAACGAGAAATAAAATTCATTATAACTACACGAGTATCGTTAGGCCCACGATTTTTTATTTGTTTCCTGTTGAAACCCGTTGACATTTACATTGACGATCTAGTATGGAAATGGAAACATCAAATGAACCCTGGAATTAGGATGTCACAAGACAGATATTTGAATGTGCTGTTGTTTGCTGACGGCTTGCTTGTAATTCAAAATATAGAATCTGCTTTACAAAAATTTGTTTTTAAGCTTCACCAAATTTGCAAACAATACGATATGAAAATCGGCACTATAAAAACAATGCCATTGCATTTTGAAACCGATAAGGAACCAAGGAACCATTAAGGAACCAATAAGAACAAAAATAATGATTAACGATCAAACTCTAGAACAGGTGAGCCATTTTAATTATTTAGAAAATGATATTGGTTATGATATGAATTATGACATTGATGTTAAGTTAGGTCAGTTACAGACGATCTGTGGGACAACCGACCGTATTTTTAGAAACCCTATTTTTACGTACGTCGAGATACAAAATTAAAGTTCTACAAAGTTATGGCAGTCCTATGGCTGTACTGTCCTATGGATGTGAATTATGGACAACAACCAAGAAACAAGACAGTAAAATACAGGCCACGGAAATGACGTTCTTAAGAGGAATTAAAAGATGTTCTAAACTTTACCGTATAAAGATTGAGTCCATAAGAGAAGAGTTACAAGTTTTAACTTAAAGTTAAAAGATTACAATCAACGGTGTAAAGAACACTTGGAAAGAATGGCAGATTCCATACTGGCCAAAAAAGTCTGGAAATACAAACCTGTAGGACACAGGTGTGTGGGTAGACCCAGGAAGAGATGGCTGAAGGATCTTTGAAGGCAGAACAGGCAGCACCTTGCCTACGCCATGTTGTGATGATGATGAATGTGATAGCCGGGCTGTTAAGCGGTATTCCAATGATATTTGTTACAGAAGTTCCAGATAGTCTAGATCAGTACCGGGGATTGACATGGCCGTAAAGAACTACTTGAAACAAATACGTACAGAAGCCGGCAGAGGCAAAAAGTGGGAGTCACTTCTTACAACACAAATTTCACGAACCATCAAGAGATCGACCGCGGTCGCGGAGTTCAGACTATGCACTGGCCACGACTACCTCCAAGCCCATTTGCACCGATTCGGCCTGGTGAATTCCAACGTCTGCCCGCTGTGCAATGAATGGATTGATGAATGGACGACACCTACCTGTCTGTCCTGAACTGGCGAACCTGCAACCGCGAACTTTATCCTGTCTGTACTGGGAGGCTCGCCGCCGAATGGCTGAACCGCCGAGAGCGGGGATTGGATAAAGTAAAGTAAGTAAGTACCGGGGATGTTCGGCGAACAGCTGCCAAACATATTGTTTACTCAGAAGATGACCTCCGATGGTGAGGCCGAAAGTCTGTAACAAACATCATTAGGCCACGGCCTAACACTAATTCTAACAGTGTTAACGCCGGCCGTGAGTATCTAGGATCATATTTAAGTTAATATCCTACTTTAATTATCCCTTTTAATTAAAGTTTTGTAGTGTCTGTATTAGGTAACGTTTCACTGCATCACTGCATCTCGACTGCTGATTTTACATTTGAGTCAGCAGTCCATGAGTTGGGTCCACCCACATAAAAAATGTATCAAAATTGAGGTATTTCGTTATACTGACGGTAGAATTATTTTTCCTACTTCACATTTAGGGTGTTGCACACTATACTAGAAATCGTTTAGTAGTATTACGCTAATTTTCATCATCATCATCATCCTCAAGGTTTAAACCAATAATGGTTTGTTCCGGTCTCAAATAGGCAAATATTACAGCTGGTCACTCCAGCGCTTCCTCGGACGTCCCACACCTCTCCATCCCCTCGGCTTATAGTTCCATAGTTGTTTGGGGATGCGGCAGTCATCCATTCGCAAAGATGTTCCCACCAATTCAGCCGATACTGGGCGATCCTGTCGAGTATACTCATAATATTCAGTTCCTGCCGTATATATCTGTGTTTCTTCTATGATCATGGAAAGTATACCCTGCCACGTGTCTGAGAAATCTCATTTCAGCCGCTTGGATGCGACTGACTTCCATGCCAGTTCAACCTTATGTGCGGGACCATCAGGCGAAACCTTAAGTCAGCAAGTAGAGGAATACGCCTAAAAATTCTACAAGGTGATGGCTCTTCCCACACTTCTTTATGGGTCTGATTACACTAATGTTACTACATTTAATGCATTTTATTTTTGTATATTTTTCGGCCGCTCAGAACATTTACATGCAGGGCGCTTTGTGTGATAATGTGTTCTTAATTGCGCGGCACTTCTCTGTGTAGCAATGTCTCTGTGAACCGATCGGTTGTCTTCGTATAAATATTTATTACACAATGAACACGTTACATTACGGGGCGTCCGAGTTAACATACAAATTCGGACTCGAGTGGCAGTAAACCGGCGTTAGTTTAAACGTTGCTGATAAAAAAATGGTTATGGCTGCCAGACGAAAACTGAGGAGACGGACATAAAACACGGGAAGGGTTGTGGAGAGAGAGAGGGACGGGTATAGTGTAAGCAGACGTTGAAGTAGGAAGAAGAATCTCTAGCGGAGAGAGGGAAGACGATAAGACGCTAACTTCCAGAAGACAGGATGAAGAAGCTTCAAGTTGTGTTCGTAAGCCGAGTTAGCACAATTTACGATACTAAATTAGTTTTAATACAAGAGCGTCGACGGGGCGACAGGATACAAATGGCATAAACTATGAATTACGTAATCAACAGAATACAATAAACGAACGAAACGGGACAGCAGCAGCAACTGATCAACGAAGCGTAAACAAAGGGGAGTTTAATTTAATACCAGGTGCAAACACCACCTTTAATTTATGTAATTAATTCTGTTTTATTAGGTAAAAAAACATATGTTGAAACGGCTTTGTTGGCCGCGCGTTCGGTACGCACAAAAACACCGGGCGCTGTAAGGGCGGTCAGAAAAACTGAGTTTGTTGCTGCAAAAACGTACAGTTTTAATTATTAAACTGTAAAACAGATTCGCTCATAACTTCGTTCTTATTTCTTTTATTTTAAATCACATTCGAACGTGCACCGGAGAATTATGCACGCAAACGTGAACACACACGCACACTGTAGCGAACAGGAAAACGAGAGGTTTTTTCGCATTGCATCCGTTTGTTTTAAGCCAACCAGAAATATTTACCCTTAAAATACACTTATGCAAAACTTGAACCAAGAGTTCACCGATGCCGTCACTGACCGCGTTAATTCATTTTATTTTAAAATTACAGAAGTGCAGAACACAAAAACTGTAAAATAAAATTTTAAATTTACCATTTTGTTAATATTGCTCACTGAAGGGCTATTAGGCCGTGGACTATTGCTGTTTTCAACAGACGTTTTAGCCCCGCCATTGGAGGCCATCTTCATCGTTTCGAACGATTGAAGTAACTGGCAAGATGTACGCCGATTCCCACAGTACAGTATAACTCCATTTATCCGAACCCCAGTTATCCGAATCGCCAATTATCCAAATCGTTATCAGGAAATTAAAAAAATACAATTTCTACAAAAAGTTTATTCAAATTGGCGTACTAACAAAACAAAGATCGTAAGCAAATGAAATACATATACGACTGTGTTAGCTATGCATCGTAGTTTACGTACCGATCAGTACAATGGTTTCTAGCCTACTGCTCGCCTAAAATTATAAATTATGTGTGAGTGTTATTTATAATTTTTTCTAGTAAATGTGAACACTTTGTAAAACACGTGTGACCTGGTTTTTATTAAGATACTGTATTCATGTAATAAAAATAATTTTGTAATATAATTTTGTAAAACAATTTTGAGAAATTTTCGCGTTTTCTTTCACAACATAACCTTTTGTTTGTTTGTCCCAATTATCCGAATTTCTGCATATCCGAATTACGTCTGGGACTCATTAATTCTGATAAATGGAGTTTTACTGTAATCTGTACCACAGTACTGCGGGAATTGGCGTACATCTTGCCAATTACTCAGTCGTCCGGATACAGTGAAGATAAGCTCCAATCGTGGGGCCCGAAACACCAGTAAGCGATGTCAGTAATAGACCCGGCCTAATAGCCCCCTGCAGAGAGTAATATTAACAGAGTTCGCGCCGGCCGTGAGAGCCTTAGAAATTCATTAGATTTACCAGTTGTATTTGTCCTGTGACTTCGTGTTGTGCTAACCGCGACGTGTTCGAGGGGTGTGACTCATTATCAGATGATATCACTCCGTAGAGGTCGCCACAGCATGAAGTAGAATACACATAACGCACACATAAAACACTTATACAA
Organism: Magicicada septendecula; assembly: GCA_034769895.1. Lineage (NCBI taxonomy): Eukaryota > Metazoa > Arthropoda > Insecta > Hemiptera > Cicadidae > Magicicada > Magicicada septendecula. The sequence goes on along the minus strand of CM068373.1, from coordinate 394,104,133 downwards.
TACAAACGCACACTCATTATGCGTATAGGGTTGATGGCGCGCACCGTACGAGTCTGAATCGTGCAAGTAGGATTAACGTTCGTATGGTTCGATAAAACTTGTAAATTTTATTTTATCCACACACGTGACTTGGATACCGGTTAATATTAATATAAAGCAAGAATTGTATTTTATTTTACACTAAATACTACAATAATTCAAACGACGAATGATCTTACGTTACCAACGGCCGCCTGCCGTCGAAAAGAGTACTTTTATATGCACACGATCGTGCAGCTTTTTTATGTTTTCGTTAAACTTTTGATTTATTCTTCAACAGGATGAACCTTTACGTCTCTGTGGACGTCGATATACCATATTGCAACAACAATTACTCGAAGCATTTTATTATGAAATCTTCGAAATTTTTTATATCAGTTTTCCTACTGTCTTAAATATTCAAAGGTAATTAATCAAAGTTAATTTAAAACTCATATATTGATAGGAATTTGGTTATTCCGACTAGTTTACTTCTCTTTATTAAGCTACAGTACAGAGAGCTTGAACAAAAATTGGTTTTAATTATAACTAATAAATAACTACTCACTTCGTTTGTGTTAGTTTAAAATAATACACTGGTGTTAATAGATTTTTAACACTACAACAAAACTATACAAACTTAGAAGTGTAAAAACTTGTCCTTGCCAATAGGGCCTACTTTGGGTTACAAAGGAAATTTTAGCTATAAACCTCTACCAAAGATAACAACGAGTCTCCTTTACAAAATGCCAATTATCTCAATGATACTGAATGCTTTGGAGGAGAAGCATGCTGACGAGAAGCAACGAAAACGTGTTGGGAGTATATGAGAGAAAACTATTAAGAAGAATGTACAGACCAGTAAATGGGGAGGTATTTGAAGAAAAAAACAACGAAGGACTGTATACTTTATTGCAGGAAAAGATGAAGATGGGGCGACTCACACCCTGTGAGGAGTCTCTTCTTGTGTAAACACACAGCAAAATAAAAGTAGGAAAACCAAACATGACATTGTAAGATAGTGTGCAATGAAATACAGAAAGCGTTGGAATTCGGAATTTGAATGTGGCTGCAATGGGCAGACGTCACTGGTAAGCTCTGGTCCAAAACTCGGTAAAACTTACTGCGCCCCTTGTAATGATGATGGTATCTTTACTACGTATATATCGCTTTTTCACTATCTATTGTGATTACCGATTAAACAGCTTTCGAACTTTCCCTTCGTCATCACCTTGGTCAGTTCTTATGACAAACGAATAGTTCGAAAGCTCTAACCAACCAGCGAGAGGGTTGTGCACACGCTTCCCGAGTCCTGAGGTTCTTATAGAGCTCCCGCCGCAGGGACAACGTAGGCTGAGGGGTTATCTAGGTGTGGCCTGCTAACGGCCGTAGGGTTTCAATTAGGCACTGTCTAATTCAGCGCGAGAATTCGCCGAGGCTGTATCCAAGATTCATCTAGCACAAACGGGGTTTTGACCGAAAGCGGGCACAGCGCCGTTAAAACGTTTTAGAAAGCGTCCGTACAATGGCGTTCAGGGAATGGACATGTAGGAATTCTCGGATAGTCTGGTTCGAAGTAAAGTAGTGGGCTTTGCAATCCTCGATCCAAGAGAGCCGGAGCTTAGCCAAGCAGCGCCACACAAGTATCGCGTAGATAACCATTGGCGCCACATACGTGGTGACAATGAGTTACACCTAGGCGGCGGGTCATCGATTTGCTGCAAAACAAAGATCAGAGAAAAGAGCTAACCGGCAGCGACCATAAAAGTGTAGCTGAAACGCAATACGCCTATAATGTTCATCATATAAATGGTCTCCAGATCGTTTATAAGATTCAATTAACTTGAAATTATACCTTAATTTGATCCGTCAAGCGATCTTGTAGTTAAATATTCCACTACATGTTTCGGGAATTAAATTCCCATTATCAGGTAAAACGTCTTCTTCCTAATGTATAGGAGTCGTCGGTGAAATTATTAAAAAACACATACACACACTAACGAATAAAACAAATTTGTAACAGTTGTGTTTGTTTTATACGTTAGTGTGTGTACGTGCTTTTTAATCATTTCACCGACGACTTCTATATATTAGGAAGACGAAATTTTACCTGATGATGGAAATTTAATTCCCGAAACATGTAGTGGAATATTCAACTACAAGATCGCTTGACGGATCAAATTAAGGTATAATTTCAAATTAATTTAACGCCTATAAAGATTTGTTAGTTTCGATATTTGTTTTGTTATTTTACTAGTTATTTTATTTTCTTCAATTTTACTAACTAGTATCGTTTGAATTCTATTGCATTAGTTGTGATGAAAATTATTAATTAATTTTCCCATGAAAATGCTTTTTTTATAAAACATAAATGTTATAGACATAGATTATAACATATATCCTCATATATCCAATGATATGATTGATAAAAAATAAAGCGATTTCTAATACACATTAAACTGTACAGTATTGTCGGAACATATTCTCTGAGAACGTCTTGGAGAATGGAAACTAGGATGTTGACCAAATGCTGAAGAAAAATAGTTATTGAACTTAACACAACTACTAAACGAAGTCTATAATATTACAAAACATATTATTAAAAATAAAAATGTTATAGCGGTTTTCACTTACTCAGTACGTATGTGCGTGAGTGTACATGTGTGTGATTGAAAGTTTAATTACATTTCATTTTACAAATAACTGTTTTAAAGAATGCGGACCAAGAAATATGAAAACTAAACATTGCGATTCTGTTGGGTTTTTTATGTTTTAAAATACAAGTACTCGATAGCTACAGTTATCGTAATATCGTAAAGTGACGTTATTATCGTAAAGATATCCAGCGTACTTCCGACCCCTCGGCTCCCTCCCCGACACACTACCCTGACGTCACTCATGCAGAACGGTATGGTCATACACGCGAGACGGCAGAACGTAAATCAGAAAACATTATAAAACAAAGGCCCCACACACACACGCGCGCGCGCGCACAGAGAGAGAGACACACACACACACACACACATCCAGTCAGCTAAGAAACTTATCCGCTGAAATCTGCTTATATGTGTAGGATGTTTTGGGGAGTTTTACATTTGGGGGGGGGGAGCGAAGATTCATTTTTGTCATTCCAAGATCCGCGTACGGACAAAAAACAACGCCAATTTACGTCATCCGACTGTGTGTTTGCGAGAGTGTGTTTATGCGTACCGAGAATTTATTATTCCATCGAAGGTTGTTAAAACATTAACATGAGAACATTATGCACGTATCACATAACACGACGCATTACAACGCGATCAAAAATTTCCTTGCCTACGAGAGAACGGGGCGGGAGGAAATGCAAGAATGAGAGGGGGAAAAGAGACGATAGTTGCAGAAAGGCGATTAATTTCACACATTTAATTTATATTCCAAACTGAACATGAAAATATACTCAGAATTTAACTACTTCGTTTCAATATTTTTAACATTGTGCATTATTTTAAACGGATTATTATTTAATAGTTTTAATGATTATAAAAGGAAAAAATATTAAGTCTAATAACTCTTTTTGTAAAAAAGTTAAAAAAAATATTAACGAAATATTTTTTAAAATGAAAAACGTTTATTTAATATGTTATGATTCCTACATTGTGTTGTAATGTATCTGTCTCCATTTTATAATTACTCGTGACGATCGTAGCATAACAAAAAATTGTGTCGCGTCAAACGATACGATAAAATCGAAATAATCATAATAATAAACGATATACGATAATTTCAAAAAAAAATTCTTGATATTAAACAAAAATACAGATCTTGGAGTCTCGGCACAAAAATCGATTACATCAAAATTAATTTTTGTAACTAGTATTGCCTTCAAAACTTTGGCTGGAAGTTGAGTATTTGCTGTTAAAAAAAACTCGGTTACTTGTTGCAGTCTTCCTTAAGTGCATTCCCCCACCAAGGAATTCCGCGATTTTGCAAAATGGTGATAATTTATGGATTTTTCCCGAAACGACGTTTTGTAATTAAACATACACATGCTTAAAACTATTGTCTGGTCATTAAGCCCGACCACTTAGCTGACCCATATAATAGGTTCACACAAAGCGGGACAATTATGCGACCGACACGTAACGTAGGGGACCGCGGGACCCGTTACCCAAAAGCGGTACGATTGGTCACATTACACGTAACTCAAAAGTATCGAAGTATGCACCAAGGTAGAGTTACGCCCTGATTCTGGAGTAAGTTAGTTGTTTGTGTTAGTTAATATTTATAGTGTCAACATTTTAATTATCTCGAATGAGACGACATGAGACTTATGCCTGTAAACCTATACCTACATGCAACCAACGAAGAATCAACGACGTTAAGATAAATTGCTAATTTTATTTTTTTTTGTATTTGAGTGTGAGTGTGTGGGGGGGGCACCGGATGTGCATGCGAATGTGGAAACACACAATCGTTGGGATAACGGTGAACGAGGTGATCTGCGTGTGCGTTTGAGCACGCGCGAGAGAATACGAGGCGATTAACTGCACCTGGGCTCGGAAGAGAGCGGCAAGTGTGTTGTTTTGCAACAGGAAAACTTCGCCCCCAAACCGCGACAAACGACACAACTTCGGAAACCAAAGCGAAATCCGTGAACTAAACTTCATAATTGCACTCACTTGTATAGCTAATATTATCTAAGCGGTAACCGCGCGCCACTGGCATGGCGCTCCTATAATTTGTAACAAAATTTATACAATTCCTCTCTCCTCTTCGGTCTACGGAATAGTTCTGTCTCACCTCGCCGTTTGTTGGCACCTTGTGTGTGTGTTTTAGGTGTCTCATCTCAATTTGTACTCATCTTGTGTATTGTTTGATAGTGGTTCTTAGGGACGAAACACGTAGTTAAAATGCTTTTTACCATCCGACTTAATTGCCCTCAGAGAAATCGTGATGTGTGTTGAAATGAACGAGCAAAGCGAGTTCTCAGTTTTCACTCGACCTTTTAGATTATGTCTGTCTGTCTGTCTGTCTGTCTACCTGTTTGGAGTATGTTTCACGGTTCACGATAACTTTTGAACGCATCAACCGATTTTCGTAAAACTTGGCATGCGGGTCCATACTTTTATTCTACAGAATCGTGTTGTTTTGAGATTGATCCCCGCAAAAAGTGAATGGGTCAAAATTGTGAAAATCGCAAAAGCCCATGTGGAAAGAAAGCCCGCAAAAGAAAATTTCAACTGAAAAGTTGAATTGAATAAATAAACTCATGGTATAGTTGTACAGATAATTTTTTATTTTTGTGACAATCGTTTCACCAGTTTCGGCAGCTCCAGAGGTTACATTTAAACTGACCTAATGAAGTTTTAAAATTTAAATCTAATTTAAATTTAAGTTTTAGATCCACGTTTTTCGGTATCCAAGCCACTTATAGTATATAATTAGCAAAATAGTTTACCTTCTTCTTGTCCGTCTGGTGGCCTTTTCTCTATATTTTATTCAACGCGTTTCAGGACATATGCCCCATCATCAGTCGACTATAGCATGTCGTGGTGCGCACCACTGATATCGCGTGTGTCTCAGATCTGGGTATTTTATGTGTTTTTATGTTTATATTATATTTATTGTTATGTGTAGAATTGTATATACAGTGTTTTTAATATTTTAACGATCGACGAACTTCAACAAGGGATATCCTGATGATGGGGCATATGTCCTGAAACGCGTTGAATAAAATATAGAGAAAAGGCCACCAGACGGACGAGAAGAAGGTAAACTATTTTACTAATTATATTTAAATTTAAATCTAATGTCTAAGCTTCCGTAACTAGTGAAACGATCGTCAGGAAAATAAAATATTCTCTGTAGAATTATACCAAGTGTTTATTTATTCAATCCAAGTACTAATAAAATGTTCTACCAAGTGCCAGCGACCATTAGATCAGTGTAATTTTAACTAAAATCTGAATATAGCGTTAAGTTTTTGAAATTAAAAATTTTGGACCCCAGAATTCGGTAAAGATATCAGAAGGTTTTTTTAAATTGTGAAAATCCAGCAGGGTGGCAGACTAGAAGTAATTGTAATCCAAATCCGAATGTTTATAATATTAAGTGTTTATTATATAATTGTGTGCTTACAATTGTTATACTGCTAAAAAACTACAATAATTAATTTAAGAATTTTACCTTATATAATCCACTAGGCGATCTCAGTTTTTTACATACGACATGTTTCAGGGGCTAAATCCCCATCCTCAGGTATAGTAAAATGCTATTCCCCTAATACATAGGGGTCGTCGAAAAGATTAAAACGTTTATACATATAAACACCACACGCACAAAACTCACTACGAATAAATTAACATATATACATAAACACATGAAACGTTATAAGTGACTCGGTGCACCGGTCGACCTCTGATCGTCAACTCAGAGGTTTGACGATCATTTTAACTGCTATGTATTAGGGGAATAGCATTCTACTATACCCGAGGATGGGGATTTAGTCCCTGAAACATGTCGTATGTAAAAAACTGAGATCCCCTAGTGGATTATATAAGGTAAAATTCTTAAATTAATCATAATAGAAGATCTGGAGACTGCATAAAATGTATCTAGAATAATTGGGAGTTTTGTAATTTTTGTCATAATTAAAAAATTATCTGATATACTAATAGAGTTTTTGTAATAAGCGAGCGAGTTCTGCAGCTCCAGGAAACATATTAGTTGTAAGATCGTGTATTCGTTTTTGGCGGTTCTACAACCGAAGTGTTGGCAACAAATGTTTCGTCCAGTATATTGCTAGTCATCCCTTAGTGGCTCAGTCGATACGCCTGAGACGTATTCAGGATTAAACAAAGCAGTGACGATGATATTTATCGTAGAATTTGCGAAATTCTTTATGTCGATAAAAATAATACAATTTATAGCTACCCGAGTGTGGAGGACAACAGTGGGTATTAAAACGACTGTTGTCAGTGGTAATTAATTTGTTATCTCGCGTTAGTGTATGTTACGTTGTTGACACGTTTCTGCTCATCATTAAACGACGAGAGCAAAATGACGACCACACGACGGGCCGGCTCCACTGAAGGTGAAAAGTTGCGGCTTATGAATATAAATAATAATTGTGCCAAACTGGACTCTAAACGGTAACCTCGTCTTACTAACTCCGCAATCTGATTGGTGCAGTCAGACAGTGTCGAGAAGTGCCGAGCGGTTAAGATACATTAATTCATCAAAGGCTTCCGAATGTTATCCTTTTGGCCGAGGCAGTATTAATACTGCTTTGTGTGTTAAACTCAAAAATAGAGCTGGGATTAACAATAAAAACCACGAAAGTGTTTATGAGCTAAATGTTTGTCACATTTAGAAACAACGTTTTTATACAGGAAAACGTATATAGGAATAAACGTTAATTACACTTAATTGTTACTGTAAGAAAATGAACAAAAGAGATGCAACTGGAAGTATGGAAAGCTGACGACAAGTTAGACACGGCCAGAAACATTCAATTGACAGATAAAAGTCGCCCATGGTACATCAATACATTGATGACATATAAATGCGGATAGATTCTTTTCCTTCTGTCTGAATACACCACACAAACCAGAGTTTGGGATGTTTGAAGAAAAACGTTGAAAACCGAACTAGGCTGCCAGGCTACCACCCCTTACTGCAAACAAAATACCCCTGTGGATCTTGTTACTCAGAGGACCCTGTGACCATCTGGAAACCGTGCGGAGCTCATTTTGGCCCACCATTCTAATGTTACTTAATTGAGGACTCAGAAAACGTGAATCTCTGAAGTGATAAGCGGAAGCGGAATGATTAAGAAAGTTTACGTTTACATTTTAATCTAGAGCCAGTAAAATACAGACAGAAGATACACGGGGTGTCTTGCGCCGAGGTTTGTGTGCGTTGTCCGGGCCAGAGCCCGATGGTTCAACGGTGCAGCATGGTCGTCCGCTCGGCACAAGGACTTACGGTTGGCGTGAATGAGGAGGGTTTGGAATTTTGGTTCAGCCCATCATCGCCACGCTGTAGCACGCTACTGAAATAACTTTTTTAAGGCACGTGAGTGGTTGTAGTCTAAGGGATAGAATGGGTAGTGAACATATAAGGGCCGAACTGGGTATATTCTCCATCAACGATAAAATAGAGGAACGAAAGCAGCAGCGGATGGAGCACGTCTACATAATGGACCACCAGACACAAGTAAAGCGCGCTGAGGACCACAAAGCAGTTGGCAGAAGATCTGTGGGTACGCTCTGCGAGAGATGGTTGCAGTGAACTCGGAAGAGTCTATAAGCCTATACCATGAAACGACGACGATGACGCCGACCCATCTCCACGCCTGAGACGCGACTCCGTGGCTCCATAAGGCACTGACAGAGAAGCGCTCGTATGGTCGATAGTCTCGAGTGCCTGTAACCGTAAGATGGGTTGCCACAGCAGGGCGGACGCCTCCCGCAATTAGTCACTTGCACACCTCGCGGTTTTACATTCCCGGGGTTTCAGCCCAGCCGAAACTGCAAAGCAGCTACTGACTGTAATGAGCAAAATAAAAACTCTCAGTCTGGCTTCTAGAACCAGTAAAGTACTCGGAATTTGGAGGTAGTGGTCAAGAAACCATGGTTAACCATTTCAGGAGTAAGAAAGTATGTAGGTAGTGTTTAAGAGACTGTCTTCGGGAGGGAAGGTACTGTAAGTCCACCTACCTCTACGTTGAGATTGAGAAGAAGAAAAGGGAATGAAACAAACAGTTTCGTTTCATCTTTTATAATTTAAGATGTAAAAAAATATAATGTATACATTACGCCCTTACATATAAATTACATTGATGTGAAACACGGACGGACTCTCCTGCAAAAAGATATTTCAAAATTACAAGCCTCGGAAATGAAATTTTTAAGAGCAGTTAAGGGATGCAGTTTGAGAGTTCACCTACGAAACAACGACATAAGAAAGGACCTGAAGTTACAGTCGGTTCTGAATACAGGGAGAATTGGAAGTCCCATGTGGTATGGGGGTAGGAAAACATGGTAGACAGGCGTATTCCTACCGTCTCAATTAGGCCAGTGGGAACGAGAGATCGCGGAAGACCCCGGAAAATGGTTAGAGACTCTGTGAAGTCGGAACGGGCTATAGCCCAAGCTATGTAGTGAAGGAGAAGAAGACATACAAGTTCATCTAAGCCCCTAACTTCGTCTTACCTGACCTATGCTAATAAATCTAACCTTATTCTTTCTGAGTAACCTGTTTAAGCAACGTTTTAAACTTGCAGATATGGCTAAATAATGGCTATGGGTTGTAATGTTTCACAATCGTTAGAAGACAAGGCGGCAACTACTTGGTTAAAGACTTCTATTGCTTATTTGCAGACGTCGTTAGAACCTCATAGTTAATACCTGAAGTGTTAAAGCTTTCCGAAGAAGCGCATTAACAACAGCGATATGATTGAAGATTAAAGGGCGATCTGATAGAAAACTATCCGCACACGGGAGAGCCTTTAACACTTGTACACTTTATCCGTAGAAATTATGCGGTCCGTCGGAGAGCTCTGTTTTAATAAACAAAGAATACTGTGTCTGTGTAACACAACAGCAACAAAGTTAATTATCAGGGTAACGGCGGCGCCGGGGTTGGGATTACTGGGATTACCTACGGAAATAGTACGAGATTTATTGGCCATAAAAAAGTGCGGGACATGAAAATCCCGTCCGCACGATAAATTGCGCGCGACGCAATTTTTTTTTTCTTCTTTCTTGGACGCCAGAGTGTTATTGGAGTTGTTATTGGAATTAATTTTTAATTAATTTTATTTCCGAATAGTCCGTTTGTTTGAAATTAACTCGCCTCGTTCGCTGCTGCTGCTGCAGGAAGTATAAAATTTTCATTAAAAGATTTTACAGTAAAAACTCAGCGCGGAAGAATATAAAAGTAGCAAGTGTCTAACATAAAACTTGTTTCCGACTTAAGTTTAATTTGGAGTCTTAAGGAAAGTTAAGTGAAGACACACACACACACACACACACACACACACACACACACACACACACACACACACACACACACACACACACACACACACACACACACACACACACACACACACACACAAGTAACATAAATGAGAACACATTTTCAGTTTATGATGAGAAACGTCGCCTACCCATTTCCTCATGTGTGTGTGTGTGTGTGTGTGTGTGTGTGTGTGTGTGTGTGTGTGTGTGTGTGTGTGTGTGTGTGTGTGTGTGTGTGAGAGAGAGAGAGAGAGAGAGAGAGAGAGAGAGAGAGAGAGAGAGAGAGAGAGAGAGAGAGAGAGAGAGAGAGGGGGGGGAGCGAGAACGAGAGAGTGAGTGAGAGAAGTGCACGCGCCTACGTCTTCATTAGCTTTTATTTGCGTCCCCTCTTAAAAATAGAATTTTTATACATTCGTCATGATTTATAAAGGTCTGCTTGAATTTAAACTTGTTTAATAAGGTGAATGTTTATATCGGTAAAATGTTTTACTGCTGAAAGGATTATGTTTTAGGCGCGAGCCATTATTAAATATGAAGTTTTATTGCTTAATGGCAATAAACTCAAGATCTAAAGTTTACGACTGATTTTCTTCCGTAAGATATGAGGTACATGGATAGGTTCGCTCCAGATATCCGCAATACCTTTAACATCATGTCGGCTATTGAGGACGGGACCTTCACGGGATTTCGCTACTAGCAGCCCAAGACACGACGTTCGGAACGAATACAACAGGGAAAACAGGACTGCAAAACTCATTACTTGCATCATCATTATAATTATTTTGTTTTTACCTCATGGAGTCCCATTAAGATCTACATGACTATCACACGCTCTTCCCAGTTCCTCTTGTACGAGTTCCTCTTTAGCAGTACAGCCCAACGTAAGCGCTAGCTTCCAACACCAATCTTCTTCAATGTCTCATATTCATTGCTATCTCGATGTAACCCATCACATTCAATCTTCTGAGATCTTCCAGCACATTATCCAACCATCTTATCCTAGGTCGGCCACACTTTCTGCTTATATAGACTTGCGCCCTCAAGATTTTCTTTGGCATACGCTGATCATCCATCCGCTCTAGCTAACCTAGCTATTGTATTCGTTTTTATACTTGCATTGAAATTCCCAGAACTTTTAATTGTGCACGGTAAAATTAATTTTTGTGGCCTTTCATATACAAAAGTGGTTCCAAATTAACATAAGTATACACACGGCAACAGTGAATATTGAAACAGCGCACTTCAGGTTCTTTACAGGTCATAAAACTGTAGGTATAACAATAATAATTTATCACGTTTAGTATAAGGTAGTTGGCACAGAAGCATACTTTGATTTACACAATATTAATTACTCAAAATCTCAATTTGTCAAACGTTGTATGACAAATTATATATATATATATATATATCTTCTTCTTCAGTACTACAGCCCAATATGAGCCCTGGCTTCCAACGCCAGTCTTCTCTAAAGTCTTCTATTCATTGCCATCTCGGTGTAACCCCTAACATCCAATTTTGTGAGATCTTCCAGCACATTATCCAACCATCTTATCCTAGGCCGGGCCCTATTTCTGCTTTTCTAAACTTGGGCCCTCAAGATTTTCTTTGACATACGCCAATCATCCATCCGCTCTAGGTGACCTAGCCACTGTATTCGTTGAGTCTTTATAAATCTTTCAATGTCCTCATGATTCAACAGCTCATCTATCTACTAGTTATTTCTTATTCTCCATTCATCATTTTCTTTTACCGGCCATAAATTGGTCGTACAATCTTGTCAAGCATTCTCCATTCTTGTACGAGTTGCGAGTTACATATACGGCGGGAAGCCTGCGAAATTCGATGCATCCCTCATCACAACCCCCAATAGGCCTTATTTCTGTCTTCTCAGTCCGTCTCCTACTCCTCATATCCTCCTCCGTATGCTGTCTCCAAGTTCTACGAGACCTATCGAGAGGATGGTATCCTGGTGTCCTGATTCTAGGCCATCTCTCGTTGTTCATTCGCTGTATGCGCCCGTACCATATAAACTTACGTTTATCTACCATCCAATTAATATTTTCTTTAACGTTTGGTCGCTCCCTTATCAGGCCTATTTCATTTCTTACAAGATGCAGCCGGGATTCTGACAAGAACGTTTCGAACAATCTATTCCAACTGTCGCCAACTTTCCTTTTTCCCTTTTTTCACCTCCCAACACTCGGATTTATATATTGTTCATAGATTGCACAAATGCTGTATATAAATTAATAGTTACGTTTCCATAAATACAGACAGCGCCCAGATTTCCCTTTGAACCCTCAACGTAACTGTGCATTCTGGCAGTTTGATCCGACATTGTCGTGGTGGTGGTGATGTTATTATCTGACTTGCAAACATTCGACTTGATGTGTCGAGGCTTGAAGGACGTGCAATTTGGTCTAACTTTTCCCTGAGAAAATAAGACTTTAATTAACAGGCATGGGGCGGGATAAATCCAACGTAAAGAGAGCGTTGTAACGAGTGCATCTCGCGTAGAATTTGGTTTCTATTAACGCGACCAAATTATTTCTCTACGTTTACTCATCGCAGGAGAATTTGTACTGACTCGACTTTGAACCGAACCCATGACAGCCACATGGAGCGAAACTTTCGATTAGACTTCGAACGACTGAGCTACCCTCCTTTGTCTGTTTTCGCTCACCCTTTTAAGGCTTCTCAGTAGCACCAGCTGTCGACAGAATTCCGCTCAGAGCTGTATTTTGAAACTAAAACTTCTCCGTCTACAGAAAACTGTTAGTACAGCAGTTCATTTTTATGCGGCTTCTCTAGGTTCGCGTTGATTGTTCAGCAGGTGCTTCTGATTGCACCATTCACCACTAGTTGCTCCTTATTGTGTAGTTAATTTTATTAATACGAGGCTATTTCAGACGCTGAGTGAAATTTAACTATAACTGGAAAGATTTCCAGTATAATAATCTGTAACAACTGTACTTCACGCTGGTACAGCGTGGCCTAACAGATCACATCTTACGCCATTCAGCTGTTAGTAAGCAGATAAGTAATAATCGAGAAAGTCGTATATCGTATACTAAGGACGAATGCAGTAGACCGTGTCAAAGTAAGAACGCCACTATCTAGGGATAAACGGCAAAAGATGTCTGGCAGACTGAGTTAAGAGTTGGGAGGCAGAGTTGGTCGGGAGAGGCAGCGAAGCATGTGGTAGAAGTATTGACAGTGATGATGATGATGACGACGACGACGACGATAGTATGCTGATGATACTACTATGAAGATAACAATATTTATGTAGCTAACTGCATGCAAAATAAATTATATTTGGATATTTCGATTGTCACGGACGAGATAAATGTATAGTGTGTTTAAGTAAAAGACTTACAATTCCGTTAGATTCATATTTTCGAAGAAAACTAATAAAGATACTGTAGGATATTTTTCTATTTATCCATATATTTAAGCATGACATTCCATTCATCTTGCTATTATTTTCTACAGTAAACTAAAAACATAATTAAAGTTAAAAGTAAATAAAAATGCACGTGTTAGTGTTCTTCGATATTTTGAAATAATACGTACTCGGATCATTACTGTGTAACATAATGTATACGGAATAATATTTCTGTATGTAGCGAACAACTTGGCATGAACTGATATATACGGGTCGCTTCTCGGTTCGTCTGACTTTACGATGGGTTGTTTTCTTTCAATGTCGTTTAGGAGAAAGTATCGAATTACTGTTGGGAGATGTAGTATTCAATGTATTGGTGTAATGTGGTGCAGACATTGATTGCAAATGGTACAGATTGTGAACGATGAAACAAAGTACGTGGTAAAATATTAAATGTTCTAATTTTTTTTATACAGATATGATTGCTTTCTTGCTATCGTTAAGAAATATTTGTTTCAGCGGCTATCACGGCCACGGCCATTCAGCCTTATGTGACTTTAGCAAGCAATCGATGGTACAACCAAACGCTCAGTTGCGTTCTCTCACCATCAGCCAAAGTGTGTGTCGTGTCGCAAAACAGTGATGGTAAGGAAAACGCATTTTTAACCTGATATGATTAAGCTAAGTACGTGAAACTGAATAAAATGCAGTTGATGTTTAACGGAAAGCAATGTCGATTGTTATGTGTCATTTTCAAATCTTTGCTAAACTAAAACTGACAAAAATTCTAATGTAGAACTAATTAAACTGAGGGGAGAATTAACGTGTTGGCAACAGTACGGAATTATTTCTTCGTCGTTACAACATTCTAATTATAAAATAACAGTCAATCGCTACCCGATACGTATTATTTTATAAATAAAAATGCATAACGTAAGACACTATAGTTCGTGCAGGTCCCATTGTAGTGTCATTGTAGTATCGAACGTCCGTCCCACAACCAATCGGACTATAGACACAATTAAAACTTCACTAATTCGTCACCGACAGAAAACGTAACGGACAAAGATTTTACAAAATAGAAGAAAGAAGACACCGCTGACGCTGGATAATATGATAAACAAAATTGCCGTCTTTATTCAAAATAAAGACACACCTATTGAAAAACTGTGGAGAATGAGTATGAATTTTAGCCACAAAATGGTTTAACTTACAGGAGAGCAGACGTAATGCTAAGGAAATGACTAGACGGTGCATAAGACAAAAATAATATTAATAAGATTCACACAGCTTAACCGAATGAATGGCTGCCGCATCTCCTGAAATATAAGCCGAAGGCAAGGAGAGGTGTGGGACGTCCTAAGAAGCGTCGGAGTGATCTAGTTTGGTCTAGATCCAGTCCTAGTCTATCTGCTTGGGACTGGAACAAACGTTTTTGGTTTGTCTTTGTAGAAGACGATGGAGATGATTATGATGATGATGATTATGAATATTATGGTAATTTGCCAGTTTACCATGGGGAAGAAAAAATACTGAGCAACTGAAAAAATAAAAAGGAAAATATATTTCAGTTTATACAAATTTTTTAGTTTTGTTATTATGTTTGTGTTCTTACACTTTTAGTTTTAAATTTAATCCGTACTGTTTTTAACGTGCTTCTTCTAAGATGTTTTCATATTTAAATTTCCAACAGCATACTTTTATATTGAAAAATTGTTGAAAAATAAGCTCTTTCGAAAAAAAAACTGTGTAGCATTGTGATTAACTCCTACGTATGGTAGTGTACAAAATAAGTGTGAGGTAATTTTACGTTTTCTGCAAGTTTGCAATTACGCGAAATAATTTTCTTTGCATTTCCATCTTTACTGTAAACTTTGTTCATCACTTCCGTAATTCGTAATTTTTTGTAATTCGTCACCCCTACGTTCTTGAAGACGACGAATCGTGGAGACGATGCGACTAAACGTCGATATATTTGTAAGCTGTGATGAAACAACTGGTATTTCAGAATGTAATGTATGTGGTACGACAATGTGTAATATATTTTCACTTCTACTGCGTACAAACGGCAGAATAACTGTGGATATAGAAAAGATTTTACAAAAGATACGAGCAAGAGATATGGGGACAGGAAGTTATGATTTACTGATTCACATGAGACAAAATCTAGCTACAGACAACAGCGATGATAACATCCCAACAAAGACAACGCCTTAATACTTTAACAGAAAGTAAAACGTAAGTAAAAAATAATTTTGGAAAAGAGTAATAGTAAGAGTAAAGAATGGTAAGAATATTATCAAGACCGAAGTTCTATTTACACAGAACGTTGAGCAAAAAGACAAGGATAGAGACAAGGCTTAAATTTTATGCAACAATTGCAGTGCCTGTTTTACTATATATGAATGTGAAACACGGTTCCTACAAAGAAGATTAAAAAGCAGATTCAAACTTCAGAAATAAAGTTTCTGAGAAGAACAAAGGGTTGCACGAGACAGGATCGTTTGCGAATTGAGGATATTAGAGAAAAGCTGCAGGTACTCTCCATAAATGATAAAATCGAGACTTACCGCAAGGAATGGTTACAGCATCTGGACAGAATGGAGGACGAACGACTACCTAAGGTTGCGTTTCGATATAGACCCTTCGGTACAAGAGAGATAGGAAGACCGAGAGCTAGATGGAGAGGTACTCTGTGAAGACGGAACAGGCAAAGTGCCTACTCCGTGAGGTGCAGAAGAAGAGGAGAAGAAAAGAGTGATAGTTATATTTAACTATTCCTTCTTAGATTTTATCAAACTCTTGGATTTTGTCCGGTTTAATTAAGACAGTCGGTTACCGATATCTTGTTAAATGTTCAGTTAAAGTCTTTTCTTCTTACTAAACTAGAAATGAAATGAAATACGCTTCGTAATTAGTTAAACGGCTATGTTTATATATTTCGTTATATTCATATAGCATGGCATACGAGGCAGACGGACGCCACTCAGAAGATGGAATGACGTTGGCAATTCCGGACAGGGGACCGTCCGGACAGGGGACCGCCTAATCCGAGAAGTGCACACGACGACCATTACTTATGGCTATTTTGATTTTGTACTTAGAACCATGCATAGGTACATCATAAGTGTTATTAGAGTGTAACAGCTCACGTAATTTTAGTAGTCTGAATCCATCGTTATTAAAATAAGTATATATAAAATTCATGTAGGAGACAATCACAACACGGCATTAAAAATCAAACAGTGTATTCGTTGAAACTATTGTTTTATTTTTACGTAGAAGTATCCACCTATAATTTTCTTGTTGTAACAAAGTGAAGGACGTCGAGCCGTGCAGGAACATAAACATCGGACGCTTATCGACTCAGCCTATTCGGTAAGCATGAATATCGATATCTATCGACACAGTTGAGTTACCTGAACAGAAAGGTTTACGACCGACATCGGAGTGTTCGGTAACGACAGTGATTTCAGAGTTATCGCGTTTTCTCCACAGTATCAACTACTATTTCATTCTGTCCAGCCCGTTCTCTTCTGTGCTCGTAAGTATATTTATCAACCGTCCTTCTCTCCCATTTCCAATCCCTTCAGTACGGTTTTATACATTTCAATTGTATCGTCATCAATTCCAATTAGAATTATCTTGTTATGTTCGGTCAATTTTTTGCCCCCCCCCCCCCGCGTTCTGTTAATTATTGCATTACGTGCTTTCTGGTTCCTGTAGTTACCTTTTCACTAAAGTCGCTTCTATTTTAATGCCTCGCATGGGTATTCGGATTGAGACGTTATTTGCCCACGTTTCTCCTTGTTTTTCACAGACGATTGAAGTAATCTTTCACATAACTTTGATAACGTTTAAAGTCAGAGTAGATGGGATTACATTATTCTAAACGTACGGTATGACTGTGTGATTAGCGCTAGACTAACGGGGGCCCAATTTACTTATGAAACTATTGGGTTATATGAGTGACAGGTATAACCCAGTATCTTGTTGCCCTCAGCTTCTTACCTTATCTCCTATATTTATAATCAATACGTGTAGATTTTGGGGACTCATGAGGTCAGGTTACCCCCATTAGGACTGGGCAGCAGAGACTCCGACTGGTCGTAGCGTCGTGTAAAACGATCCATCCTGAAATGGATTCGAATCGGCGACACCCAGCTCTGGAAGGGAATGCCTTTTACCTCTGTGCCCATCTGTCTCGTTAATACAACGCATGTTACTTATAAAAATCTAGTTTGGGAGAATCTGAGAATCCGTTGGCGTTACGCTTCTGAAAAAAATAATGTGTGTAATAGTATAATATTATTATTACTATTAAGATAACAGACACAATCCGGAAAAGAAGGATTGCACTGTATGATCACATAACACGAATGCGGTCAGAGAGTTTGAGCAACGCGATCTTTGCCTGCTTTCTAAGTAAGAGAAAACCAAGGGATCTTGGTTCACAGAGGTGGAACTGAATCTGCATGAAGTGGGGATGACGTGTGAAGATATCCAAGGACGTGACGATTTGAAACCAAGGAAAAGTGTAATATGAGAACGGGTAAGTCGTGGACTGAAGAAAGAAAGGAAGCGTGATGAAAACGAATGCAGGAAGACTGGGCAAAACTTAAAGGACAAGGAAGAAAACAGTTGAATTAATGTGGTCCATAGTTGGCCAAGATGAAAAAAATTATTATTCTTATTGTAAATAGTAAAACTAATATACAAGTTTTAGTATAATTGGATGAATTGTTATAATACAGTTGACGTCTGTCGCCTTAGTGTATTATGAAACACTAATATATTACATAAGTATTGTAACTTTATTATTGTACTCAGTAATATGCTATATAATATGGTTAAATGATTATCATTATTATTATTGTTGCTATTAACATGTAGCTACGTACCTAAATATGTAGTAAATAGCAATTAATAGGGCTTTGCAGTCTCTAAAAAGAAGCATGTACAAACCGGACTGGCTTTAAACTGATGCAACTTTTTTCAATTAACGCAAAAATAATTCTTTTCTGTAAATTAACGTTCAACTATATAAGTAAAAGATACGAAGACAGTGGTAGAAAATCCGGTATGTCGAAATCCAGGAAATTATAATTCGCAACTCTCAGCTTCACAGAATTACGTTCACTTTTGTTCGCCTCTTCCCTACAAGTCTTCTAAAATATTTTTACTCCGTTCCTTATTAATCTGTTTACATTTATCAATACTTAGATTTTATATTCTTACAAGTTTGAGAACAGAGGAATCCGAAAAATTTAAGAAATTATGACTGAGAAATTATTTAAAACGACACACAGCACAACGAGACGTATATTTCATAGTAAAGAAACGTCGCAAATGCACACATTAGAATGTCTGCTCTATTTGTATGTTTTATACAATTTTTAAACAACTTTTAATAAAAATATTGAAATATTGTCATGTCACTTTTTTTTTATTCCATAAACGATAATGTCTATTCTACTTTGATTACGTATCCAAATTATTATCATATTACGCCTCTTTATCCATGCACAGTCCTTTCCTTACTTCTCTGTGTGGACCACGGTAGTTTTGTTTAATTCTCGTGTTTATTGAAGTCGTTTTTTACCCATAAGTACAGTACCTTATTTTAACGGTTGCCATCGGCAGCCAAAGTAACTGTTATGTATCGTAATTAAATTTGTCTGCACCCATGTAGTTCGTTGTTGGCATGTTCCTGCACATCACTTAAACAAAGGCTACGCCGACAGCAGAATATCGACGACACGACACGACGACAGGTCCATGGAAGCGGGTAAGCTATGGTTGTTGAATACTGACTGTTGCAACGCCGCGTCCACATGTACTGGAGAAAATACAGTTTCACTGACGAGACAATCTGATTGGCGCATAGAGACAGTGTCAGAACGATAGTGTCAAACTTTTAAGACCACATTATTGCATCAAACGCTTCCGACCTTTTGGATGGGACGGTATTAATTGCAACGACTGACTAAAAAAAGTTCTTTTTGGACTCAATGGCAGTTTGTTATTAATCATACTTTCCAAATCAATACATCTGATCTTGTTCAATCGGCAATTTCTGGCATTGAATCTCCACTGTTTGTTATTGTTTCAATACATTCACCTCCTCTCAGCCTCGTTGAGCTCATTAATCATTTTTTTCTAGTTCGTCTACCTTTCCACTAAGCCATTATTTTGCTACATCATCTACAATCTCATATTTTAAACGCGTATTTTCGACGCATTTTAGCGTTTGTGTTTTCAGTATTATTACTGAGAATAGAAATGTATATAAAGGTATCTCTACTGCCGAAATAATCGGTTTAAGCGGTAATAAATCGTAAAGTTATCCAATGTTGTGCAATTGTGCGTACTTCAAATAAGATAAAGGTCAGCGTGAAATGTTTATTTACGTTACATAAATAGCTCATGTGTTTGGTTTATATTAGGGCTACACAAAGAGTTGTTTTACACCTTGGAATAACTATAAAATTCATAAATTCACAGAAGTGCGTATATAACTATAGGTAAATCTATACGATAGTTCCTTAGAATGTTATAGATTATAACGTGACCTACAAGGCTCATGCGACCATTAGTTCTATATATTGCCTAAAGTACTGATTCTTAAACGGGCAGTCCGCAGAATGAAATTAAATTGTTAATAAAAGTTTTGCCAACTGTTTCTTAAACAATTAGGCCTATTGTAATTAGCCTGTCAGTAGTATGTTCATATGTATTCGTTTTATTGACTGCATGTGACTAATGTCTTATGTATTATTTTACTTTTTATACGTATGTGATACAATTTTTGACAATGTTTGTATCTATTAGAAGAACCGGGATACCCACAGCAACTTATAAGAACTATTAAAGGCCTATATAACGAAACAAGAATAGCGGTTAAATATAATTGTAGGATACGTCAACAAATATCTGTCAATCAAGATGTTAGACAAGGGTGCAGTATATCACTTACTCTTTTTAACATTTATATTGGCTATCTGGTAAGGAAATGAAAACATAGTGAACCCTGGTATTAAGTTATCACGACACAGATATTTGAATGTGCTGTTGTTTGCTGACGACTTGCTTGTACAGCAAGTATCTGATTTGCAAAAATCTGTTTTTAAGCTTCAGCAGATTTGCAAACAATAAAAACACTATAAAAACAGATATAATGGGATTTCGAGGCAAGGACCCAATAAGAACAAAAATGATGATTAGTGATCGAATTATAGAACACGTCACCATTTAAAAAAGTTTTTAGCCATTATTTGAGAAATGATATTGGCTATGGTAGGAATTGTGCTATTGATGTTAAGTTAACAAATATCTACTTTATTACAGAAAACTAAGCCTTATGTGTTTTCTTACATGGCATTTTGAAAGGTGACGGTTGCTGTCTGTTAATTTTTAAGAAAATGCTGTTTACGAGTATAAAAATGTTTCAAATTTAAACAGTACAGGGATTTGAAATTGTTTTTGTTGATATAGGTATTGTTTAATTATATTACTTCTATATACGTATCTATATCATTTAACTGGTATCCGCATAAATATAGATGTATACACCGTTATTGTGTAGGCCTATGTGTGTGAGCTTGAGTATCTATGGAAGGAGTAGACGGGGTCCGCGATGAAAAAATAATTTTTTTAGGGGTCCCCGTTACCAGAGAGGTTGAGAAACACTGGCCCAAGCCACTTTATGTATGTGATCGCTCATACACGTGAGTAGAAAGTAAAATGATTAATAGTATTAACATTGTTAATAACATTAATAGTAATAATAACGTTAATGATGTCTACCATCATTGTTATTTTTTATTTTATGTTATCCATAAAAGTAGTTACGGCTTATATAGGTACGATTAACATCCGTTCCCATTCTGATTGAAGATTCTTATCAAACTATTCACTAAACCATTGAGGAGCTCGAAAACTGTAATGAAACCTTGATACACACACCCGACTTATCATGACATCGGGAAGACCGTTAACTTATGTAATGCAAAAGAAACAATTCTTGTCTACGGGTATGACGTATTCACACAATCCTACACGTAAAGTATACAGAAGAAGTGCATATGTCGGCCTAACGCTCTTGCTGCTTGAGTTGGTTGTACATTAGGCCTATATGAAATGTTATAAACTAACTATAATTATAATTATTATGACGACGACGTCAAATGATAAGGAGGAGGAGGAAAATAAGAGGAAGAAGAAGGAAAGAATGAAAGAAGAAGAAGAAGAAGAAGAAGAAGAAGAAGGTGAATTTAATTTTTCATCGTGTAATTGTTATTAGGCCTATAGTCGTTTTATAATTGTTATTAGTATTATGGTGCTACTCCTAATTAATTTACTTATTTATTTTGTAATTTTGATTCAGGGTTATAATAAAGTTTGGTCAGCACTACTATCATAAATAAACCCTTTTATTTCCACCGAAATAATACACGTAATTAAATGTTATACACCGAGACGACATTACCGGAATTTGTATTCCTCTGCAGTACTTTGTATCTTTTTGTTCAAACAACAACAAAAATCGCAATCGTGTATAACAATAGTATTTACGTAAGGAATTTATGTATCTAGTGTTTGTATTTGTGTACACAGCCCTGTTCGCCGTCAAGTTTTCTACCTTACAACGTGTCTAAGACGTCAGGTTTGAATACACGCGTCTTCAGTCCCATGTAACCTAACCCTTTTGATACAACTTTTTTCTTCACAATCAACGATAATTTTGACTACTGTATTACTCTTCACCATTGTTTCTCTTATTAGTTTTTCTACTACGTTCGCATTTAGCTATAACCTTTTCACCATTCGATATGAACTTTGTTCTCTACTCAAATAATTTTTAACCTTCGTCTTCCCCTCCTATTTTTTCGTAGTCATTGCTCTTACACTATATTTGCGATGAGACATAACATCCCAACACAGGTCCTAATTGAAATATACAGGTAATCGTCCACTCAGAGGTAGAATATAACGTTTACCACGAAGAGGTTGGTCGTTGTTTTTGAATTTTTTATGACGGTACATATTCCTGAACGTACTGAAGTCAAGTGAGAAAAGTCAAGCAAATTTTCACACACCGTGCAGTTTAGGAGGCTCGAACCAATTGAGTATTGGTGTGAGTATTACGTTTTCCAAATTTGAACTGTAAATTATATTAAGATTTCAATACACAAGTAAGTTACATATTACATAATGTAGGCTGTCCAGTGTGTTATGTGAGTACAGATTGTAGGCTAATAGGCCTATAGGTTACGTATGTGTAACATACTAAGTATAGGTTATACCGTGTATTATGTATGGACACAATATAGACTACATTACGTAAAGGATATACTGTGATAACATACCCTACATATTATACACTTAATATCATGTTTTTACACTGCGACTAAACCAACGTATTTTCAGTGTATCAAGTGATACTGTAAACGTTCCCAATTTAAGAACCTTAAGGTAATTAAAATCAACTCTCTTCTTCAGAACGTAGGCTACAATAAAAACAAAAGAAGATATGAGACGACGCAGTATAGTCTCACAAGTAAAACTTCACTTAAACTTTATCTTCATGACAATAAATGTTTCGCCAGTACTGATACAAACAACGAATGCATACTCAATGGTTTTTTCAAAGTAATAGTTTATTAATATTGGAAAAAATACAATAATACTTGTAAAAAGTAATAATATTGTAAAAATAATTTATAAATATTTATTTAAAGATAAAAAAATTTAATTCTTGTTAACAAAATTCTACCTAAGACTGTAACAAGCTTAGGCTATTTTACGACAAAGAGTAAAGAGCATGCACGTTCACTGCTGAGTGATTTTCATAACCAATTCATGTAGTATAGTACTGGACCATTTTATTTACAAATAATATCGGTTTGACAGCATTCTAGAAAATAAACAACTATTATAAAAACGAACAAGCAGAAAAGCGATCTAGTAAGAATATTGATAATCTACGCTAAATAAATTTTTAAAAGAATTTTAGCGCATTCAGCTAATAGATCTATAATATTATATTCTAGCTTATTTTCAAGCTAAAATATAGCTGACATCATGAGTTTGATCTAGACCTTAAATATAATGAAAAGGTCGTTAAAACTGAAATGAAAAGTCGAATGCAATGGACTACTGAGTATTACTAATTTGGAATTTAATAAAGTTAGCAGATGCTACAAGAAATCAGTTTCACGAAACCCATAGCCTATCTATACAGTGACGTTCAAATGTTTACAAAAAAAGAACTGTTTACTGTATATAACGTGCCATGCTTTTAAGAATTTCTAAAACCTACGCTAAAAAAAAAGCAATTAGTGTTTAAATAATTTCATATAGTATATAGTAAGTATTCCATTGTACCAATATTCAAGATGCCACAGCTTCAACAAAGTAATTTCACTTAGTTTAAAAATCCGCCCAACAACGATTGATGGAAAAAGTAGTGCCTCTTTCCATTCGTAGTGGTACAACACGAGGCGCACTTGTGCAACGTGAAAAATTCCTATTGGGCCTCTAAAAATGGCGGAAAAAGATGGCGAGTTTAAATTTATTCCCTAGAGAAAACAATTAAAAGCGAACGAAACTTACGCTAAGTGGCTAACCTACAGTTTCAAATAGTTTATCTTTCCCATAAAACTATTAAAAAGTCAATCTAATAATGTATTATCTAATATTACGTAATAAAAACGTATACTTACAATAAACTGTTGATAAGGGTCAGCGCGTATCATATCGATTATCTGAACCATTTAGAAAGTTTGTTTTTACAACACAAGTGAGGAAAACACAATAATAAAAAGAAAAAATAAGAACAAACAGAATTATCGTTGAAACAACGGTCTATGAGTTCGGCGAACAAAAATCAGTTGGCCAACATTTAAACGACACAATAAATTCGACGACTAGAAGTTCATTTGGTTGCGCGACGCAGCTCAGTCTGTGCGATGATGTTTATGTTATATAAACTGGGGTAGGTGGAGTTAGCTCCGCCGAGTTCTGAACCTAACTGAAAGATTTCCACCCCTTGTAAACTGTGCGAGTGTGTATTCCCCCTCCCTTCGTTCGGTCTCTCCTCTTCAAAAGGCCTACCACGAAAACGCACCAATGAAAACGACGTGGGGGTGGGAGAGGGAGAGAGGGAGATTATCTCTTTCTCTCTCGCTCTCTGTACTACACCACTGTGCTGTAGAGTAGAACCGACACACCACTTACTAAACGAAAGCCTTATTATACATTTAGACTCCGTTCAACTAAACCAATCGATATTTGCCTCCGGGGGTTGTTAGGTTATAAAATAATCAACAACAAAAAAAAAACTCCCACGGATGACCGGTAGACTAAATAAGGGGAACGTAACCGTGGCACACGTACACAAACTTCATTGGTCAGTCGATATCGATATATCGAAGGACGCTCTCGCTCGCGCACAATACTTTTCTATTCTTTGTAATACTACTACTACTACTACTACTACCGCTGCGCTACGTAGTCTTAAAAACAAAGTTTATCGTTATTCGAATCTTCGGCGTTGTTCGTAATAAATTATTAACTGAAACGGTAACGTCTTTTGTGAACATCGGGGCATTATTGTACGAGCGCACAATATTAACAATAATGATAACAACGGCATTTGTACCTAACAAAATTACGAATCGATTTTATCGAAAATTGCTTACGCATACATAATTTGTACAGGGGAATGGAAAGCGAAATTAGAGTGCTCAGAGCAGTTAACATTTTTTACTCCGTTAATCATTCGTAGTTCTCGGATTTTCTTGTCTAGCGGCGTTTATTGGAAAAAAAAGTTTTCCCCACACGCAGTTTATTTTATTGCAGTTAATACATTTAAAACGCCTCAGAACAATAGGCTATGCAATGCATTTTGTTTCTATTTTTAACTTTAATAAAATATTTACACTGCTTTGTTACTGCCTGGACAAAACAAAAGAAGATCTGAAACTTCGTATAGCCTATAAACGAATCTGCCACACTCGTAACCTGTAGGTATATTTCGTATGAACTTAGTTGAACATAACATTAATTTTGAAATTGATAATCTTGTAGGCCTGCTTCGCATATAGGCTAATGTATCGAGGTCTACAGCGAAACCATCTCGCACACACCCATAGGCCTACAAATATTAACAAATGGGAAACACGATTTGACGCAGGAAAGGAATAAACCTAACCTAATATGTTGCAGAACGCGGACTAATTAACGGTTACTGGGTGATTCCTAAGGACGGTGAACATCGTCACACTAGAAATACCTAGTCTTCACCTCTTCCTTCGTTTAGAAAAGGTGTAGATTTAATAATATAGGGCATGTAGTCAGGTAACAAAAAGTACATACCACACTTTTAAATTGTGTAACAGATATGAATTTTCTGAAACTTGAGATCTCTTAGCCAGTATGACCCCTTTGTTATATCTGTGACAATAGAATATCCACTCCTACCCCGAAATGATATCGGTGGTAATTATTTTATCGTCTTTCTATATCCACACGATTATTCAGGGCATCTCTGATTTTATAACCTTTAGACTTTATGTGCCAACAGACATTTATTCATAAAAATTTACCTTGACGTTTAGGTCGTAAAAATCACACATAGGCCTACTTCTTATAATGCTGTGAGGTAGCGGCTTACATCTTTATATTGTTACTGATACTAGTTAACCGCTAGTCACTTCATACTGGACGACAGCTTTAGGTAACTCCGCCAATTTTCAGGCTTAGTAGGCCACGCGAACGTGACACCGGCAGACTGCCCCCAACTCGAAGTAACTAGCAAGTAACAGTGTCTAGATTGAAGACCGCATTGACATTTTTGTAAATTCTAAAGAGTCTCAGTATATTCTTACTAGAATAAATCGTATTCTTTTATAAAGTTCATATTGTGGTATCTAGAAACGGTAGCAAGGAAATCAATACACCTATACTCACACATTTCTCGTAGTGTTTGTTGTTCGTCTGTCCATTGTCTTGAGTTGAAACTTTTAAAATATTATTACAACTTTTTTCTGACGAGTTACAAAATTCGTCGTTTCTCTCACTGTGTGCGCCATTCTGCTCTGTCCTGGATATTTTCCTCTGGCAACTGTCTGTTTCTCATCATTGACTCTCTGGATCCACGGAATGCGTGATCGTCATCTGAATTGTCTTTCAGCGGAGGCCGACTGTAACATTTTCTGTAACTGTAACCTTGGATCGCCCGTTATTTTGACACGAGTGTATCAAATCAGGCCCTTTTCTTCTATTCTGCCTATCGTATTGAAGACTACCACCGTTAGCTCGTTTACGCCAGTGTTTCGTATGTGTCTGGTTTTCAATAGCCTACCCTCCAACGTCTTCTCAATAATTCGTTTCTAGGGATCGTAATCTTTTCGTGTGATGTCTGTGTTTAACTTACCACACTTAACAATTGCACAGCATTAACCCATCTACTATCGTATGGTAAATTTTCTTCTTGATATCCTCCCCCATCAAATTCCTTTACCAGATTCAATTTGGCAGTTCTTTGTAATAACTTAGTCTTGTTGTTGCCAGCGTAGTCTGTCAGTGCGTAAAAATTGTTAGAATGTTTTACCTACTCAATATAAAAAGTTAAAAAGTTACTGCCAATAAAGACGCTGAATAACTGAGTAAAAAACTAATGCCTTACTAATTGTTTATGTCATTATTTACCCTAAGAGCTCATGTAAATAACAAGACGCGCAAGACGATTCAGTAACTTAGCGAATAGTTATAGTGTTTATTCTTTAGGGAGTGTTATCTACGCGTTTAGTTGTTAAAATTGCGACTGATAAATTTATTATTAACTTAGCAGCCGGCATTGTTTGCTGTCCACAGCGCGTAATGGACACCGATATGAACATGGAAAAATTAGTGTTTCACGATTAAATTTGTACGTTAATGCGTTATGTTTGTTAGAAAAACGTGTGAGTAAGAGGGGTTCCTGTACCTTGTATTTCATACTATCGATACCCAACAAGTAATGGAGTGTGTTCACAGGAACAATAAGGAAATAAAGAAATGATTAATAAGGAAATAAAGAAAGCAAGTAACAGTGAAGAATTTTGTAAATGTTTTGATAAGGATTAATCAGTTCTTCTTGTTACTGTCACTCATTCTTCTTGTTACTGTCATTACTATCAATTGTTAGCTATATTGTAACCCAAAACAATGAAATCGCGCTTTATGCATTTCCTCACGGGTTGTACATGTGTCACAACAATTATAATATTTTTTTTTAACTACTAATAACGCCAATTTCTGGTTTGATAATGCGGACTGAAGGCGATGGGGCGGTTTGTAGAAACGTATGTAGTGACAGCAAATGGAAGCTATACTGTGGTCTACATTAGGCTATACCAAAATTAATGAGTAGAGCCTACTGGATTGACCCAACAGACAGCAGAAGTCAAACATGCGTGGATAGACCAACGTTCACTAAAATTATTTTTGTAACTAGACGTGAACGCATTCATGCATGTTCATGTGAATGTATTGTTTTATGCAGATGGCAAGGTAATGATACAGAAAACAGAACACCAGTTACAGCGGGCGATATTTACGTTCAATAGCATCATACAAGACTACGGGCTACAGATATCTGCTACAAAATATAAAACGATGGCATTTCAGGGCAGGTATCCTATAAGAACTAAGATAGTCGTAAATAATCAGATTTTGGATTAGTCGTTTTAATTACCTGGGCTGTAATATCTCATGTGGAACTGATATTGATTGGGATAGTAAGCTAACAAAATTTAGACGCCTATGTGGAACGATTCATAGGTACCTGAAAAATAAAACACGGAAGGATACCTAACTGAAATTTTATAAAACTCTGGCTGTCCCCACATTCTTGTATGATAGTGAGACATGGATTCTTGGTAAAAGGGACGTGCAGAGGATTCAAGGAGCCGAAATGAAATTTCTAAGAGGGACGCAAGGTTGTTCTCTCTTGGATCGGAGAAGGAACGAGGATATCAGACGCGATTTAAACATTGTATCATTGCATCAGAAGATTGAAGACCACAGAAGGAGATGGCGTGAACACTTGAATCGCATGCCTGATATCCTTCTACCTGTGGCTGCCTTGGGTTATCACCCTACTGGCAAGACAGATGTCGGTAGACCGAGGAGGAGATGGATTCCGGAACAGGTCTAAGGCCTAGTCCTTGGAGTGGTGATGGTGGTGATGAGACGTGAATAAGAGTAAGATTATCACTCTGGTATGTCTCCTATACTTTACACATGTCTGACTATTTCTTGAAAGTAAAACAGGATGGCATAAAAGAAATGTTGTTATATTTTAGAATCTGTAATGTGTAAGAAATAATAATAGGACTACATATAAAAAAAGAAGAAATTTTTGTGATTTAAAAAAAAAATTGAATTTTAATTCTTTGGTAGTAGGACTATGTCTGTCTGTCTGTCTGTCTGTCTCTCCTTCTCCCTCCCTCTCTCTCCCTCCCTCTCTCTCTATCCACCTGTCTCTCTCTTTCTCTACATACCTATCTCTATCTCTCTTTTGGAAGTACATGCCTGTAAGGAATTAAAGAAGCAAATAAAAGAATTTATATCCGGGCTGTTTGGCCCTGGTCGATTGCTTTGTTCTGTCACTGTCTAAACGTTTCGTCCACCCACTGGGGGCCTTCTTCAGTAGAAAAGTTTATAAAGTGTTCGACAAAAGGGTGGAGAGCCGAACGTACACCTAACCGAGAAATAATCAAACCGAGGTAAAAGAGTTTGTTACGGCCAAACATCCCGGTTATGAATTTTTTTATCAGCGACTCCAATCGCGGTAGCCTACGTAATAAAATTAAAGAAGTATTTTATATTTATAGGTCAGTATCTTATTCCATTTTGCTTAAAACGAATGCATTACGATTAGTATGACCGTACAAGTAATTGTATTATTTAACGTATTACTTTAAATTTAAGTTTACCACTTTTAATACAAAATATTATTGCACCACCCAATCCCAAACTATCATCTAGTCATGCATTGTTTAACCTCTAAAATCAGTTTCGATCCTTGCAAAACTTCGTCTTTTCAGTGGTAAATACGTCCTTGCAGATACAGTACGGTGGCAATCGATGATCATCGACCGATGGGCTGGCTATTTGTCCAAACACTTCGCCGCGTATGTAACTGGTGGGCGCGTTGGCATTTTGGTGGAGGGTCGCATTAAATATTCCTCGTCACGAAATACGCTCGGTTTTGGGCGAGAAATGTCGGAGCCGCTGTCAATACTTTCGCGTCCCGAGGATTTGTTTGTTTGACAGCAGCACACTGTTTGCCGTTCAAAAGGCTACTCGTGAAAATGACAGTGGCGCAAGTGTGCACACTTATTTATGTAAAATACGTCCCTTTCACCGTTCAAAACTTGTAGACTCATAGTTGTCGTTAACTCCAAGTTGTAACTCAGGTACATGACAAATTATTAATTAGGCCCAACAATCCCTTGATACGAATATAAATGCTGTAACTTATCAAAAAATAGTATGTTCTTGTTCTTTAAACAGTTGCTACTTTATTTATTAATAAACCTTTTCATGGAAAAAATTGATCTAAATACCTGATACACAATAAATTTTTGTTGACAAAACAAATTGCTGATCAACCATAAAATTAGTCAAGAAATATAGAAATAAAAACTATTGTAATCATATGTATCTATCCACCAAACCAAACCGTCAAGCATGGAACACGTCTAAAGGTTCTCCAGTTAATGCTTGAACTGAACTTATTAATTTTATTCTTGTCTTAATTTGCTGGTTATAACTTATTTGGCGTTAATTATCTTTTTTGACGATACAATTTTATCGATTTTCCTTTACCTTCATTAGTAACAGTCGGTCCACCGATGAGCGAACGTCTCCCCAATGGTTACTTTCCATACTTTACTGTACCCTAGTACTTACACCTGACCATTCTGCTACCTGGTTATCTGATGTGGTCGTGGTCCCACGATACCTTTTGGCCTCTAACATAGCAACTTTACGATCATCTGCTAATCGCACCAGTAGTATGGCCGTCAACTATTTAATTTTTTAAATACTTTAAAGAATATCATTTATTATATCTATTTTGGATGTGTGCCTTCGTCTCTCCTTCTCTCCTCTTAGTTTACTTCTTTCCATGGTTCTCTGTGTAGTCATCCGTTTATTAAGTACATTTCTAACCCATAAATAATTGCAGGAAGAACATTCTACATACTTAAAAAGTTTCCTTCATAAACTCAAGGAAATAGTTCCCTATCATTATTATTCATATCATTCACCTTTCCACAGGAAATTGACGTTCATATTTTCTTATCGACAAGTCCTTTCATTTCGCCAACATTCTATAAATTCTCTACACGAATGAATATAAATTACTTTATAAAACAATTTATTATTACTTCGATTACAATCAATCTAGACTTGATTGTGCCAAGCACAAGAAAACATATTCTTCTCAACAGAAGAATTATTAGTGAAATCATCCGCCTTTACTTAGCAAAAACGTTTTTCTTGTAGTAAATAACGTACTTACTTCCATCGACGTGACAGAGTTCAAAGTGTTTTGAGATAACGGAGAATGTTTCCGTGGAAAATCTATTTCCCCTGTCATTCTGCGGCCAGTAGGGGACGGGAGTGAGTACACAACAATATATAGCAATCACACGAAATGTCACCTAAAGACGAACTCAATAGAATCTAAAATTCAGAAACGGAAGGCGCCGAACCTTTTCGCCTTAGAAAAAAAAAACAAGGGAAGAGGCTCGAGTCGGTGTTTTACGAGCGATTAAGATCAAAGCCGGACGAAAAAGTGAAAAGAATGCCTAGTTTTGATCCGAACCGTAATCATGTTTCTCATTCGAAGTGCACTCACCACTGTATGACCCATTAACCTTAATACATGGAATATCTTTATCAGAACAAACAGTATTTGGTTTGAAACTTTTATTGTACGTTTGACACGGTTATTGAAATACGATCACCGGTAAACCTTTAAGAGTATTTATACCTTGAGAATTTTAAATCGAAGAAAAGTGAGATAAAGGGAGCGGTGAATGATTATGGTCGTAAACGATCGCTGAATCAATTTCTATACATGTTTATCTGCGTCTAACTGTTGTCTCCGTCTCAATCCGTGTTCATCTTTTTCCCTCTCTCTTTCTCCTTCTGTGTCTTCTATATTATCTTATTTCCTTGGTTGTCCTGACACAGACATAGACACACATATACATTCAATATTCTACTTGCTACTTAGACACAATTTATGTTAATATATTTAAGTGATTGTAAATCAGTTTTCAAAAGACGATTTTTGGGAAATTCGCAGATTAGTTTTTTAATGGGTCCTCCACATAATGAAAACTGCGAAGCCTACATGTTTTTGGCGTTGATAAAAAATTACGGTTTTGTACTAATGCCTTCAATATCGTTCCCCAGTTATTCTCTTCAGAATACTTTTAACTGACGACACACTTAGAGCATGGAAATCGAAAGTGGGTTTGGTAATTGGTTTGCGACACAATTTATTAGTGAAATTTTAATGCGTATAATACAGCAGTCATCTAGACACGTGAGAAGAAGTTACAAAAATCGCTGTTTATATTCAGAAATATCACAGGGCATACGGATTAAAGATATCACCAGAAATATCGATAAGTATGGCGTTTACAGGCAAACACCCCATACGAATAATGATAGTAGTTGGAAATTGTATATTAGAACAAGTCAACACTCTTAATTGTCTGGGCTGTGATAACTATTATCATTAAACTAATGACTTAATTAATCAGCTGATACGATTTAAGAACGGTAGTGGAACGCTTACAGAAAGTTTAGGAATATGATAAGGAATCAAACACGCATGAAATTCCTCAAAATGTTGGCCATTTCGGTAGTAATCTACTCCAGTGAGACACGGGAGATTGCAAGATAAGATGAGAAGAAGATACAGCGTCGGAGCTGATATTCTTAATAGGATACTGATAGGCGCTGAAGAAGCTGATATTCATATCGATATACGGAAAATAGTTAACGGTAACATCTCTATTTTAAACAATAAATGAAAAAAAAAAGAATTGGTGTAGCCTATACTACGTAATAGCTTACCAGAGGGAGCATTCCGAACGGTGGTCGAATGAACGGTGAAACGGTGGCCACCGTTGTGCAGTGGTAGGCCGAATAAAAGGTGGGTTCCGGAACGGGCCTGTTGGGACTAATGCTTGGAAGCGAAGAGGACTAAAATGGAGGAGAAGATGAAGAAAAAGAAGGAGAAAAAGAAGGAGGAGGAGAAGAAGAAGGAGAAAAAGAAGGAGGAGAAGAAGAAGAAGAAGAAGAAGAAGCAAAACGCTTTCAGTCACTTACACTACACCACTTAATTTCATAATTGTTCCTTTTTTTCCTTAACGACAGTACCGCACCACAGTATTATTTTCGTAATTATGTGAATGTTATTGTTCTACTGTAACGCTGTTGTGTAGACTTGATTGTTTTCCTGCCCTCCCCGTTTCCCTTATCCGTCTTTTCCATACTTCGGTGACAATTTGCACTTGTATTATTTAGATTTTATTGCACACGATTAGCGGAAGTTTACGCAGATGGAAAGCGTATGTGATTCAGTTTTCTGGGCCGTTGCTCACATCTTAGTCGATTAACGGGTCTAGGAAAGGACCGTTCCCTATTCGGCTCGATTCCTTGGGCCATCTTCTGACTGTTCGGTATTCTCTTCATGAGCCTATGTCTGTCTGTCTGTCTCTCTCTCTCTCTCTCTCTCTCTCACTGCGCGCGCGCCCACACACACATACAATGCCATCGAAATAGGATACTAGTTCTACTTCCTTTCCCTGGTAACATTTTAGCTTCTGCGCCCGAAGTTTTGAATTCCAATATCTTTTGGGAAACCATTGCCCGCAATCCGAAAAGTCTCTAAAGGCGCCGGCAAGATTTCAGTTCCCGTTGTGGTGGGGATCTACAACATCAGCTGTTTTACAGAACAACTGTTTATTGTTAACAAAATTTTCAATTCGTAAAACTTTACGGTCGTTTGTAGACTCATGGATGGAGTATAGATACGAGTAATTTTGACGAGTGTTACGGACCAAGAAACGGTGTCGTATGCGAGGAGGAAAATAAACGTCACTGTCAATCGTGACAATGATGTTGATTATGTCAGAGATTAGTACACGCTGACGGACGTATTATCGACTCAATTAATAACCACTTGTCGCCTGAAGCCGCAACTCACTTAGCGTTTTCTGCTGCATAACCGCTGGGAAATTTCGCTTAATGTGCAGTTTGATCGGTAACGTTACTATTCAGAACAGTAAGGTGACAATCCAATGTGTGAAATATTTCCTAGGTCTATATCTCGACCCGAAGATAAGGGAAACGATACCGAACTAGCACTTTGACAGGAAGGGTTGGTGGAGGGGGAAGGGAGGATAAGCGGGAAGACGACAGTAGAAGACTGGATATTAGATTACCGGTTTAAAATTATCCGGGATACGCTATCGCATAAATTATGCTATATACCGTAATATCAGGATGTGATAATTACAAAAATTATAAGCTAACAAAACTCGGGAATATTTTCTACATAAATACACAAAACACTCCGGACTTTAAGCACACAAGAAAACGGGCACTAAATTCTGCAAATTGAAAGCTATTCAGATAGTAATGTATCGCCAGAGACACAAGGGGCGTATGAAAACATGACGGATGAAGATACACACATGCCCACATGCCATCGCAGATTATATTCTTAACACGTACGCTTGCATATTTAAAAGAATGATATAAAAAAGAAATGAAGTGTAACAATACAAAAAAAAAAAAATAGAGTTAATGCGATCATTTTGAGAAAGTTAACAAGACAGACTTCCAGTGGCGCCACTAGCATCAGAGGGCAGTTGTTCCCGTACGCGAACGTCTGTTGTCAGATGTCGGACACCAGGGGCCGATGTTATGACTAAATGACGTTTGCTACGCCTTCCGAGGAATACGGGAAGACCGAAGAAATGACGAAATCAATGTTTGACGAACGTGACCCGGTAGACGTTGAGAATGTCCCATTATTGATGAAATTGTCCGTCCGGCTTTCCCTGAAGATTTTGAGTATGTTTTAGGCGCTGCCACCTTCAGGTATCCTAACGGCCTGTTTCTACTGCGGTTAACTCTATGGCCAGCGGAATAAGGGAATGACAAATAAAACGGAGGCAGCATATCGAGAGAATGGAAGATATGAGACTACCTAGACATGTAATAAGATACAGACCTCAAGAAAGACGATATTTAGTAGGTAGACCAAGGAAGAGATGCCTTCAGTGAAGGCGGAGCAGGCTGTAAGCCTATACCTCTTTACGTCGTGGAGAAGAAGAAATAAAATTATTATTAGCCGGGATGCTAAAGAACTTGCATAGGCCTACGTAATACCTGAATCGATATG
Organism: Magicicada septendecula; assembly: GCA_034769895.1. Lineage (NCBI taxonomy): Eukaryota > Metazoa > Arthropoda > Insecta > Hemiptera > Cicadidae > Magicicada > Magicicada septendecula. The sequence continues at coordinate 394,069,239 of CM068373.1, read as the reverse complement.
GGAGGGTTTTGGCAAGAAACGTCCAACGTTTAAAGGCCGGATGTCTCGCGATAAGAATGACGAAACAATTGACGCAAACATAGCTAAAATTTTATACGGTCATTGTTGTGCATTACTTTCGTACGTATCGAAACTCGGGTAAGAAAATATCCCTCAAACTGATACAGCGACACGACTGGCCCCAGCTAAACTACAGAATGCGCTGTTGTTGTTGGAAAAGTCAAGACAGTCCAAAAGTCAAGTCGCGGTTCGGATTTTACGGTGAAGAGAACGGACGACCATAAATTGGCCACTTCCTTGGCTCATAGAAAATCAGAATATCAACGACGAATAAAATCCAGGTATCTGAATTGACTTTTCTGATAAATGGAGGCGTAGCGTTTTTACTGTAGAGAGCTACTAAATTTGTGATGACGTGATGAAGTCGGTAACTTAAGTATAGTTGAAGTTGGTGGCTCTACGTAGGAAACATGGCACTATCCGATGGCACAAACTATTAAACAACGTTACCATATCGGTGTCATTAAGTCATGGAGATTACGTCATTGGGAAGACGTCATGTTTTTCAAGTAGCTGAACAAACAGTTCAATTCGTACAGCGTACAGAATATCTAAACAATTTTTTTATTCTCTAGACAGTTGTGGTAGAAAAAGAAGTTCTGTAATCGCCAATCGTCCAGTCTACTGGCGATGTAGCCTTAGGGATTCGGTTAGTGAACACTTGAGGAAACGAAGAGGCGTGATTGAACATCGAATTATGAATTATTCGTGTAATACAGACAGAATGAAAGGCGACTGGCGTACGACGAAGGGAGTGACAGAGTATCTCGTTGCGTTGTCATGTCATTGATTACATATACAAGACGTTTACACGGCCCTCTGGGGGGTGAGACACGTGTGATTTGCAGGTGCTTCCTCGTTCGCTGGCGCTACGTACGAATTCCGTAAACGGAATAGGGTTTGCATAGTGACTTGCTTTACCTACATGCAAACCAGGTCCAGCTGCCTGGACATTTCGGTAATACTTCCGTCTGTTATGCTTGTATGCTTAGGCTTACATGGACTTTATACTCACAAGTGCGTGTTGAATAATTTTTGTTCTTTATTTAACTTTCAGAATGCGGACTGGATGCTGAGAGTAAATGAAAAAAAAAAAATCTGTTACTCATTTTGTTACACATATACACTAAAAATAAGATGATCAGAGAATCGTTATCTGTCATAATATCTGTAAATCATAGTATTTACCGTTGATAAATATTATGAGAAACAGACGAAACTGACGAACAGAGCATGCACTTGTATTTAAGGTATTTAAGACTTAAGTAATGTGGAATTTAACTTGGAAAAGTACAGTAAATAGTAAAACAGCGTTTCGGACTGTAATTTTAGATTTAGAAAAGTACGGTTGAAGGAAAACAGCGCTAGGGAGATGGACTTTTATGAAGCAAATTATGAAACCTAGAAGCGAAGAAACGTGCTTATGAATAGCTTGAATTAATCGGAGATTGAAGTACAGGTAGAGGTGTGTCTTCCGAACAACACCACATCCGTAAAACTTAGGAAATCTTTCATCACAGGCTGTCTAGATTACTTAATGAATTTATTTGTATTGCTCCCGCTAAAGAATTTCTTTGTAGCCTACATATACGCCTACTTTTAGAAGTTGTACCTAGAAAGATTGTTATGTTGTTAATTTTCTCCTTGACTGTTATACGATTTGAAAGTCGGAATTTATAGCAGGCAGATATAAACAAACCAAGCAGCCTTTGAATTGTGGTTATCTAAGGATGGTAATTTTATCATTCTTATGGTGGCCCCGAAACGTCTGTTGCAACTAATAGCATTAGACCAAGGCCTAACAGCCCGGCAAGGAATAACGATTTTAACAGAGTTGATGTCGGCCGTGAGAACCTAAGACATCAATTATGGTAATTTTATTTTCAGTATACGAATTACCCACTATGCGTTACGAAACGATCCATATGGAGCCGAAGCGCTTCGTATGCTGAAAAAAGAATAAAAGGTAATGGTTGCTGTAGAAAAGAAGGAGCGAAGGGCATAGTGATACGAATTTCTATGACCTATAACGATCTCCAACTTATGACGGGAGACGGAGTGATAACAAATAGATAATGTCACTGTTAACTCAATCAGAACCGAAGGTCGGTGACCCGTAAGAGAGTCTGTCCATTACATCGTGGACACGTGGGTAGAAGTCGAATTACTGCAGTTCCGATTCTTATTTTTGGCTTAAAACTATCATGTCATTTTGAGTTTTATTATTCGAAACGAAAAAGTCGATCAGAAGAAATCTACACGGTGCAAACGAAAGGCCGTATTGTAGCTATTTTGCAGAAGCGTCCGAGTCTTAACAGCGATATCCGCAGATTTTGTAAAGTTTAATGAGTTTTTAAGTTACCGTGATACCGTTTTACTTTTGATGCGGTAATAAAGTTTCTTCGCGCAACAATTCCCTCGACGGTTTCAATTTTTATCAAACAAACCAATGCTAGTATGACAGCAAACTCTGAATTTTCTTAAATAACTTATGAAACGCTGTTTTAAAAATAAGTCAGAAGCCTCTCATTAACAGTTTCTGGTTAACAGTTATTTGTAATTATCTATCACTTTTTCGGCACGTGTAAAAGACGAATTTTGCTTTGTGACACCTACATTTCAACTTTACATTTAAAGACAAATTTATTTCCAAGAAATCAAAAGCCTTGCCCTGCGTTTGTGGACGACAACTGTAAGTTGTTAAAGATAAGAGGGATTTTATCCCCCCCCCCTGAAACTTACTTGTATCTGCTTTTTTCTTGAACTTAATGGTTTTTTCCCTTACAAATCTCCATATGGTGTGCTCTCATAAAAGCATTTTTCCCGCCTATACTTTATGCGATCTTTACGAAGGGTCGCATTCACAGATTATAGATAAACAGCAAAGATTTTTTCCTGCTTTCCTTTATGTTCTGGTCACTTCCATTTAAATCCTCTTTGAACTCTAAACAGACATCTGCGTCTTTGATTTATTCCCTGTGCACTTTTTTCCTTAACATTGTATATTTTCTACAGTTTATATTAAAAGAGAATCTTTCAATCTGTTTTTAGATTTAAAAATGTCATTTAAAAACTGACTGAAATTCAATAAGCGGTCATTAAAAGCATGTATTTGTATGCGCCGCAAAAAACTGTATTATTTGTTATATAAACCAGCTAAAGTATGCCTAACATTGTTTCAAACTAATCACATCATGTAGCTTCGAAAAACATAGTCATTTATGAGAATAAATAGTATACTACAAATTTAAAAAATACAAGTTATCATCATCATCTTCTTCTTAACGGTTTCCTATTTCACAGTTCACCTTTCTTAGGTCTAACAACGTTTCTTCTGCCTCTAGGGTTGTAATCTTTCGCCATATTTGATATTATATGCTTACTTCCATTATATTCATGTGTTGAATTGATTTTCTTCTGTATTATTTAATCCTTTCATTAACTGCAAAAATATTTAAATCACTTTTTACCTTTTAATTTCTAATATGATCTCGTCTATTACACCTTTTAACTGATCTGAGAAATTTAATTTCTGCTGTTTGTACCTTCTGTTCATCTTTTTTCTTTATGACCCAAGTTTCAGATCTGACATATCCCTACATACCCAAGTCTCATCAAGTTGTGGCATATCTCAATCAAAGGCAAAATTAATGGCCTTTATAGGAGACGAACCGGTTCGAACCAAAATTTGCGTAGACAACACATGTATAGGACAAGTAAAAAGTAAAGAAAACATCAACATTAAAACGAGTTTTTAAAATTATTCCGTTACCACTTTATATAACGGAAAGTAGGACTAATTTCCAATTTTGTCCTACGATTAATAAGGAATTTCGATTCGACCTACTTACAATGAATTTCAGAGTTTTCACTTAGCAATTGTTTGCTTCATTTATAAATATTAAATCCACTTTTTCCTTTTTGAACTAGCCTACCCCAAAATTTCTTGTTTTAGCAAGTTAAAATCAATACGAATGTGCAAACGTGAGAGTTAATTGGAGCGTAACGTACAGATCCGAATGTCGCAAGTAAAGAATTGAAGGAAAATAAAAATAGTAAAAAATGCAAATTCTTACGAAAACATTGTGGTCTCATTTGACTGTAAAAAGCATTAAACAAAAATGTTTTAACAAAATAAATATAAAGGAACAATAGTAGGTAGAGTTGTTCAACATTTCTAATGTGGTGTGACTCTTTGAGAAGGAGACCAGCCAGTCCGACTCTTCGGGGCAGATAGAAGCTAACGCCTGTTTAGTAAGTAGTCTTATACGAAACAGCAGCCGAGAGAAACGAAAAATGAGAGATACCAGGCAAACTATAGGATCATCATTGCTAAGAGTGAGAGACGACTAACAGGGGATGATCGGGAAGACAAAGGGTCGGGTCTCGAAGTCTGTAAAATTCTAGCGTAAGTTTATATGTAATATTTACAAAACATTTATTTCCGTATTCAAGAGTTAAAGAGGCCAGACCGTGAAAAATGTTTTTAAACTAAATTTTTAGTTTCCAGCTTTAAAATTCTTCTTCTGGAAAGTGATAAATCACTAGCATTTCATGCACTAGCATTTATTTCGTACATGTGACAGTATTTGCATATTTCGTGTGACGTCACCTATTAACCCACTAAACCTAATTCACATAAACAATTCAGTATTTAAAAATTATTAATAAAATAAGGACCTTGGAGCAAATAACCGTGTTATGTAAAGATATAAAAATATCAGATCGACGAAAAACTTTCTGAAGGAGTATCAAATATGACCTTAATGTGGATATGTAGGCTTTATTTGGTAGAGAATACACACGTTTCCTATTAAATGCATATTTTCCATATGTAAGCACACATAACTCTATATTGAAACACGTTAGAGACTTGGGTTTTTTTTTTGTTATGTACGTCTCATAACATTGCTCGTATTGAACCTAAAACCAAGACTGAAGACTAACATGAATATTTAATATTGTTTCCAAAAAAAAAATTAAATTTACGTCTTTTACACGTTTTTGAGAAGCGGAAACAGCTTGGTATACAGTTTTAAAAAGTGTACTGATTGGTTAGCAGGAAATCCTAGTATTGGAGTTTGGAAAACATACAAAAGTCTCTTTTTCTTCTTCTCCTCTTCAGGGATTAGGTTATATAAACCTGTTCCGGCAACCATCTCATCCTCGGACGACCCACATCTCTTCTACCAGTGGCTTTATGGTTCAGTGCCACATACGGCAATCGATCCTTTGTCATCCTTTGCAGGTGATCCCACAATTGTCTTCTGTAAATTGAAATAATTTAATTTATGTCCTTACGTCAAGTTCTTCTCTTATATCTTGATTCCTTATTCTATCTTGAAATGTATAATTTAAAATATTTCGAAGAAACTGCATTTCAGCACTCTGAATCTTGCCGCTTTCCTTTTTTCTCATGACTCACGCCTCATTGCCATAAATCAACATGGGGATTGCAATTGTCCTATAAAATTTAATCCTTGTGCTGTGTCTTGTTTTATTTCTAAGAGTTCTATGAATCGTACCACAAATATTCGTAAATTTATTTACCTTCTCTCTTACATTATATTCAGATTCATAGCTTACTGCACAGCCGAGATATTTGAAACTGGTCACTTGTTCTAAAGTGCTGTTGTTTATAACTATCTTAGTCCTTACTGGATATTTACCTTTAAAGGCCATGGTTTTAGTCTTTCTTGCTGAAATTGTCGGTGAGTACTTTCTTGCCACTTCTTGTAATTGAAACATAGCTCTTTGCAAATCATCCTCATTTTCTTGAATAAGAACTATGTCATCCGCATATAGTAGGAAACCCATACAAATTGATTTGTTAAACTGTATTCTCGAAGTCACTAAATTTATAAAGTTATCCCAAAAAACAGTCTGGACTCATGTCATAGAGCTGTGGGGAACGACAAGTAACTCCAACGCTGGAATACTCCAGCGCTTCCACAACAGTGGAGTACTCGGAGCCATCACAAATGCCCCATGGTACGTACGCGACAATTACCTCGTAGAAGAGGTAACGCGATGACGCGCCAATTACAGCTAGAGACAGTAAGACCATCGCAACGTACTCGCCAAGGAGCTTCAGTCTAACGGCGGTGAAGTGCGCACACTAGAACGTTTCAAACCCAGTGAACTAGTGAACAGATTTGTAGTGACTATTTTAAAACAATATGTAATTTATAAAGTGTATTTGCTGTAGCACTTGATTGTAAATGGAAGCGCTTTACAGAAAGCACATCCTGTATGAATTTTTCAATCAATCAATATTGCTAATAATACTCGCTAAGTAAACAAAAAAAGTCTTAAAAAATAGTTTTTTGAAAAATCGCCCCAAATTAATCTGTTATCAGTCTCTCTTCTTCTTGTGTCTTCTATCCTAAGATTGGTATGTAGTAGCCTTCCATTGTGATCGATCTTGTGCTATCCTCTTCATTTCCTCATAAGTTTCACAATTTACATCATCCACAATTTGCTTTATATACTGCAGCCTTGGTCTTCCCTTACATCCTCTACCTTCTGTTGTTCCTTTTATCACCAATTTTAGTAGTTCTTTATGCCACAGTGTCCAATAAGTTCTAACCTTCTTCTAATTATCCTTTCCAACAAACACCTCTCATTGCTATTCTGTTCATCACCTCTTCATTTGTAATTTTCTCAGACCAGTTTATTTTTACCATCTTGCGATAACACCATATCTCAAATCTGAGAAGACTCCTTTTTTTCTTCGTACCTATTGTCCACGACTCGCAACCATATATGGCAATGCTCCATATAAGACTCGTTAGGAAACGTAATCAGTTATCCTACAATTATATAACTGATTATCAGTATATATAAGTTATCAGTATATACAATTAATTGGGTTCACAGTATACAAGGTTGGTTATGTATACCTTAAATGGGTATCTTCGTACCTAGCTACGAAGCAAAAGTCCATTTAATTAAACATAAATGTAAATAAATAAGTCGATTCTCACACCACAGATTACGTCTACGGACCGAATTGGCGACTACGAATTGGCGTAGTCATAATAGAAGCGGTAAAATTGAAAATGTAAAGTTATTTCTGACTAAAGGGTATGTCAAAGGAGAGGTGACCAAAGCAGGTACGGAAACGGGCACCACCCGATAGAAGGAAAACAGTAAAGCCTGGAGAAGAATTTTGAGGACGGCATAAGTGCAAGAAGCCTCTCGCAAGAAAACGTTTGTGTTCGGCGTCGATGGAGCTAGGATGTGACAAGGGGTGACAAAGACGCTAACTGCTGATGATGACAACTAGTATCATTTATTCCTAAAATTGGAAATCGTACAACTGTGTCGTCTGCATACAGTTGTCCGTTTGGACATTAGGTTTGTGACAGTAAAGTTTGAAATTATCTGTACAGAAGTAGGAGTTACAATTAAATTTAACCCTGTGGTGTGTGCGTGCGTGCGTGCGCGTGTTTGGTCCTATAATCAATACGATCCGGTAGAACGTGCGATTCAACTGAGACCGAACGGACATGGATTCACTGTCGTCCGCGTTACTTCCAGAGCCCCACAGTGAACGGCTTATTAAAAAGTCGAATAAAGTCACTATCCGTTTGTATACAATGCGCCTTTTGGAAGCCGACGGCGTGGAACACAGATCGTGTGCGGACTGACCGGTGTGTCGTCACATAAGGGACACAAAAACTCACCCTCATCAACTTCATTGATTACATGGGGGAGAGACAGAGACAGAGGCACGTGGTTTGGGAGCAGGAGATCGTAGATAATGGGATGTGGTGGGGGAGGGGGATTGCATTTTGCATAGAGGAGGTTTAATAATGACAGTAGGTACGTACGCGCGCAGTGTTATTGGGATCGGCAATGGGTGGTGGAGATGGATGCATTGAAAAGACAGATATAGCCTACGTACTGTAGTATTAGCGCGCGCGTGCGGGTACGCTCGCCGCTCCAACACGATTTTATTTTACAAACATTACGACCGGACCCGACTACAATCGCAATTACTACTGTTTTTACAACTGTAATCACAGGTTTAATAGTGCCGCTATCACGATTTGAATTACCGCCCATATACTGCGCTTGCCCTCTCTGCAGTTGCACAATACTCCACGTCCTAACGGATATATTAATTATAATAATAATAATTTTAGTAACACTACTAATTATTATTAAAGTTTCGAAACAGACCATAACAAAAACAAACATGTTGTAATGTTTGTGACGACGCTTTCAATAAGCATAACAACGCTTATTTCAATAACGTTATACTAAACGGATATTATTATAAATATAATTATTGTTAATCAAAATGATATTTAATGTTACTAATAGAATAGTTTTAATAATATTTCGCAATATTATTCGCGTGAACAGTTATTCTTACGGTGGCGTATCTAGAATTTGGCCTGGGGGGGGGGGTCCGGTCGTGTCGGCTTTAATAAAAAAAGAAAAAACAAGTTACGGCTAATCAATATTATCATATTATTTAAAGTGGCTGAAATAAGTCCCATTAAAGAGAACGGCAATAACACAATAAAAATACGCGTTATTGAAACATTGTTTACGTATGTTTGATAATTATTGACTGAATTGATTTTCTTATATTTCATATTTCAAACATATACGCTAATGATGTGTAATAGCCTATACCTGTTTGTATATTTAAAAATTTTAATTATTTACTACTATAATAGTAGTAAAATACTATATTTACTACTGAAAAAATAATAAAACACCTAAAAATTGTGAGATTAACGAAATTCGTCAGGTTTTTCGACGCTCTGGGAGGGTGTCCGGTCCCGTTCGTCCCCCCCCCCCGTAATACGCTCCTGTATTCTTAGGAACTAGAATCACAGAAGACGGAAAAAGTAAGAGAGAACGTTTGAGTAGATCGTACAGGCTAATGTGGCATTTAACGATAAATGAAAATTACTGACTTCTAAAGAAATAGCCTTGGAAACAAGAAAGAGTTCCTGAAGAGTTACATGTGTACTACTACACCTCGCAAAGCAAGACTAAGTGTTGAATATTCCTTAATATTAAGTTTTACGTTGTAGTGCCAAATACTACAACTATGCTCTCAAAGCAAGTGTTACTTCTAAATATTAAATAACATCAATGTGATAACTACTGACTTTATGTTATAAGTTATCTTATATTTCACTTATTCTATCTTTAGGATACTTGATCTAGTTATATATGTCTAACTGTTGGTATTCAACTACTGAACTTAACTCTTACTTTGGCGTAGCGACTCTTATAATTGATCTCAGGGTGTAATAATTAATAAACAAATATAAATGTGACAAATTGTACGTTTAATACTCTTCTTGAATTTAAAGATGACATTACTAATATCAATATTCAATTTCTTATAATTATTCTCTTTTTTAATTGTGGATTCTTTTTTAACTGTTTGAGTTACCAAAAGAATTGAACTTTAATTACAATATTAAAATGAATGTTCATATAATTTTTACTTGTTTGTTGAATTCCGTGTTTACGGTGCGGAGTGTCTCCTCAAACGTCGTCGGTCCTGTGATTCTACGGTCCACTGCTGCTATGTAGATCCCCGTCAGTCGCACTCGTTCATTCTTTAACTTTATATACACTAGTTTCACATGCACCAGACACACTTCACCTTTTATGATTTAGTGAGAATACAACGGTGAAGTGTTACACAATATTTTCTTACACATAGTATATAAGTTATTGGATATAAGTGCTTCCAACACGGACACGATAGGCTGATACCGTCGGATTAATTAGTACACGACGAGTTCCGCTATATAATTTCTCAGCTTTCCGTAACTTTACACTTCGAACTACGATTCAATCTCAGAAGAATTATGATCGCTTCGATAAATACTTAATACTTTATTAGAATAATGATTACTGTTTGAAACTTCTTCAACGATTTACTTTCATGAATTTCTATTACTTCGGTGATTCAAATACGACTGTTAGTTTTACTGTTTTGATAACTTCACTGTATACAATTTACTACGTTTGCGAATATTATCTGTTTAATTTATCAACTAACTAAAATAATAATTCCTTAACACACCGATTACGAGTCTAAATAAATTTAGTATCTCCGCAGACTGCCTGAAATTTTTCCAACTACGTTTTTTATACCCGACTTAAAACTACCCTCACCAAATATTTACAAAATACACTCTGATTGGTTTCACTACCGCGAAATACAAATTTACCCAATCTACCCCGAGAATTCACCCGCTAAAAAAATGACGCTTTACTCCATTCGTCACCCCAACAGCGCGTGTGGAAATAGTGGGAAAGACGCGTTACTCGAATGTCTCTGTCTACGCTCTCTGTCTTACATAACGGTATTTTATTGTTGAAAGCACTTAAATTCACCAGCTTTCACCTAATTTTTGCTAGTTTCTAAGTATAATACATTTTATGATAGCCAGCCTTCTACGTGACTTTTTGTACCTTCTGGCCGTCTGGCAGGCGCAAACTCAAGGTTTTGTTCCTTTTGAACACATACCGCTCTGGTATCTTTTTAACTGCATTTACTTAACATCGTTTTTTTTTTTACAGATTTATATTTGATATCTATGACATATGAATTAATCCCCGTAATATATGAATCAAATGAATGAAATATCCCCGTAATATGAATTAATCCCCGTATTATGCGTCACGAGAATTTGATAAAAACAGTAACAGAAGGTTACACTGAACGGAAAATAGGGAGAGGAAGACCGAGACTCCAGTAGCCTATATGAAACAGATTATTGGTGATGTAAGTTGTAGTTCCTATGAGGAGATGAAACGGAAAGCTCAGAGAAGATCGTTGTGGAGAACTGCTACAAACCAATTTGCCGATTGCTAACTGAAGAAGAAGAGAACAGTTATTATTCACAGTCATTAGCCGGTCTGTCAGGCCGTGGTCTAGAGTCTATTTTGAAAGACGTTTCGGCATCGGAGGCCATCATCAGTGTCGGTAACAATTGGCACGGTGTCCGCCAATTCACCCCAGTCATGAGGTAGAGACTATGTATTTTGTTTAAAAAGGCCCACTTTTATCGACGTTCATGCCAGCACGACCTAAGCTGGAAAACAGCATCAACCAATCAGCAACAAATGCTATCTGATTGGCTTGGAAGCACAGCATGCCAAATCCTCTTTAATAGGACGCTTTCTCCTCTTCTGTTCAGCGCGCACTCGATGCGTATACGACGGAAAGCTGGAAAGTTGCCGTCAACGAAACCAAGAGCTCCGCGGTGCTATTCTCAAAGCGCCGGAGAGAACCACGAGGCCGAGTGAGACTCGGTAGAACGTACCTGCCCTGGTCGAGAGAGGTTAAATACCTCGGTGTCCACCTTGATCGTCGGCTCACCTGGCGTGCCCACGCTGAGACGATGCGAAGGAAAGCGTCCGCTCGTCTCGCGCAACTGTTTCCGACACTCGTCAACAAGGCTATGACCCGCAAGCTGGGTAAGCTGATCGTCAACGCGTATCTGTTGCCGATCATTACCTATGCTATTCCCGTCTGGGGCTACCTCGCAACCGTTCATAAAAAAAGGTTGCAAAGCGTTCTCGATAGAGGTCTTCGGCTAGCGGCCAAAGTCCCCTATCGGTTTTCTTCTCGTCTTTTGAGAAGAGGACTCGGTGTCCGCTCCTTGGAAGACACCGCAAGGCGACTTGCACGTAAATTTTACGTCGAGCTGCGAGGACCCAGACACACCCTCTCATAGCTGGCCTTGGCGAGTACCGAACACGTCCAGGTGATTCTTGGAAACGGTCTCGACAAATACTGTACTAGTCGACCTAGTACGAGCATATCGTTGTAGCGACCACTAACAATAAATAAATAAAATTCCGTCTGGACAGGATCACTAGGCAGGAGCCCCTACCGGAGGCTCGGTACTAGGAACCCATTGGGTCGTCTCACGACGCCCAACCCAACAGCTCTGGCTCTGGCAGCAATCTTCTGTTCATCGCGACGGAACCATGTTCAAAGGTCTCCACGGAAAAATATGTTATTATTCATTAACATACATAAATATTTCAATATGTAGTTTAGCTCCATCAACATGCTACCTAATACGTCACAGCTTACTCGCGGTTCTGTTGCCTTGCGAGGAGAGATCCATCATTTCAAGACGTCTTTTTCTCCCGCTTCGAGAATTCGACCAAAACAGGATGGAACAGTGTGCCAGCACTCTTGCACCACGTCACGGTGACTTCCGCTAAGCAAGAACACGATTTGCTGGTTTACCATCGTCTCACCAAAGGAACCTATAAAACTTAGATTATTTAGTCCCCGTACAAACCTAGCGCGCGGTGTGGCAATCAATTTCATTAAACGACCCGGTTATTACCACCACTGTTACGGCAATGAAATTCTGAAAACACATTTTTGGTTTTAATTTGTTACCGCGCGTAATTATCGGGCGTTATGACACATGACAACGCGAACAGCTGCGGCCAGTAATGAATTGTAGCGGCAGAAATTGTTGTATAATTCGGTACAACGCGGAAAGTAAAATCATGTAGTGGCGGCGACCCGCAATTTGTCCGTTAGCTGGGCGAGGACAAGCGAAATAATGAACTCGCTCGCCGCCCGTTTGTACTGTATTACGCCGTGTTTACACGTGTTTAAGATTAAATAATGTAAACCCGTCAGCATAATTGACACTAATGGACGACTGCTAACAATACGTACTGCTAATAATAATAATAGGCCTACTAATAATAATAACGACGACAGCATAAAGATTCAATTTTTTCATCGGCTTTTCCCATGATAGACATGCGATTAATGAAGTGGGTAAGTACGATCCTAGAAATAGTGTAACAAGCAAGAACTCGATTGCATACATCTAGTGATCGGTCGTCTGAGAACGAGCCTGGACTTGTACCTCTGATTGTTCGGACCCGTGCTAAGACACAGGGAACAAACATTGTTCACTCTGGTTTCTGAAGTACGATCCCACTAACATACAAGACCAGTAAAACGCAACCGTAACGATGAATTATTAACCACCATAGTAGGAGATTATTGCCTTTCTTGACTTTCAAAAAGCATTTGATAGTCTGGATAGGGATGTCTTGTGAAAGATTATGATCAGAATAGGTTTTCTTTCCATCCTGTCTGTATCAGAACAATTCTGTTGTCATTGATATTTGTAAACGATTGACAGTGCCAGTTGAGACAAATAAAGGAGTTAGACAAGTCTGTTGCATCTCCCTGATACTTTTTACTATTTATTTGGACGATATCATTAAAAGATGGAAGGACAATTTTTAACGTAGAATTGAGCTTTCTCCGCAATGTATACTTAGCATTATTTTATATGCAGACGATGTTGTTATTATATAACATACAGAAAATGACTTGCAGAGGGGGGTATTCATCTTGAGGAATGTAGCAGAGGAGCTGGTGCTATCTCCACATAAAACAAAAGTAATAGCTTTTGGAGGGAAGTATTATCCAGTAAGGACAAAGGTAGAGGTAAATGGAAACATCTTGGAGCAGGTATCCAGTTTTAATTACCTTGGATGCGAAATATCTCCCGCAGTTGATTGTGATGTTGAAAATTAGCTTAATAAATTTAAACATATATGTAGGGCAATCCGTAGAACCCTAAAATACAAAACTATGAAAGACGCTAGGCTCAAGTTTTATAAGACTATTGCGCTGTATGGGAGTGAGACTTGGGTACTTTCACAGAGTGACAGAGGGAGTTTACATCAGCAGAAATGAAATTTCTCAGGTTAGTCAAAGCATGCACGTTACGAGACAGAATAAGTAATGCACATGTAAGGCGAAAATTACAAATTTTTAAATTATAGGATGGAATTACGGAATTCGAGACCAACTGGTGCAAGCATTTGGGAAGAATGCAGCAAGATCGTCTTCCCAAACTTGGCTTGAATTATAATTACACGATACAGGGTATCGTATAGTGTGGGGCGTCCGAGGATGAGACGGTTTCCGGAACAGGCAATGCAGCTTAATCCGTGAAGTGGAGATGATGATAGAGTAGATCATTGTAAGAATAATATTTATATTTCTTGTGAACTGGGAAGTTGTACTGTGATATCCTAATAAACGAGAAACGGTTAGAGTTTTAGTATACAATACAATACAATACAATACACGATGTGCAATACTAGTAGCGTGTACGAATATACTTTTAAACGTAGCGTGTCGTAAACGGATAGAAAAAGACGGATAAAATCAGGTCGTAGTTTTCCAAATATCATATCTTTAGAATTCATTTCGAAACCTCTGAAGATAACTGATACAGTCAGTGAAATGTGGATCAGGTCAGTTAAAACCATAAAAAGTAATATAGGCGTATAACTACTTGCAGTAGTAATTTTAATTAGATAATATATAATATTTTCCAAACAATATAAAGTTATTTGTTGTTCTGTTTGTTTTTCGTGAAAAAATCTATGTATGATATTTTGTACATGCAAAACAAAGAAATTTTGTTGTGTGACGTCGTGAAATGCAAGGCACACAAGATATCCGTTACCCAGCGCAGACCGTAATGAGGAAGGATCGGTTACAAACGTAGGTTAGGTTAGGTTGGGATAGGTTAGATTAGACTAGGAATTAATATAATTACGTATAATGGTAATACAACTTACACTGCGTTACGTATTGTAAGATTTCGATCGATCTCTGCTCTCCTGTAGCTAGTGCAAACCTATAGTAGCAATTGATGAACAAACGAACGTTTAAGAGCCGGTGAGCTAGTTCACCGAAAATATCGGTTCCTCCATTTACTAATACAGGCAATGTGATTACGTTTTACAACACTATGCGTTCCCAGTTGTTGAACCCGGATGGGTAATTTAAGAGAGGTCGTGAACAGCGAGTGAACCAACGACGTTCCGCTTTGAATGTGGGCGCCGTGACCAATACACCGCCCTAGCATCTTCAGATTTGATCGGTTAACAAAAGCATGAAAATCAATAGCATCTTCGGCAGAATAAATCTAAATCATAACTTCGAGTATAGCGGAATGCGTTGTTGTTTACGCGGACGCTCGGAGTGTAAAGAAACGTGGAGCGGCAGCCGGCGTATGATCCGCGACGTGGCACAGCAGACGGCGGCCACACAAATCTGATTACAACGGACACACGGCATAATTGCCACATGTCACTGCAGACATGTTGTGTACGCAAGAGACTCGCAATGACAGATCACTACAACGTGAGTCACTGAAGCATTATTCTTCCGTTTTTAATATTTTCAAAATACTTGTTATTATTCTTAAAAAATGTTTATGCTTAGTTACGATATGCACCGGCTGATATTTTTAAAATTAAATTAAGCTGTTCGATCTTGACTTGACTCTATTCTTAGAGAACTTGTAACCCATTAGCATCACATTTAAAAATTATGACTATTAACTTTGAAATGGTCTGAAGTTTTTCGTATTTGGGCTCTTCGGTAAATGAAAACAATGATATAATTGAAGAGATAAATAAAAGAATTCAAAATGCTACTATGGGCTGATGAAATACTTTAATCCACAACGTCTACACCGTGAAACCAAAGCTAGACTATATAGAATATTAGTAACACCGGTCCTGATGTAAGGAAGTGAAACACGGGTACTGACACGGGGCAACCTGTTTCGAATTGCATCTTTTGAAAGGAAAATACTTAAGAAAATTTATGGACCCATTATGGAAGGTGGAAAGTGGAAAATAAGGTACAACAGAGACCTCTATAAGTTATATAGATCACCTGATACTGTGACATCAATTAGGATAGCTAGACTGAGGAAACAGCAGGACATGCACAGAAAATGAATCAGGAGGATGTTCTTAAGAGGATTATGAAATGCACAGCAGAAGGAAAGAGAGAATGTGGAAGACCCAGACTACGATGGATTGATGGAATCCATCATTGGCTAAGGAGCGGGAAGTCTGGAGAAAATCCTGAGGTAAGCTGAGGCCCACTGTGCGCTGTGGAACTACTGATGATGATAATGATGATGATGACTCTATTCTTAACAAGATTCGATGTCAACGTGTCTTCTGTCAGGATATGTTGTTACGTAACAACGATATTTAGTGTGATGGGATTAAACTAACACAGAGACGTATTCAAAGGTCATTCTACAAAATAGAATAATCTATTTTCTAAGCATTTTTCAATAAACAATAGCAATCAATAGAATCCTTTTTAAATAAGAGTTTGAAACTCGCACCTTATACCATTTCACAGATTACAACACACATTCCAAATTGTCTCAACACCCATGCAGTTGAACCCATGCATAAATACAGACGCAGTTAAAGTAAATTGCGAGTAAAAACAACTACGCTTCAGAATTCTGTGCTATTTGTAGCTCTTATTTCTTGCATCGTCACGTATCTTAAACTCATAACACTTTTCTTCTTCTTATTCTACTTCTTCAATACATGGCTTGGGCTATAGCCCGTTCCGACTTTGCAGAGACTCTGACCATTTTTCCCAGGGTCTTCAACGATCTCTCGTCCCCACTGGCCTATACTCAAACGCTTGTTTAGGAATAGGCGTGTCTACCACGCGTTCCACATGGGACTTCCAATTTTGTCTGTATTCCTTCATTCTATCCAGAACAGACTGTAACTTCAGGTCTTTCCTTGTGTCGTCGTTTTGTAGATGATCTCTCTCAAACTACATTCCTTAACTGCTCTTAAAATTTTCATTTCCGCGGGCTGTATTTTTTAAATATCTTTTTGCAGCAGAGTCCATGTTTTACACCCATACATTAAAGTCGGCACAGCCACGACCTTAGAGAAATTTAGCTGTGTCTCCCTTTGCATTTTATTCTTCAATAGTCGCCTTATTGTTCCACAGGTATAACTAAATTTATTTAACTTTCTCTCGGTATCGTTGTCCTTCCTATACGAGATATGACATCCCTAATAATTAAAATATGATACCTGCTCCAAAGCACTATTATCAATTACAATTTCATAGCACTTTCATTTACCAAAAATTTGCCAGGCTGTTAGGTCGTGGTCTAGTTTGTTCACGTTTATCAACAGACGTTTCGTCCATAACGATGACCGATGTTCATAAACACGAACAACTTAGACCACGGCCTAACAGTCCGGAAAATTGTGATTATGTAAACGCCGGCCGTTAAAGCTAACGTTCATTTATAGTAGCACTTTTATTTTTATGCGCCTCCGAGAGGTGTCTGCACTTGTGGAAATTTACAAGAGAATCTAACTTCTTGAACTGGGTGCCAAACATGCGTCTTACTCAGTTCCCATGCAATACATCGACACAAGTTTTGCATGCAACTTATGGCTTTGGTACGTCATAATGTGGAACTTGAGAATAAAAGAGACCGTACTGTGCGTTCTCACGTTGGTTTGTAAACTCACACTCGAAGACGAAAAGAAAAGATAGGTCTATCGGAAAGTAAACGACACTTTTGTTTACATAGTAATTGACTCGACGACTGTAACGAACACGACATAACGAGGGAAAACGGAGACAACGGGCTCGAACAGGGTTGGCGTAAGTAGTACAGTAGTAGGGAGGCCGACGCGGATGCACACAAACGTCTTGACGACATAGGCCTACGACATAACTAGACCTTAGCCCCTGACGCATACCGACTGCTTCGTGTATTTCCGTAACTCTTCGTAGAGCTGAGTAGGGCGCGAATATCCAATTTTTACCCAATGCTACGAGCAATGTACGAAATCCTTCGACGTTGAATTAGGCGGGAAATGTACATTAGAAGACACAACGTGCTGTTTAATGTATTGTGTGTGTGTGTGTGTGTGTGTGTGTGTGTGTGTGTGTGTGTGTGTGTGTGTGTGTGTGTGTGTGTGTGTGTGTGTGTGTGTGTGTGTGTGTGTGTGTGTGTGTGTTAAGTAATAGTGTGTCGGTAATTATAGTATTAGTGTTAGTTACTACACCAGCGTGTTTGTAAATAAACCGTGACAGTAGTTTGGTTTTAAAATATTGCTATACTGTTTCATTTTAATTATCTGTGGGTGTGTTAATTAACAGCGTGTGACAATCATATATTAATTATAATTTTATTCTTTAATATCACTGTGATTATCAAATAAAACTGTTTCCGTAGTTCGTTTTATAATACATATTTTTATTTCATTTAAATTATCCGTGCGTGTGTTCATCGAGTTTGTTGTGTGATATTCATCAGAGAAGAGACAGGCAACGGGTGGAAAGTACCGTCGTCTTCTGGCGTGAAAGAAGTATATTTAGTACATGAAAATGATATGCATTTGTTCTGAAAATGTAATTTGATCTGTGTAGACTGTGATGTGTGTATACAGAAATATTCATGCACGTGTGTAGATTCATGTATTAAATGGAATATGTGTAAACATATTCATGCTGTCTGCAGGATTAACAAAGGAGGCCGTAGATTGCAGTCGAATGTTAATAGTAACGAAGACGATGGTACGATCGATTGTTTGTGCATACGGAGAACGAAATTGATATGACGGAAAAACAAGAAATTTTATCCCAAGTCAGCAAAAGAGAATGTTTTTTGACATGTATGGAGACTCAAAAAGAACCACTCAAAGGGGATTTAATTGAATTAGTTAACAGTGTAGCTATATTAGAAGAACTGGAAGTGATTAAACGACAAACTGCTACTTTAAAAGCGACATTAAGTGCAATTCGCTTTCGCGTTGCAGTTCAAAATATGCCCAGCTCCTCGACTTCTCAGAAAAGAAATGTGCCACAGAGGAGACTTTATTCCACCAAAAAAAGGAAACTAACACATGGTACTGTTACGGTAAAGCCCAATGATACCGACATACAGAACTGTTGTCGCTGCTGCGAAAAAAATGATTGTTGTAAAGTTAAAGAGATTTTTAATAATTGTTAAGTTTGTTAGTTGTAGTACCATTATACGTTCTTTATTCATGAAATTATTAAATATTCAGCGGGTGTGTATTTGATGTGCATATAGGACTATGTATTTAATAGTGTAGTTTTTTGTAAATAATGATCGATGTGTTTTCGTTCCAATGATTAATTATCACATGACGTATGTGAACGTATGTAAACAATTAGACGATTCATCCTGGATCAGCTGCTTTCGAAGTGTGTATGGTCTTAGGCTGCTTTCACACCAACCCAGTCCAGTCCAGTCCAGTCCTGCCGAGTCCAGTCACGTCAGTCGCGTCCAGTCAAGGGGTTTCACACCAAACCAGTCATTGACGGGTATGGTTACTTGTGACTTAATTATAAACTTCTATTTTATTCTGTTAACTAGATTTGTACATGATGGATGCGGATGTTGTTAAGTTTATTATTCTTCGTAGAATTATTCGTAGAAGGGAGAAAAAACAACAAAGAAAACTATGGGTGCATCCTATAAATTTAAAGAGAGATACGTTTGGATCATTTAACCATATGTTTCCAGATTTAATGAACGATTCAACAAAATTTTATAACTTTTTTCGTATGAGTTTGGATAGTTTTCTCAATTTAAAAAATTTGCTACACGATACAATATTAATGCAAAATACGAATTACCGCCGAGCTATTCAACCAGAAGAACGATTATCAATATTTTTGAGGTAAGTGTACAAAATATGTTATACAAATATCATACTCGTTAATTTGCACAGACATTTTGTTATATCGTACATGTTACAGTCTTGATGAACTTTTTTAATACAGTATTAGAAATTAATTGTTGTAAATAATTACTTTGTACGTTAATTACAAATTGGTTATTTTGTTCATTTTACATTGTACTGAGCCGTGCACGCAAAATACAGTTTTTTTGTAAAACAAAAAAAGGTTCAAAATAAATAACAATTTTAAATAGAAAATAACATAAATTTATTTAGATTTATTAGAAAAAATATTTGAAATATTTGATAAGACAAAAATTTTACATTAGTTAGTCTATAAATTAAGAACAGTGCTTGAATTACTGTCAGCATTTGAAGGCAACTGTGAATGACTGTTAATATATTGAGCTGAATGATCCATTACTTGTTGTGGATAATGTTCATAAGAACAACTGCTGGCTGAAGATGGATTGGAATAATATGTAGAAATAGGAGTCAATTTACTTTTCAGTAACTGAATAACTTCGCTTTTAAATTCAAGATTTTCTATTGGTCCCAGTTTCTTAATACTTGGAAGTAAACTTTTCAGGAATAAAAGATCTGGATCGTTTGCTTCCTCAGATGCTGCTGATATTTTTTTTAAATGTTGTAGATACATTAAATCAATATCATTATCATTTGTGGATCTAAGTTTGCGTTTTTTCGATACAGTGGATGCGTTTCTGGAAACATTTCCACAGATAGAAGCGTTACTTCTCGATTGTAATTCAGAGCTCTGTTCTTCATTATTGTTACCGTCATCATTAGTTGTGTCATGAACTTCGTTACCTGCTTCTTGGGATCCACTAGGGATAGCACTCTCTTCACTATACATTTCTGGAATATTGCCCGCAGTTTTTTTAAGTTTCAGGCTCTCGTCTAGAAACGACATCATAGAATAGTATGGCCAACTTATTTTAGTACTTTCTACTCCAGAACCTGAAGTAGTATGAGTTACTTTTCTTTTCTCTCGCATATAATTGCTTCGGCCCAAAAAACTTAAAATTTTTGAGAAATCTATCAATTGTATGTTCTTTTTTAGGTATCTGGCTACGGGAGAATCGTTTGCGTCCTTAAGTTATACATTCCGAATTGGAGTGAGTACCATCCACAGCATTGTTACACAGTTAAATGAAGCAGTATGGAAACTTTTGCAACCCACATACATGCCTGTGCCAACGACCCAAAAATGGAATGAGATTTCAGAATCATTTTATGACATCTGTAAAATGCCTCATTGTATTGGTAGTTTAGATGGGAAACATTGCTCAATAATATGCCCATCAAAAGCGGGTTCGCAATATTATAACTATAAACATTTTCACTCAATTGTTCTAATGGCAATTGCAGATGCTAATAGTAACTTTATAATGATAGATGTCTGTGCATATGGACGCAACAATGACAGTAGCGTTTTTAATGAATCAACAATGGGAAAAGCTTTTATGTCGAGCAGACTGAACGTTCCCAATCCTCGAGAAATGTCAGACACAGATATTTTAATGCCATTTTATTTAGTCGGTGACGAGGCTTTTCCATTGCGAAACAATCTGATGAGACCATATGCTCGAAGGCAGCTTGATTATTCGAAACGTATATTAATTACAGATTATCAGCTGCACGTCGAACTGTAGAATGTGCATTCGGTATACTAACCAAAAAATTTGGATTTTTCAGAAACCTGTAGCTACTAATGTAGAATTAGCTGAGGTTTCAATACGAAGCGCATGCGTGTTACACAATTACATAAGGCAAATAGAGGGAGATGGTACTTAAGAAAATAGAAGCTTGAATGATCTTCCATCTCTAATTCCTACATCAGTTCACAGAGGAAGCGCAGAAGCCATAAAAATTAGAGAAACACTGAAGAATTATTTTATGTCTCCAGTAGGTTCCGTGCCTTGGCAAAATGAAAAAACGTATTCATTAAACTCATAATATTATTAGCATTTATTTAAAATAAAGACATTGCGAATACTTTGGAATTTTTGACAATTTATGTTTGAAATTTAATTTAAAAATAGTGTCTAAATTTGTATTTTGCATTATCTAAAGACCTATTTATTTATAAAAATCATTATACTACGATTTATGCAGTAAACGGACTGGATTTGACTGGACTGACTCGGTATGAAAGAATTTAATGCGTCTCGCTTTAAAACAGTACTGAACCAGTCGGCTGAATCTAGGAGCGTCTGACGCGACTGGACGTGACGAGACTGGACTGGGTTGGTGTGAAAGCAGCCTTTACGTAACCGGAGCATATCAGCTGCGAGTAGAACTGTCAAACGAGGTAAGCATTATTAAACAATACAAACATGAGTATAGATTCAGTTGTATACGTCATAGTTTGGCGCGAAGGAAGTTCGTAAAAATCGTGTTGCTCAATAAATGTTCGTTCTCAGTATGTCAGGTTGATAGCTCCAACGCAATCAACCTGTACGAACATTTACGGAAAGACACGAACATAAACGAAGCAGTCGGTATGCGTCAGGGGCTAAGGTTTAGTTACTACGTGCCGACAGATGCGTTGAAAATATAGCCGAACGAACTGCACTGGCGCGAAGGAGCGCACTGAGGTTCCAAACGCAATGCACCGCTTAAAACAGTTTATTAGTTTTTTTTTATCAGAGTGCCACATTTACGCATGTATACCCTATATCCTATCCTAAACATAATATACCAGACTAAACAGGAAAAGATATGAAGTTGGTTACGAAATCGATCAGGGACAGAGAAGTTTTGAGTGTTATGATAACCGCGAAATAGTGAAAAAACGAAGGATGGGAGCGAGTGGAGATTGATGGTTGAAAGGGTCAAGAGACAGAAAATTGGGATGAAAGAATAGACTGACAGTGAGCTGATTCATCACTGAGTTGCTCTGAGAGTCGGAAGAATTCCACAAACAAGGAATGTACAGTCCAATAATATTAATAATAATAATAATAAAATAATACAATATTTCGTTTTAACATTATTCTCTTCGACTGTGTGATCACCGAGGTGAGAGGAAATTTGTTAGCTGTCCCATGCGTGCACAGTGGATCCGTTATTGATAAGAGTGTTATACCATGCGTATAAGACCTTGGTTCACCTTTTACTTTTGTTTGGTGTCCGGATCATGTAGGTATTCAAAGTAATGAAGACGTCGACGCGTCTTCTACAAGGACAATAACAACTCTTATGCACTTGTGGCTTGCACTTTCAGTTAAACACCAGTGGCGAAGCTAGTAGTTAATGAATGGGTAGGCAAAAATCTTATCTTAAATTTTTTTTTTAAGGAATCACTAAAAGGTTGGTGGTTCAAATCGGACGCTGAGGTAGAGTTTGCTGTAAGCGAATGGTTCCACAAACAGCCGTAAGAATTTTACTAGCAGGGAATCTACAGGTTGGTGCAACAGTGGAACTCATGTCTTAATGTTAATGGAGACTTCTTTTAAAATCGTTGAATAAAAAATGCTTTACAGCTCCATACGTGTTTATATTGAACAATCCTTGTATTAGTCATACACAATAATACAACTGATTGAACTTCAAATTTTTAAACTTGATTAGTTTCTATATATATGTTTAATGTTACAAATAATTGAAATAACAATCTTGATCATCTGTTAGTTCAGCGGAATAACAGGGATACTTTTAATAACCGCATAAAATAAACACACTTATAAACAACACAGCGCGCTTCAACTTGAATGTTTGGACCACAGAAGTGAGGCATGCCTCAACGCTCTATGTGTACAGCACGGGACAATCCCCCCTCCCTTCACTTCCATGTCCTTCCGGCACATTGCTTACATACGATGTATACAAAAAACGCTGAGGCAAATTCAGGTTGCCTCATTCGCTTTAAACGAGCTATGCCGAGTCTCACCTGTCACCATCTAAAACGGTCGCTCAGTAAAGCACGTTTCGGCCTAATAAATTCGACAGTCGCGGTAACAATGTATAATCTTTACGTTATGTAGTCCATACGTATTTATAATTTTTATTCTACAGAATTTTTTAGGGTAGGCATTGCCTCAATTGCCTCCATGTAACTTCGCCACTGTTAAACACATAATTGAAAACTGTAGTGCTCTTGCACAACTCAGGACAAAACACAGTAGTAAAAGGTAGTGCTCCGAAACGAACAGTTAGCGAGAGACAGAGCCCTGCCCATTCTAAAAGTAGCAAGATCACTGTATAGATTCTGAAAAGACTTGTTTGCGTCTAAGTGTATGGGCTACGAATTTCCATTTACGCTGAGTTAACTAAAAATCTGGTGAGAACAAAACACACAGGCGAGCAACGCTTCTGGTAGACGTAATTGGACTACAAGCATCAGTTGCCGAGCCCCCAAAACTTGAAAAATAAATAAAATAAAACAAAAGTGACAAGACTTCGAAGGCTTACACTGCCGGAGTCAACGTTATTAAAATCCTTTCCCGGGCTGTTTGGCCGTGATCCTTATTTTTGTTCTAATACAGACGTTTCGGCAGTACCATCGACTACCATAATCAGTGTAAAAATCGTGCTGCACTAACGTAGGGTGGTACACGTTAGAGACCGCAGTACTGATGATGGCAGTCGATGGTACTGCCGAAACGTCTGTTTTAGAACAAAACAATGGACCACGGCCAAACAGCCCGGGAACGGATTTTAATAACAAAAGTAACAAGAATAACAATTTGTGTTCTATTAGACACGGTTTATAAACATTAATTAAAATTAAAGAATTTTTAATATTTTAATCATTTTTATTAATGTATGTACAGTGTGTGTGATATTTAGACCGTATTTGTGCGAATCAGGGCGTACAACAGTATACTTTTGCATGTGGACTGAAACAGTAAAAGTTTATCCTCTTGCTGAGGTCTCGCTGACAGACGTAATATACTGGTCAAGTATTTGTCGTACAAAGATGAAGAAAAAAAAAGAGAGTACGCAGAAGAAAAAGCGAAAACGGAATACACAAAATAACGGTGATTTGTTTTCTACTGGACATGTAAAAACAGATTCCGCCGTTGTTCACGTACGAATGATAGACTCGATTTTTGCTTGACTTGGTCGAGAAGATGGATCAAATGGAACACGCTACGCTGTAAGTTTTTCAACACGTCTTTAGACGGCAACAGTTTATACAGTTGAGAACACACGACGTCGCCTCCGTACATAATGTGGGCGCAGACACACATATTTACGTACTACGCGAGAATTTGTATTTTTGGATTTTCTAGCTGACGGCCTTCTCTGTTTCAGCAGAAGGACGTAATTTTGTCTGGACCCAATAACTCATAGGGGTAAGTCTACTTTATTCATGGTTTTGGTATGACAATTCTGCTGACTAGCAAAAAATGATCAGGCGCTTATATCGGCCCCTCTAAAAACGCGCACGTCTAATACGAAATTGCCTGTTTTCCTATTGGTTATTATAATGGCAATTATACTTCTTTGGCCGTTGCCAAACATTTCTACTATTTTGGGCGTACGTTACTTATGATCAAGATAGAGACATAGAAAAAAGTGACGAATTTCACAAGAGTGGAACGATCTGGAGAACGTTGGGAAATAA
Source organism: Magicicada septendecula (assembly GCA_034769895.1). NCBI lineage: Eukaryota > Metazoa > Arthropoda > Insecta > Hemiptera > Cicadidae > Magicicada > Magicicada septendecula. The sequence goes on along the minus strand of CM068373.1, from coordinate 394,044,020 downwards.
ATGTAAAAAAGAAACCCAAATAAAATTTTATAAAACAATGGCAAGATCTACACAACAGTATCGTTCTAGAACTTGGATCATAAAGGAAAAGGTGAACAGAGGATACAAACAGCAGAAATGAAATTTCTGAGATCAGTTAAAAGGTGTAATAGACGAGATCGTATAAGAAATGAGGAGATAAGAAGTGATTTAGAAATTTTTGGAGTTAATGAAAGAATTAAAAAGGAAAAAAGAGTACAGAAGGAAATGGATTCAACACATAAATAGAATGGAAGAAAGTAGAATACCGAAGATGGCGAAAGATTACAACCCTAGAGGCAGAAGAAACGTTGGTAGACCTAAGAAAAGGTGGACTGTGGAATAGGAGCAGGCCGCTAAAGCCTAAAATCGTTAAGAAGAGGATGATGGTGACGATGTCTACTTTAGAAATGCGACAACTCTGTCTTGCCACGGGCGCCTACTATCGTTTTCATAATTTCATAAATACCTTAGGTCTCTGATTTTTCGTCGTCAGTACAACAAAAATATGGTTAAAAAGACATCGTGGAATTTTTAGGTTACGAAAAAATCACGTGAATTTTTCGCCGTTAACCCCAAGTAATGTAAAATGTTATGTCTTAAATATATTTAAACCTCTGATGAGACGTGAGGGAATGGTAAGCCGTCTAAAAAATATACTGTAGATTGAAACTCATCTTTGAAGGGGCAAACGGGTTTCTTACGTAAGAAAGGATGGATGAAAAAGCAGGGATTACTTGGCCATGTGTTGCTAAGACAGTCCCAACCACGTGTGCTGCTCGTTTAAAGATTAAGAAGAGACTGACGGAGGAGACATGTACAGAAACGCATGCCGGAAACATTCGGTAGAGCGCTCGAGTCGATCTATGTACGCGATGATCGATATCGACTACGAGATAAATTATGCGCCCCAAAATAACAACAATTTATAAAAAGGTAAATTGTCGATTTTTAAATAACTCAATGCCTTAGCAAATGTAACTACAACTACTTACGAATCATAATTTGGATCACACGAATTAAAATTCTTTGGAATTAATGGAAAATTTTAATGGCGTGTTTTGATTTGTAGTTTGAAAGCCCATACATGAGACATATATCTGACGTTTCAGGAAAACTGTACTTAGTCATTCTCGACAGGCACATGGAAAACAACGAGTAAGGAAACACAAGCAAAGGGAATTTAAGAACTGTCTTTAAGAAAAATAACTGACGATATTTAGTTAAAGTACACTTGTTTTAAATGAACAGACTATAGCAAAGAGAATTTATAGATAGGATGTTTTCCGTCATAACTCGGTTATTCGTTAACAAATTGGAACAAGCGAGATGCCGTTGTGTTCACAATAAAAGGATTAACCTTTGATGTAATAAATCATAATTTGATAAAATTAAAATTTACAGAGTTATTAGCGACAAAATATTAAATTGGCCGCCGTTTTAAATTTTAGATCGCACATAACAGTAATATATTTATGTATTAAAGAACATGTAATACTGTACTAAGGCTTTCACGGCCGGTGTCAGTTATATAGAAGTACTGTATGTACCGGGCTGGGCCAAACGTTTCAGCAGCAGCACTGGCTGCCATCTTCAGTGGAATTCGATGAATTCAAGTCTACCTGAACGCGGATGTCAAACGTCAGGCCCATAGTACTGTGGTGAAGGCTGAAACGAAACAGCAGTGGTGCTGCTAAAACGTTTGTTTTGTTTGTAAACCCTGGACCTCGGCCAAACAGCCCGGTTCATACTTCTACTATAACATGTAATACATTTATTTATTTTGTGAGAACATGTACATTTATTTATTCAATGTAACATGTGTTCCAAATTTAATTAAAATATATCAATCCCTTCTTGAAATATAAAGTTTTCCTTAAAAAGCACTAATGGTGGGGGGGGGGCAAAACGAGATGTTTCCGGACCATGCAAGATCAATGAGCAACGAAAAATGTCCCAACTAGGCGTTAAATTACGTATCCTTCGAGTACACGAATAAGAGGCAGGCATCTGAAATTTTGGAAACAGGAAAAATTGTATGTCCCTTAAGTATATGGAGAAAGAGACGCGTCTTTAAAAATCTAGAAGTTATAGATTCAAAGAGGTTATGATAAGCAGAGACAGAAAAAACTGTTGACAAAACGGAGAGTGTTGCAGACGCAGGTACAAGACTGCAAGTAACCCTAACAAGAAATCGTGTTAATACATTAATTAATTAAATTCCTTTTTCTGATCAATTCTATATACTGATGCATAGAATCCTAATGCACCTTTTACGTGATAACACCTTTTACGTTACACTCGGCCGCGAGACAAGACGACACGTCGGTGAGGAACAGACAGCGCGTGCGAGTGCGCGCGGCACCGTTAAAGCAAAACTTGTACGTAAAGTGCACAGAGACGACGACGACGACGCAGAGGAGAGTTCTATTTAATTAACGGACCTGTCAGCGCGTTTATCGCGGGAATAAACTAAAGTATATACAGAGCCGCTTCCTGCATCATAAACTGGTAATTTTAAACACCATAAACGGGGCGTACGTAAACTTCCGATAAAACTAACGCGTTTTTATTTAATATTATGTTGTTGTTACCGGTTAATGGCCACGCTTCGTCACATTGTCTTGTCGTCGTCGCCACTGTTCCGCCTTTATTGACTAGTATTTTTGTAGCGTCATATAAGTGAATCGGTTTAGCTTTGTTTAATTAAAAAGCAAAAAAACGAACTTTGCAATCATCGAGGCGATGAAATGACATCGCGGTTCCGTTCTCGAATAAAACGTAATCTACATCAATAGCGCCAGGAAATATGTAACATTTTTATCGACTTCTTCTCCTTCTTCTTTCTTTTTCTTCTTGTCTCCTTCTCACCATGTTTGGGCTACAGCCCGTTTCGACTTCACGGAGTGTCTGACCGTTGTTTCCAGTGTCTCCCACGATCCCTCTTACCAGCTGGTCTATGTTTCAGCGTTTGTTTAGGAACACGTGTGCCTAACATGCGTTCCACATGCGACTTCCAATTTTGCCCGTATTCCGTTATTCTATCAATAACCGACGGTACCTTGAGGTGTTTCCTTGTATGGTAATTTCGAAGATGGCTCCTTCAAACTACATCGCCTAACAACTCTTAAAAACTTCATTTCGGAGGCCTGCATTTTACAAAACGTAATTTAGCAGAGAAATATAATTTTTCACGTTTCACTGGCACACGTTAAAGTCGGCGCTGCGTGACCCCATATAACTTCAGCAGTGGCTCCCTCGGTTTCTTATTCTTTTATAATCGTCTAATAGTTGTACAAGCATAACTAAATTTATTTAATTTTCTTTCAACTTCTTAGACATGTTTTTGCCCACATTTTATCGTATTTTTACAATTTAACACACACACACACACACACACACACACACACACACACACACACACACACACACACACACACACACACACACACACACACACACACACACACACACACACACACACACACACACACACACACACACACACACACACACACACACACACACACACACACACACACACACACACACCAATATGTAGTCAAATTTTACAAATTAAACATTAAACATGTGTTCATTATTCTGATAATGATGATGGCACCTGACTGATATGAAGTTATAAGGAAGAGTAAAATTGTGAGCGTGTTTGTCCATATTGTTACGACAGTCCACTGATCGTCGTATGGTGCAGTGGAAAACAAAATACAAGACACCAATTAAGTCACTAATCACCAGCTTTATTATCATAATTACACAGTTTGTAACCAACAAGATTGTCTGTTACAATAAATCAAATAAAAATTGATCACACGGAATAAAAATGTCTACTAATATAAAACACAATTGTATTACAATCGTCCCGCACAATTATTAACACTTCGCCGCGATACTACAACCAGCACTCCAATAATTCGCAACTCAAACTGACTGAGCGTCGCTGAGTACTTGTATTTATACCCCGCCGAAATACCAGGAATATTCCATACTGCGCGTCAAGAATGCTACTAGAAAACACCAGAACATAATTGGTTGCGGCCTTGCACACAGCAGGCGCGGACCGGTGAGTCCGGAAGAATCTCGCAATGCATGTTGAGAATCACGTACGCACACAACATTACAGCCGGATTCCACTGGAACATTCGATAAACTTGTAGAAAGTTCCGTATTACGTAACAATATGTATGCCCGTAACTGGAAATGGTAAAAATGATTGAATTTCTGTAAATTGTTCAAATGTGCTTGGAATTACAAAAGAGGAAATTAAAGCAAAACAATAATAAGTTACTCGCGATAGTGTAGAATCTCGATAGTGTAAAACCAGTAAACCAGAAAGTTAAGTGCGAAAACTTCCATAGTGCAGTTAATTACATGATAGTAAGCAAGTGTCAGTGGGCAATACGACAAATTGTCAATTTCCTGAAATATTTAGGTTATCAGTACCTGGTACAACACTAGTAGTAAGCGGAACAATCTTGTTTGGCACACGAAGCATAAAATATGGCCGTGTACGAATTTACGCGACCAAACCTAGCCCTACCACGAGGGCTACAACTATCTTAAACAGGCAAATTTATGACGACGGACGATGAAATTGGTTTCGATATTTAGCGCAGGTAACATGTAAGCCTATTCTGTAAGTTTCGACATTTCGTGCAGTCAACATGGGTTGATTATACACTTCGCCCTGTCAACCGCTGACTCTCTTTATAATTCTGTACTTTGCGCAGTTAACTCTGTTAAATTTTTTAAAACAACGTATGTTATCACAATTTTCTGGGCTGTTAGGTCATGGGTCTAAGTTGTTCATGGTTTTCATTTTCAGTGCCGCGGGAACACATATTACAACCACCCGCGAACGAATGCAAACAAGGACTGTTGTGTCCTGTTTGTTCCCGCGGCACTGTTCGCATACGTTCGCGGGTGTTGTGATCTGTACCCCCGCGCCACTGAAGATGTACGTCATCGGTACGGACGAAACGTCTGCTGAAAAACATTAACAACTTAGACCACGGCCTAACAGCCCGGAAAATTGTGATAATGTAAACACCGCCCGTGGAAGCTTACGTCCATTTATCAGCGTAGGCTATAATTTCGTGTATATACACGTGAGCAGACTGAAAAATGCTACATAATGGAACCTGAATTCTACTATAGATCAGGCACTCTTTGCTATGGAAGGACCGTTAAGGAATAACGATGTGGTAGTTTCACCAGTGAAAGCGTACACAGTGGTAAGCAGGATAAACGTAGGTGAAAACGAACGTCACTAACGAATTAAAGTAACCAAAGAGAATGAAATAAAAACAAGTGCGTTGCAAAGTAAACCACACAAATATATGTTTATAAGTTTATCTTTTGTAAATCCTACATATGTATGGGCGCAATTTTCACGTAAATTTAAAAAAAGACAAATGTAATTATTTGCTGTTAAAACTCATCTCCATTATAATATGTTTATGAGTGACATAAATTGGTCATTATTTGATCAAAAACTTCTCATGTGTATCTTCTTCGTCTTCTGATAGTTCCTATCCGTTTCGGATGTTGGATATCATACAATCTATTTTAACTTTCTGCACTGCTGTACGGAATAAGTCAGCTGTATTTATGCCAAACCAGGTCCTTAAATTTCTCAGCCATGATATTCTCGGCCGCCCAACTCCTCTCTTTCCAAGTACTTTTCCCTGTAGTATGGACTGCAATAAGTAAAATCTCTGTTCATTTCTCATGAGGTGTCCCAGATACTGAAGCTCTCTTATCTTCACTGTGTTAATAACTTCCCTATCTTTCTTCATCTTACTAAGAACTTCAACATTCTCATGTGTATAATCCAAGGTACGAGTATTTAATAATTTTTATTACTAATTTCAAAGTTTATATACAAGTGCATTTAATATAAATGCTTTTTGCTTTATTTACGTTTATAATATGCTACACTTTTGTTGCGAGTGTAATGTTCATGCGAACGTAACAGAAGAGTACATCTTGTCACTTTTGAATGTATTAGAATAAATTATATTTAGTTTTTAGATTTAATTATAAAGGGATATTTTTCTTAAATAAAAATCTCTTCTATTTATTTCATAACCCCAACATGGTAAGATAAATCATATGACGTCAGCATAAATATACAAAAATGTTAACAATACAACGTATAAATCAATTTTTCTCCGTAACACATGTCTGATCATAATGCGTCTGTCTGATAGGGTAATTGCGTCTTTATCTTACTGCTCCAACAACCTGCAGTGGAGCGAGACATTTCTGATGACGGACACATCACATGGACACAAAACGGAATAGCCAGCGCCTTTATTTATCCAGTGACTTGTTTGTTTTAAGCACAAAGTTCACGTTTCGTAAACTTCGAATCTGCGTCCAGAGGAACTAACATATTTTTTCGAAGGTGTTTTAGAATTCAAGAGTGTTTCCTCTGGGCCTGATTTTATGGCACTACTCTGTTACATTCTTTTGTTTTTCGTTTGTACACTGCCTGTCAAATTTCAATAAAAACCAAGAAAAAATGTTCATATTATCAGAACTTTGCGACTGACACAGTAACAACAACAGTTCACACACGCGCGCGCGCGCACCTCTCTCTCTCTCTCTCTCTCTCTCTCTCTCTCTCTCTCACTCAATTGTTCCAATATGTAGACATCGCTATCCCATCATTATGATCACTATCATTGACTGATTTGACCCTAGTCATATTTTTACAATTTCTAGAATACGTCTTCCGACTGCAAGTTACCGTACGCCTGTGTCCGATAGGAAGACCTTAAGGTACGCGTAGAGTGCGAACAGCATGTCGGATTCCTAACCGGCGTCTACCCTATCTGTGACGTTGCCGGCGCAGGTAGGGTCGTATAGTGAAGGCAGATTATAGGCGCCGAAACAGTACAGATTCAGAGTGAAGAAACTACTGTACGTGTAGGTACTCATCGTTTCAGGTTTACCTTAAAACTGGGACAAGAGAGAAGTGGTGTCCACAAAATTAATCTCTATCAGCTTCCCTCTAACAACCATTTACTTTTACATATAACTTATCAACAGGCATCTACAACGACCCGGTTGGAATATACCTTGAGTCTCTTACCCCAAATTTCAGGTTTCATTAAAAGTTTTGATATCAGTGTTTCCGTATCCATTAGGGCATTATGAAACGTAACTCAAACGAATGAAACACGTGCAGAACGCTCCGACTCGGCGCTGGTTTCTGAAACCAGAATGAATATTTCAATCCGCTAAACTGTCTGAGTCAGACTACCTGCGCGCGTGTACCGGTGCCTTCTGCCATTATACGCGCTCTCGTTTAAGCATCTGTCGCGCCGGTCGGCTCCGATGTCGGAAAACCTGCCTTTACTCTACGCGTACCATTATACTCTGTGGAATGAAAAATCAGGTTTTCATTACGAGGAAAATAACATTTTAAGTTTATTTTACTAACGAAAACCACCAAAGTTTACGAGCGAGATTAAGAGATTATATTAATTTGAAAGTTACGCCTAATCTCACATTATTCTACTGATTGAAATCATGGGAACAAGAAAGGTTACCTACAACAGGACCGAAGCAGCCGAAATGCCGTTTTTAGGGCCGTTATCGTATGGGGCATATGGAAAACGAAAATATTAGGCGGGAGTCGGCATATTTTCAACTAATAAAAAAAAACGAATGTAGAAAAGAGAGGAAAGATCGTATAAATAGAATGAACGAGATGATGCTTGCGAAACAAATAATGAAGTGTATTAAGGTTATGAATTGGTAATGAGATTTTTTACCGTGCTACTATTATTGGCCCGATTGATTGCTTTGCTGTCTTACAGTCTGTGTGATTTCTAATAGAGTGGTGGCAGTGGCGTGTCTAGAATTTTTCGGGGGGGTGGGTCCGGTGTCGGATCGGCTTCATACAAAGCAAAAAGCAACGTAAGACTAATCAACATTACTATATTTAAACTGGGTGAACTCAGTCCCATTAAAGTAAATGATAATTGGGCGGAGCCTGATGAGCGTAGCGAAATCAGGCATAGCCCTCTATCCACGACTCCGTGCACAAAGGCCGCGAACTCCTCCGAAACTACTCAACCAAATGTTACAAAATTTTGCATACGTATCCGGACTGTATTGTAGAGTGCACATATGTAAATTGTATTTCTCTAAGTTATTTGGTTCAAAAGATATTACGATTTTTAGAAAATCTATACTTAAACGTATGACAGGAAGTGAGATAGAGATATCGTGGCCCAGCTGGCTGTCGCCCGATAAGATAAGATTTTGCTGTACACAAATGCCGGTGCGTGTGCGTGTACGGCTCCCGCCGCCCGCGCTGGTTGTCGCTCGATAAGATAAGATTTTGCTGTATACACATTGTAGGCTATTCATGACTCACATGTGTTTAATTCAAACAGTAGTAGAGCATTGTTCTATGGTGTAGCCAGATGTACGGATTGGACTTAAGTGTTGAACAAGTGTCAATTTTTAGATGAGAATCTATGTAGTCGCTGATTCAACTGCAACTTTCAATTACATATTGCAACGAATATTCTATACATTCTTATTCATCAATTTATATATACGTATTATTTATAGTAGGCTATGCCTCCACGGAGAAGAGGTCCAAATATTGGTCGTTTAACTACAAATCAAAGACGGATGAGATAGCGACAAAATGTTGCTGCAGCAACTGTTGAAGGCCCTGCAGAACATAACATGGATCATGTGTTATATGATCAAAACAACACAGGGTATAGGAATCTTCAAAACGAATTTGAAGACAATTTACGATGTCTAGAATTCTATGAATGTGTAATTTCGAGTGTTTCTGCAGCAACATTTCTTGATATGTGTCCGCAGTGTAAGCGAAACCCAAATAAGTTTACTGCAGTTAATCGTATGGATCCTAAAGATGTACCTATAGAACTGATGGCAAGACAGCAAGAGTACAACCAGTGATGCGTGTGTATAGGGTAAAATCGAGAGGCTTTCCCGGTAAATATGCTTATAAGGGAAATATTATAAATATTGGTCAAAATATAACGGAGATTGTTAGTTCCTTTTCCCCTACACCCGCTTCACTGAGCACTATAGTTGTAAGAAATTAAAGTGTTAATGAACATCGGGATTTTCATGTGAGACGTGACAAAATTTTAGAAGCACTCAATTTTTTGAAAATGAATAATCCATTCTATAGTGATATCATGATTGATATGGAACAAATATCTCAAATTCCATTAAATGATAGTATTTATGGAACGATACCCACTGTTGATTTACCTAAGGTGAATACAGATGAAGAGAACTTTTCTGAAGAAACTTATGAAAGTATGATGTCGGAGAATATTAGAATCACAGAAGTTGATCGACTCCAATCTGCAGTGAATAATGTAATTCCATGGCCACAAGATACCGATATCATAACTGAATTCTCGTGCGAAGGATATGTAAGCATGGCATTTCCCGCTTTACTACCTTACGGATCTGCTGAATTAAACGATAATACTCGAGCAAGTAGTATGAAACTTACAGCACTTGAATATTTTCAGTTTTTGATGCAATATTAAGACCGACTTTTGCACAAGATCCTAGGTTCAGATTTTTTGCATTGAACACTGCAAGGTTCAGCGCCATCAAGCTATTCAACGAGGGACAATATTTCCTAGAAAATCTCATTTCAATGGAACAATACAGCAACTGAAAAACACGTTGTCGAGTAATCCTCAAATAATAAGAAGTTTATATTATTGGTGTGGAAAAATAAGAGGATCAAAATCTTACTGGATTCAACGAAGGGGTGAACTTGAATCAATGATTGAGCAGTGTGATAATCTTCGTATGGTTTTTTTTATACATATTGTGTTGTGGTCTCCAAGTTGCATATAACTAACTATATTTAATATTACCTTGTGTATCCGGGTACACTGGTGCTCTTCCTTGCAATTTCAATGTTTCTTTAAAAAACTACGCGTTTCGGGACTCATGGTCCCATCATCAGGTTGGTAAAAAAATCGTGTATCATCATCATCATCATCATCAGGTTGTGCGCATCGTGTAGTTGTGTAATTGTATACACGCGGTATGTGCGAGTGAAACTTTTTATTTATATCTTATTAAGTTGACGTACTTCATGTGAGTGATTCTTGTTTTTTTACCAACCTGATGATGGGACCATGAGTCCCGAAACGCGTAGTTTTTTAAAGAAACATTGAAGTTGCAAGGAAGAGCACCAGTGTACCCGGATACACAAGGTAATATTAAACATAGTTAGGTTTTTTTTACTTTAGGTGCAGCTGATGTTTGGTGGCCTGATCTGGCACGACTTATGTGTTGGGTTGTAATGATGAACTCCTGAATCAGTATAATCCTGTCATCGCATAAACATGGAGAGCAAATACTGATTTTAGTATAATCACCTCCTTATACCTTTGGTTGAATATGTATCCAAATATGCTTCAAAGTCAGAACCTGCTTCGAAAAATCTGACGGAAATGTTTCAAGAAATCGTTGAATCGAGAGCCCCGGATGAAGAATCTCGTCGAGCATATACAAGTTTGATGATAAGAGTGATCAGAGAAAGGGACATAGGGGCTTGCGAAATATGTCATTTACTCCATGAAATTGCATTGTATCAATGTACCAGAACTTTTATAGAGTCTTGTCATAACAATAGAAGACTATGTTAATAGTGAAAATGACAGTAATTCATTCATTCAGTTTTATAGTAGTAGACCACTAGACATGGAAGAAATAACATTATCCGATTTTGCTAAAAAATTTTCTAAGGGAAGATATAATTTAATTAGCACAAACAGAAAAGAAAGAATTGTACAAGTTTTCCCTAAAGTAAACAACAATAACAATGCAGTCAATACTGAATTATATTGTAAACAAAAGTTGATTTTACATAAGCATTGGCGTAATGAAGAAGACTTGAAAAGTACAGATGAAACATGGTTCATAGCTTATACTCGACAAATTTTGGCCAGCTTCACGAACAATTACACATGTCTTCAATTACAGAAGAAATTGAAATTTATCAGGATAATAATAACGAGTTTGATATTTTTGACGATAGAAACTGGATGACTGTAGCAGCAGTAATGCCTAATGCACTACCAACTCATATTGGTCTAGGTAATCGTGATATCGATTTACTTCATAATTGGGAAGCAGCCTATTACAAATATACAAATATAAAGAATAAAACTTCTTACATCAAAAGTAATCGGGAAACATTTGGGAATCAGTATGATTCTCATGAATCATACAATGTTATTTTCAATGACCAACAAAATAAGATATTATCTTTCTTAGAATATCAGCTAAATGACTATGATGATTGCAATCAAAGACTTGCAGTTATTCGGGGAAAAGCTGGAACTGGTAAAAGCTGTGTAATTAATGAAATGGTTAGAATTAATTCATATTTTGGCTGCGATACAACTCTTTTAATGGCTCCTACTGGTGTGGCAGCTAACAATATTGCTAGTCAAACTATTCACTCAGCTCTAAGAATAAATGCTTCAAAGAGAAGGGGAGGAACTTTCAAAGATTTAGAAGGTGAATCCAAAATTGCTTTTGAAGAAGAAATAAAAGATGTGAGGTTCGTTATTATTGATGAAGCCAGTATGTTGGGTTTGAATTTGTTTTTCAAAGTGGATATGCGACTCAAACAAGCAAAGCAGCGTCCTTCAACTGTTCCTTTTGGTGGCCTTTGCGAGTATTTAGTCGGTGATTGGTCCCAGCTTCCACCGGTTTGTGACAGGAGTCTTTACAATATTGGTAATAATGTTCAGACCATTCAATCGAATCTTTTATATAAACAGTTCAAAAAAGTTTTCTTTTTAACGGAGATTATGAGATAGCAAGGTGATGATCAAAAAAATTGAGAGAGACTTTAAATAGAGTCCCAAATGGAACAATCACTGAACAAGATTATCAGCTCCTATCTAAAAGAGTTTATGTAAACAATATCGGGGACAATCTCAAAGATACTGTCTGTATAATGTCGAAAAATGATGAAATCGAACGTTTAATTATGAAAAACCAGAAAGCAATAAACAACCCGTGGCTCTAATCAATGCAATCCATAATTGCTGAGAAGCCTCTCTAGCAAAATCTGACGATGCTCAGGGATTATTTGCCCAATTATGTTTATGTAAAGGTGCTCGAATTATCCTTAGAAGAAATCTTTGGGTTACAAAAAGACTAGCCAACGGTTCAGTTGGGACAGTAACTGATATTATTTATAACCCGGTAGCTAATCTCATGCCAATATGTATACTCTTATCTTTCGAAAAATATACAGGACCAGTTCTGTAGGAGAATTCAATACCCATTGTACCAGTAGTGGCATCTTTCAAGAAAAATGAAATTTCTTGTACTTGCAAACAATTTCCGTTAATGTTAGCATATGCTGTTAGTATACATAGATCGGAAGGGATAACATTAGATAAGGCAATTGTTAATTTAGGAGACAATGAATTTCAGGTTGGATTAACGTATGTTGCTCTTTCAAGAGTGAACACATTAGAAGGATTATTATTAAAACCGGCGTTTAATTTTGAGAGACTGCTAAAAATTAATAGAAGTCCATCAATGCTTGATCGTAGAGATGAGTTGCAAGGTTTTGGAATATGTCTGATGACAATTAATGTATATTGTACTATAATGTAGTGTATTCAATAAAAAGTGTGTATCATGAAAGTGTATATATTTTGTTGATTGTAAGAATATTGATAAATAAATTATTACGAATCTATTTATCTAACGGATCAAAGACGGTTGATTGTAAAAATATTGATAAATAAATTATTACGAATACCAAATGCTCCGCCCATTTGTGTCAGTGACACTCCTAGTAATATAATAAAAATAAGCGTTACTGAAACATCGTTTACAAGATAATTTTTGACTGAATTAATTTTCCTATGTTTCATATTTCAAAAGTATACGGTAATGCTGTGTAATAAATCAGTTTGTACATTTAAAAAAAGAGTTACTACCATATTAACGTGCACAGCTGAAAGCATAATACAACAGCCTAAAAATTAAGAGATTAATAAATTTCGTCAAATTTTTGGACCTTCTGGAGATCCGGTCTCCCCGTAAATACACCCCTTCGTTTGAGCATAAACTATGTGAAAGCATTTGTCGCTATTCCAGCTAAAGCAAACTACCGGCATGGACAATTTGACTTGACGTTACCCTCGCAACTTCGATAAGTAAAGCCACCCCCCCTGGGTGGAGGTACCAAAAAGGCTCGCCCAATATGACATTAAAATTGATACTCATCTTGATTCAATCAATATTAAAAAAAAAAAAAACAGTAAAATTAGCTATCCATTTAAGAATAATATATGCCAAACCATTTTTCCCCAGTTGATTTGCTAGGACAAAATAGTAATAAGCAATAATATTAATAATAATAAATATATTTATATTAATTCAAAACAGAAATGAACTTTGCACGAAGAAAAGCTGCACAACTCCAAAGACGATTTGTCTGCTACTGTTTGTTTTAACAAAAGCAACTCTGAAATTCTAATCACAAGTTTATTAAAAAATTTAATAAATCTTTGTTACGTTTTTTGTTTGTTTGTAAAGTGTATTCGCTAGTGCGTTGTTAGTGTTTTCATTTACCAGCCTGTAAAGCCGGGCTTTGTAAAGAACGCTTAAACAGCGCAGTTATGTTTGTGTTTGTTTTACACTACGCTGAGCTGCGCCAGGCGAAAACGTGCTCCTGACGTTCCGTCCTTTGTTTCCCGTTGAATTCGTTTTTCTCTTATTTCACACAAATTCAGGTCAGCTTATCTGCTACGTGACTCCGACACGACTGTGTAGTACTTCTCTGATATCTATACCCCCTGTAGAATGAAATGTTCACAGCGTTTTATCTGATTTCTTTCTGTGGCGTAATTAGTAATCAGGTTAATTATCAACACATGGTTTTTTGTTTATAATGTAACCACGGACGTGGCCAAGAATAACGTTTGTGAAATATAAAAGAAACCTTAGGAAATTTTCTTTTTAAACAAGAATACATCTCAGAAGGGCTTTTATGTGCTTCTGTATCGTGGACCAATGGGAAAAGAGACATATGGGAGAAAAACGAGAAATATTGCTAGGGCGAATATGAAGGGCTTCACTAAAGCAAGGAATAAAGAATATTGATATACTTAGGAAAACGCATGAGAATAAAGAATTGTGGGAAAGCCTCATGAAAATATATAACGATGGCTGGATCAATGACAAACATGGACTTGGACACAGTAGCTACATGGCTGGTATTAGAAGAAAAAATGACTTGATTATGTAAGAAGTTGGCAACCCAGCTACTTTCGGATTGAGGACGCTCCAAGAAACTCTGCGTATTATCTGTCACAATTTCAACCACTTGTAGATCCTCTTCCAAACATCCAAGCCACCAGCTGGACTTCCACATATCCGTGAAACGTGTAACTAAAACGTGCAACCTAGGCTATAACATGCCACATGTATCACTTAGAACTTGAAATTTCTCAGCTGTTGTTTCGTATCACTAGTCATTCATCAGTCGTCAGTTATTCAGAGTTTGGCTAATGGTCCATTGCGGCTGAGGGCTCTGTAATTCTCTTTACATTTCCTTAAGCTTTACAGTTCCGAATTAATGCTCCAGGACGAGGATAGCGGTTATTTGTTACGAACAATACGTCACACCTAACCTTAAGACTTATTGTCTCTTAAGCTAGCTTATGTTATCTCCAAGTTTAAGCTATTTCATCTCTACAGTAGTATACAGCTACACGAAACTGACAGCTGAAGCTGCGACGTAGTGACATGAAGAAACCAGAGTAGTGTTATACCGGTCGGCTATGTCTTCCGTAGCCGGTTAATCGCTTACGAATGCTGACACGCCCCATTCGCTCATTAAATAAGAAGCAACTGAAGTATTTAAACCACGGAATAAGAGAAGTATGATTCTTTGCATTATGGAATATGGAACGACCACGGACACCTGTTGGCTTAGAAAACGAATCGAGCTCGGATTGAGTTCAAATCGATTACTTATAACTGCTGCAAAATAAAGTAGGCCTACGAATTTTTATGACCATCTCTAACCTTAGATCGGATGTGGAACCTAGAAGAAGAAGAAGAAGAAGAAGGAGGAGGAGGAGACGAACCAAAACGTTTCTAGTTACTGCACCACATCAATTATTTTCATAATTTTTATTTATTTTCATAACAGCAGGACCGCACCTCAATATTATTTTTATAATTTTGTCAATTTATTGTTCCACTCTAGCGTTGTTGTGTTTACGCTCGACTGTTTTCATACCCTCCTCGTTTCCTTATCAATCCTTTCCATACGTCAATGGCAATCTGTAATAGTCCCACTCGATTTTATTTCATTTATGCGGATATTTATACAGATGAAAAGTTTATGGGATTTTGTTTTCTCAGGTTGTTTCGCGCATCTTAGTCGGTTAATGACTCTAGAAAGAACAGTTCCTTACTCGGCTCAGTTCCTTGGACCACGTTTGACTGTTCGGTATTCTCTTCAAGACACACACACACACACACACACACACACACACACACACACACACACACACACACACACACACACACACACACACACACACACACACACACACACACACACACACACACACACACACACACACACACACACACACACACACACACACACACACACACACACACACACACACACACACACACACACACACACACACACACACACACACACACACACACACACACACACACACACACACACACACACACACACACACACACACACGCACGCACGCACGCACGCACGCGCGCACACACACACACGCACGCACGCACGCACGCGCACACACGCACGCGCGCGCACACACACACACACATTGTTATCGAAAAGGGACACTTCTAAGCCTTTACTGGTTGAAAATGTTTTAGCTTGTACTCCCACAAAAGAAGAAGAAGGAGAAGAAGGAGAAGAAGAAGGAGGAGGAGGAGGAGGAGGAGGAGGAGGAGGAGAAGAGCACAAAAACACAGTACCTAATGAGAGAATATCAGCAGGCGTTACCATTTAGGCGGGTGTCTCCTAGCAGCACTAACCAGTCGTATCGTATATTCCAGGCCGGTCTTACTGGAGGGGCGAGAGAGAGAGAGAGAGAGAGAGAGAGAGAGAGAGAGAGCGATGAGCAGTTGGATAGCTTGACTTTGAACCTAACCCATGAATATAATCGCAGCGAGCGAGTGAATGAGACGACAAGTGGATTTTCACAACTGAGACATCCCTCACTCAGTTGGTCGATATTAATACAATATTTTTTTTAGTTTCAACGCTCTTTACATCATTTAAAAATATTCCATACTAAGTGAAAACAGTTATTTTTGTTTTTCCCAGATTACATTGAACGTCGCCATGCGAATTTCGCTCGTCACTCTGAAGCGTCCGCGCCGCGCTGTCGGTCCATTCACTGTTTACAGAAATAAAGGGCCACACTACACAAAAACGCCAGAAAGCAAATAAACGAAACACACGAACACACACGGGTAGTAGTACCGTTGTGTTTAGCAATATAATTAATTAATTGTTAATTGGATGTATGGCGGGAGCAGAACATGAAAGCCATGCGATTGACTGTGTAGTAAATGTGTAATGTATTTGCATTTATATGTGTTTGTAGTGTTCGGGGGGGGGGGACGGGATGAGGTAGCCAATGAAAATGGACAGAACCGTTGATGTGGTCATTATAAAAAGCTTACAGCAGTTATTTGGTTTCTGGGTTTCTGCTGGCCTGTCAGTTTGCAAATCTGCTGATCTCCGGTCGGGTCGGGTCGGGTTTTGTTTTATCGTGCTCTTCCGTCACCCCCCCCCCAAACAGGCGCTTATCTAATCTGTAAACGCCCATCTAATCGTGTTTTCGGATATCGTTTTATAAACTGCCTAATGTTTTATTTGATTGCGTTCAGCAGCCGACGTCGAATTGTCATCGAATGTTTTTTCAGCGAAATGAATGAATTGTTTATGTGATGTAAAACAACAAACTGGAAATTTTTAACGTGTGTACGAGTTTATCAATGGTTTTAAAAACCACGCTTATGTTTCATACAGAAACGCTTTATTTGTTTTATTTGCTTTTTATCGAATGTCATTAAATTTCTTTTTTATTTATTACACCTTTTATTCTCTGATTATATTACTTTTAAACTTTTTGTACTCCCCTTTCAGTTGTTCCCTTCATTTCATACTGCTTCCTTGCACCCGAGTTATTAAATATTGAACAACCTTTTACTTAAGTTCATAATCAATTTAACACTTTTTCTTCCGGACCGAAACGTTCTGTTCCATCTACGTTTGAATAGGCCTATCATCAAATCGCCAGAATGTAATTATAGCCTATATTCCTCACGAAACGAAAGATTAATTGACTAAAAAAATTAAGAATAATGTATGAGAAAATGGCGAAAGGATAAATGTATATCTGTGTAGTTTACATTTTAAACTACATGTGTGTTGATTAGTTTTACATGTGTTTGCTGTATAGTTCGCGCGTTCCTGCTTCGGTAGGTAGGCTACATGCTTTATAAGAATTTCCACGGACGATTGTTCACGTTCGTTGAGACCCTCGGTTCGTCAATTTCGTTTTGATCGTACATCTATCCATTACCTACAGTCCTACGTTAAGAAGAAATGTTTTTCGCTGGGAAAAGATAAGGCGATTCGTTAAATTTGAAAATGGAACGGATTCGTGTGATATTAGTTCATCATCAGCCGTAGCTTTACAACCCTTGGTGGGTGTTGGCCTGCAGCCTGCACCAAGAGTCGATCCCTTTCCTCCCTATTGCGTCCCCTTACTTTCCAGTTTCTTATGTTCAGCTTTCCGAGGTCCTCCTCTATCTGGTCTTTGAATCTACTTAGGGGTCTTCCCCCTTTTCTACTACCCATTGGTTTCTGGTAGAAAATATGTTTCGTAGGCTCCATTCTCTCTATGTGTTCAATCCACCTTAGCCTGTATATTTTGATTATTCTGACAATGTCCGGCTCTTTTTAAAGATGGTAGGGTCTATGGTTCATAATTATAGCGCCTGCGCCACATTCCATTTTCTTGTACTCCTTTAAATATTGTTCTTAGAATCCGTCTTACACAGCAACTTAGAACTCGCTATTTTTTTTTACTGTCCAGGTTTCTGAAGCTAATGTCAGGACTGGCCTGATAAGTGTTTTGTAAATTTTGCATTTCGCGCTTTTTGAGATGAAGCTAGATGTCAGGTGCTTTTTTGAATCCATAATATGTTTTATTTGCGAGATTGCGAGATATATTCTTCTTCTTATTTCAGTGTTGATTTCGTTAGTGCTGTTTACTTGGGAGCCAAGATATGTGAACTCTTTTACTGGCTCTACATTTTTGTGATATTAGTAAAAAAAAAAAAAAAAAAAAAATACCACTCAGGTCCGAGATAAAGATTATACAGGGCTTTGTGCTATAAGAACCTCGGTATTAGATCTTGTATCTATCTCAAGACGGGCTTCTTTTAAAGATAATGCGTTCTTGAGTCTGTACGTAGGTTAGGTAAGATGAGGCGCATGTAGATGGTTCGACGAGTTCGTTAGAAGGTTTTCTGCTGACTCGCAAACCGTAGTTCCAGCTTCAGCTACCACGGTTAAATCTTTCTCATAAATATCCGTTCCACTAAATACTGGCTCGGCAAAAAGGGTAGCAATCGGAAGCCTTTGGTGTAACAATTTGTTCTTATTCTTAAAAGTGTTATCACTTCCCTATACCGTCTTTGTGCACTAACAATACTGCACCGTTAGTAAGATTAGATTACCGGTCTGAGTCCGCGTTGATCCAACGTTGCCACAATTATTATTCATCAACCGCAGTTAGTCACCTTCAATTGAATCGACCCGTCGGGGTCGTCGTCATTCTGCTGTCGGCGGAGTCTATGTTCAATGGTAGGCGAAAACGTGTCAACGACGTAACTACACTGCTACGAGCTAAAAAGTTAATTATAACTGATAAAAATTGTTATGATTGTCCGACCTTATCGGTTTGAATGAGGGTGTAATGCACTGGCATCCGCTATGTGTCTATACTGTTTCCGTTCTTAACTTAATCCTTATGTAAACAAACAAGCGTGGCACATCTGAAACGCTATTTGCTACCTGAATTAGAGGCGTGTCACTCTGACAGAAGGAGTACAGACAGGGTACATATAATACTGGTACTGTAGAAACACACGTAAATTGTAATAATTTGTCCTGACCAAAGTAAAATTTGTGCGACAGTGTCAGACCAACAATGAAATATTTTATAACATCAGTTAATGTGTTTTTTTATTAACCGCTTAAATATCGCAACAAACAAAAATGTAAAGTTTATTTAAAACGAAAATAGAAGCTGTGATAATTACCAGTGTACTGAATACTATCAGCTGCTGTCAGAGAGTAATTCAATGCCTTCCATATCTGTGTCTGAACTTGTATCATCACCTGAGTCAGCGTCATTATTGATAAGATTGTCCATTGTCCACAATGTGGGCCAGTTGCCATAGCTTATCATTTTCCTTGATTATATGCTGCATACAATGGCTCCACTTGTCCGTCGTTGTTTCATTTACCGCCTTCTCAATAAAGTGTTTTATATCAAGCAGCTAATGTTGTGTTGTGACAGGCAACATATCCTTTCAACTGGCTACATATTAATTTTCAATAGGATTTAGAATACAGTGATAAGGAGTAACGACGTGCCCCGATCTAAGTCTACGGTCACACTTGGCGTTTCTGTCGCCGCGTTCGATACGCGCAGCGACAGAAACGCAGGTCTGAGGGGGTGTCACACTTGGCGACTAACGCGCACTGTTTCAATGTTTCATATGACTTCTTTGAGTGAAGCTGATGTCTTACTCGCAGTTGCTGTGAGAAGTTATTTAAAAAAGAAGAAAAAGAGGAGATTTGGTGTAGGCTACACTCGGTCAATGCTATATGTCTGACGCACGGCCAGTTTTATACGTTAGTTGGCTTACTCAAAAATGAAGAAGACGAATTTTTTCTTATTTTCGAATGAGTGTTTCATTCATCGTTTAATGAATTGTTGTCATAGGCTGAGGGTGACATTTCCAAACAGAACACAAAATTTGGACTGTATAATAACAGTAATAACAATAATAACAAGTAACAAAAATAATGAATTTAATTCAGTAATCAATATAATTTAGATCAACCATCAACGAAGAATGAATGCGGAATGCCATGTGAGAGAATGAGTGGTTGTGGGAGAGCAGCGACAGGAACGCCAAGTATGTCCCGCTCCATAGGTTAACACTGTGAGCGTATCTGTCGCCGCGTAGGAAAAACGCTCTGTCCTGCGTTCGGAACGCTGTCGCAAACGTCGTACGCCTAGTGTGACCGGCTCCATTTGATTACATGCTTTACACTTCTTGATTCTAACGTCGCGTATCGAACGCGGCGACAGAAACGCTAAGTATGACCGTAGACTAAGTGGCAAGATAACTCTCACATGACTATACAGATATTCTGCTCATGCGCGTAATACATTACTGTGTGAACAGTGTCAACGCCAATAGCGTTTCAGATTTGCCACGTGAATTTCTTTACATCAGGATTGAACTA
The DNA here is from genome assembly GCA_034769895.1 of Magicicada septendecula. Classification (NCBI taxonomy): domain Eukaryota; kingdom Metazoa; phylum Arthropoda; class Insecta; order Hemiptera; family Cicadidae; genus Magicicada; species Magicicada septendecula. The sequence continues at coordinate 394,023,349 of CM068373.1, read as the reverse complement.
AGAACGGAAATAGTCTAGATAAAACGCGGTCTGGGCATAAAGTAACCCACGCAAATTGCTTCCGATTTAGGCGTTATGCAATTATTATTATTTATCCAAGCTTTACGATTTATCGACAGATATCATGGTTTATCTGAATCGTTTCCAAACGAGTATAAAGACTTATAGTAGCAATGTCAATAAAGTTCTCAAACACCCGCTTTGTCCTCTTAATCAACTAACAATTCACTAGGAACTGTAATGCAAAGTACATGCAATGTCTTTTTACCGCATTTTCCTAATTTAAAAAAATTTTAAGACTCGTTTGATTAAAAAATTTATAGAAATATAAATTATAACATGTCAGTTATTATTTTTAACTGGAAATTATAGATAACATTAATGATTTTAGCAAGTAAAATAAGTAACGCAGCCAAGCATTACAGAATAGGCAATAGGCAATGACTGAAGTGTCTGCACTTCGTCCATGCGTGACTATGATGTTAGTGAACTGATGGGCGATCAGTTTCGTTTGAGAACAGAAACAGAGAACGATTCGTGTATAAGTTTCTGAACAATTCTTCACAACACCTCATACAAAACTCAGAAAATTGAAGCGGTATTAAAATTCGTTCGATTGATTTCGACCGGGGTTTTCGAGCGACATAAGCTATTAGTTTAGTGTGTTACTTTATTTTAGTTTGATTAGCCGATTAATGTAAGTGAAGTTTGATAATCGTTAATAATTAATGCATATTATTGCTTATTGCATATTGTTGCATACTGAGATAGCGTCGTTTATGTATTAAAACGTAAACTCTATGAAATAATGTATTATGGGAACGTTTTACAGAAACATAAATTCCTGCAGTCAGGTGAGTAAAGGCAGGTATCGATACTTATGTAATGTCATTTAACCTGTAGATCCCCACAGATGTTCCATATGTATGCCCCGGGTGAAGTTAGGTTAGGTTAGTTCAGATCAAGTTAGGTTATTAAAATTGTTCTAAGGCTTTCACGGCCGGTGTCAGCTGTATTAGAAGAGTTTAACGGGCTTTTTGGCCGCGGTCTACGGTTTACAGACAAACCAAACGTTTCGGCAGCACCACTGGCTGCCATGTAATCGTCAGGCCCACAGTAACTGTGGGCCTGACGATAACAACCCAACTTCAGGAGGTCTCAAATTCTTTGAATTCCACTGATGGTGGCAGCCAGTGGTGCTGTTGAAACTTTGGTTTGTCTTTAAACCATAGACCGCGGCCAAACAGCCCGTTAAACTCTTCTAATACAAGTTAGGTTAGGTTAGGTTAGATCAGGTTAACCGGCAATTGAAACAGTCATATTAATTACATTTGATTTGGATTTCCGCAATGTTTTTACTTTTTATGATAAAAAACAGAGACATAAATTAGGTTGAATAGAAATAATATACAAATATGCTATATATACCGGTCGTGATATTATAACACTGGGAATTAAAAGAGATTTTCGCGACGAAGAGCTTTCTACTAGGATTACGTGAATTGATAGGAGGTCAAGCGGAAACGTATTTTTTAAACAAACACGTAACGGCTTCATCAGTAGACGCGCGCGCGAAAAGTTAATTTTGCATGAAGATAAAAGCGTTATTTATTGCAAACGATTTCCACGTTGTTTGTAATGAGCTGTGACACGGTGACGGCGGCAGAGCGAACCGAACCGACTCCACCGTCGTCGCAAATGACTAATGGATTGTCATAAATATAAAAGATTTCATTCTGCGCGTAAAACATCTCCAGTTCTGTTTGAACGGCTTAACGTTTCAACAGCCGAGTAAATGCCGTTCCTGTAGAAATATTAAGTAAGTAAGAAGGTTTCTCATAATTGTTTTGTTTGGGAATCCGTATGGAAATGTACGATAAATACGTTTAGAACGAAAAGTGTGAAAGTACGAGGCTATAAATAAAGGTTTAGGGAATTTTTTATTTACCTGTTGTCTCATCGCCTTTTCCACTTGGCTTCATCAGCTGGAACTGTCACAGCCCGGCTAGGATTAGGCGTACCCAAATCATTCAACTTTTGTATCTTACTGTTAAAATAATGTAAGTTATCTAAATTATATTGATCGTAGGTCCTATCAAAGAATCATCCCGTGTTAAACTCTAAAAGACAAAACAAATTCAAGAAGGCCTTTCCTGAATAGACGCCCGAAGACTATAAAAATGAAACCGAGTTAGTTCTAAATTAGTATTGAAACTGTCACGTTCAGTAGCCTGAATAGGTTACTGAAAGGTTCGGTTAGCAGTGCTGAAGATGGAAGGATTATTTTTTTCTTTACATATAATTATATACAACTGTGGCCAATGTAAACGGAGCGTCATAGGGGCTGGATGGCTCAGCTACTTCTACCTTGACTTTATCAAGTATCCCAATACATACTTCATTATTCCGGAGAAACTGGTTTGTACTGTCTCTTAATCCACCTAATAAGGAAATGTGTTAAAAAACAATTTTAAAAAGCACGGTAATTATAGTTTAGTGGATTCATAAAGTGGCTTTGAAATCAAGCCACTTCGAGATGAGTTCTATATTTCAGAAGTTAATGAGCTAGTAATTGTAGACTACCACCATCTGAATAACTACATTCGATTCTTAAAACATAACAAAATAACGGTATATACGAGGAATATTCTAAAATTAACCCCCGTTTGTCTGGTAAACACATAGTAGTTGTCATAAGGGCATAGGTACACACACACATAGTCCGAGCAGTGTACTTTTACATTGTTACATCCAAAAGCGCGGTCCATTTTGTTCATTTCTGTTCTAGTAGAGACCGACGAAACGTGGAGCCTGTTAGTGTCTCTCCAGTCAGCTGTAAGGCGCGTGGTGGCATTTGTTGAAACGTTGCGTCGTTTGCTCGGTTCGTTTGGGTCTGTGCCCCGAACTACTGGAAGGCATCGGACGACGAGACGAGGCTCTCGGTGGATGGAAAGGCGGCGCTACCGGGGTCGTGTGAAACTGTGCCCCAAACGACTCGGAATGGACGGCGGTAGCCTCGGTAAATCACCGTCGGATGAAAGGTTGAAAGCGGCGCCAGTAGTCGATATGACCATCAGGCAATCGACATCGTCCACCGGGTACCCACAGGTACCGACCATTCACAGACTAGTGGACGATCGTACTCGTGCCCTATTGTCGACACCGTACTAAAACCCGACAAGAATGCTACCGTGTCACTTAGACGATGGTCTGTCTGGTTACCCAGACTTGACTGCTGATTTGTTTTCTCGATTTTTAAGTGTAGTGGTGTCCCGACTATGACAAGCTTGCCACAGTCTAATAAAAATTTGTAACAAAAGCGAAGGTTACTGCAGTTAAAAAAATAAAAGTGTTCAAAAAAATGTCATTTTTATTTAATTTTGAAAAAGTCGAAAAGTTTTGCAACGGAGTAGCATCGAAACAGATATAAAACGATTTTCGAAACAGATACTCCAACGGGCACTACGGGAAGATGAGCTGAAAAATCCCAGAAGAAGTCGAAAGGAAAGTTATCCCACAGAAGTGAAGTGGACGAAGATATTTGAAACAAATATACAGTGATTAGAAAAAAAACTGAATATTGTGAACTCGAAAAACACCAAAGAACTATTCGACTCGATAAACAAATATGAACATCAACAACTTGGAGACCGTAAACTGTTTGTCTTTTTGAAGATTTATAACAAAGGGAAGTAATTATCATCGAAGTCTGCAAGTCCTTAAGCTTTCACAGCCGGGTTCAAGATTGTTGAGATTATTGTTCTCAGCCGTGGTCTACAGTTGTTATTTACACACGTTTCGGCCCCACCATGGAGGCTATCCTCAGCATCCACATTGGCACGGTGTCCGCCAATTCACCTCAGAGATGAGGTAGAGACTATGAACCACCGTGCCATGGTGGGGCCGACAACTGTAGACCACGGCTGAGAACAACAATTGCAACATTATAGTAGTCTGTTTACTGTACAAGTCAAAAATGAATATCGATAATTTGGCGGGCGCGGAGTTAAAAAAATTAAGTAAAGAGTTGAATGTTTAAAGAGCACTCGCACACAGAAAAGCCTTTATCTCGTACTTTTGTGATAAAATTAAAAATAAAAACAACACGATTAAACTAGCGCGTGTTGGCGGGGAACACGAAGGAAACGAGAATAAAGGCCGCGTAAGTGCTCTCAAAGTAGCGAGTTAATTACGGCCGTTGTCCGTATGCCTTGTTTACGCGCGGTAATTACCCCCCCCCCAAACAACCCCTCAAATAATAACTGCAAGGTTAGTGCGTGTATGTGTGTGTGAGCTCGCTCGAGCTTATTTTTCATAACGAAAACAAACAAAGATCACATTAACAGGCAGTTAGTTAAAAAACGCAACACAAAGAGAGACAGAGCTACCGATTTCTGCGCTGATAAAAGTATTTTAAAGCGGCGCAGCACGGCGGCGAGAGTTGTTTTTATGTGCAAACAGTTGACTCCGTGTGTGTGTGTGTGTGTGTGTGTAAATGAATGCACCCCCTTCGGTAACTACCCCCCGAAACTCGGTTGGCGAGGGGTGTTCATTTGCATACTGTGTACGAGTTCATGTAGTGGACATGTTAATTGCGAAACAGAAATAAATCTTAATTAAAGCCTTCGTTTAAATTTTCACCATCAGCGCCAGTGAATGTATGCACACAAACACAACGGGCCGGCGACTTCGATTGTATATAGCTACTGGTTGTTAACTTTTCTATTACCGGCGTGATGATGATAAAATCTGTTGAAATTTCGTGTTAATTGGCTTTCGTTATCACTACTACTACTATAAACGTCGCGTCGTTGGCTGTGCGTTCTGACAACGATATATTAATGGCAATAAAGCGTACGTTCCCGGGCACTTTATCATTAAAAAAAAAAGAAGGATGTTTAAGTTCAACAAACGCTTGATTTTCAATAAACACGAACGTTTCACCTATTCCTCAACGCGACGTTTTCAGCGGTTAGTGTGAGCCTTATTCAGTAGCTAAACACACGGCTGAACGAGCATTGACTTTAATATTTTAACATTACCACGCATTAAGCCTACTAGAGGCTTCATCCATAATTACTTTGTATATAAAGCGACGTTTCGGCTACGCAACACTGTTTATAAACAGTACTGACACTCTGAGTATTGTTTATTTTTTATGTGATTTTTAATGTAAAATTTCACAGCGTGTTTTTAATGTAGGCCTATACTTGGTTATATTGCTACAGTGAAAATGTAGATAAGACATGAGGCTGCGTAACGCTTAGCACTCGTGTGAGCAGCAAGAATTATCCTGCTTGTATTATTTAGCGATATAATATTAAATAATTTTTTTTTTTTTTACAACTAATCTTAGATAGATTAACGAGCAATTTGACTCTATCAATATCTTAAAACTAAATGTCTATTTACTGGGTTTACCCACTGGTATCACTAAGATTACTCTAATGGTGAAAACATACACATACACAACACTTCACACTGTAGTCTGCTTTACACACACCACACTAAACCAGGTCAAAAGGTTTGGTCCTATTGAGCCTTCTCAATATCCCATGTTGGTCAAGCAGCTGAATTGCCTCTACGTTAACGTGGTTATGAAGCCGGTCTTCATGCTTCTGTGCAAATTTCCTAATTTCGTCAGCAACCATTTCCACACCCATATATTAAATAACTGACATTTACTGTACGTTACACTAGCGGGATTGGACAATCGTAAGCTTGAAGAAGTGTGTATTCTTCTACTTCTTCTTCAGCACTAAAGCCCACCATGAGACCTGGCTTTCAACACTAATCTACTCCAAAATCTCCTGTCCATTGCTATCTCAGTGTGACCCCTCACATTCATTTTTCTGAGATTTTCCAGGACATCATCCAAACATCTTATCCTAGGTCGGCCCACATTTGCCCTTATGATTCTCTTTGGCACACGCTGATCGTCCATCCGTTCGCGGTAACCATTGTATTCGTTGGCCCTTTATGAATGAAGAGTATTGTATACGACTGTTTATTGTTGCCTCTGGTTACTTTAACTTTAGTTAAAGTTGGAAGTAACGATTTCTCTGTGTTCGATTGTTTACTTCCCCTGTTTGAATACGACTACTGACGTAACATTTTATATTTTCATTTCCGTATTTCTCAGTTACAACTAAATTAGCTTACATTTTATTACACGTGTTTCAAAGCGTTGTATTATTTTCATCTTGACAGCTCAAATTGTGTAGTTGATTGTGTCATAAAAAGGATAACCGATAATATTGTAATTGGTATTCTTACTTTAAAATAAAGGTATGCCACAACACCTAATTATGGCTATAAAGAGTTTATATAGACATACCGCGATAATCATAGACGACGGAGAAGGATCTATCCCGATCGAAACAAACCAAGGCGTAAGACAAGGTTATTGTCTGTCACCATTACTTTTTAAACTTTATCTAGATGATCTCCTCAGAAAATGGAAAGAACAGTCCCCTGACGGTATTAAAATCCACCGAAATAATAGCTTGAAAACCACTCTCTTCGCGGATGATCAAGCTATATTCGCCACTTCAGAAGACGATCCGGTCCCGTTTGTTCTCCTCGTAAATACCCTCCTTTTGTTAGCGAAGTAGAACAACGTGTTAGCTGAAACATCTTTGAGAAGTGCCAGGAAAAATTCTACGAAAATTACAGAGTTTAAATCCTCGTTAGAGAGAATTGTTGAAAAGAATAAGTATCGATATGATCTTAACATTAGTTGTTAAAATGTTTCTTTATTGCTTGGCCTCCTTATAGTTATAAACAAGCTCGGTGTTGACCCAAGTTACTGGTCAGTTTCAGACAGGAGCGTATCGTCCAAACGGAAGAACTCAACAGTATTGTTTACTAACATCATGATTAACAAAATAGGTATTTGTAAGATAAACAGAAAAAAAGGGATTACGACGATAAAGCCGTGGACATAGAATTTACTAACGTAGGCGAAGGTATTTCAGAGAGCTAGTGAAGATCTGTTTAGATAGACATAAGAAAATGAATAGAACCTAGAACCTGATTTGAAATTAAGGAAGAAACGAAATCTAGATCAAGATAGTAAATAAGTGTGACGGAGAAAATTGTAACATAAACAAATGCATAATGGGACGGGGACCATTTAAACTGCAGCACATTTAAGAGTAGAATTACAGAGTGCGACAGAGCAAAATTATTAAAAAATAGACCAAAGCGATAACAACGGAAAGCAATTTTTGTTTTTGTTGGTCAAGTGACTCCGGTGTCGCCAACAGAAAGAACTAAATTCTAAAGTCGTTCAAATTCTCGCGAGCGCCAAGATCGGCGATACGTAATACTGAAAAGAAAATTAAGAATTTTAGAAACTAGGACAGAGGAGAATATCGAAAGCGTGTTAGAGAGAAGGATAACATTTATTTAAACAATTTTCTTAACAGTCAAAACGCTGCAGACAGTAGCTAAATTTAGTTGAAGTTTTGTTATAAGATTTTGCTTGAACAGTGCTAACTGCTGCAGGCAAACAGCCAGCGTATACTCGGTGCTGACGGTAGTGACGTCCAAACGGGGTACCTTAATGTTTTCTATTCTCTGCGTCTCTTGATTGTATCCTTCTGTCCAGATCTGTAGTTACCTCAAACATTTTTTCCGCTCTTCTTGATTAACACTCAAATTTTCTTGTTGGAATCATTATTTTCCGGGCTGTTAGGCCATGGTCTAAGACAGGCGTTTCGGCCTCGCCATCGGAGGCCATCTTCAATGTCACTAATGATTAAAACAATTGGCACGGTGTCCGCCAGTACACAGCTGAATAGTCTCTACGATTGTTTTAACCGTGTCAATTGTTTATTCAAAACAATATGTAAAGTCTGAAGAAAGTATACTTACATTACTGGAATTTATGTTTATGTACAGCTGATCAGTAACTGACAACTTACCTGTAAACAAAACAAGACAAAAGTTAGTAACTTACGTGTTTCTAGCAAACAAAACATATAGTTAAATATTTTAAATAATTACTTACAATATTCATAATCAGTTTTGGGATTGTTTCACGTTAACTATGCATGCGTATCTAACATAAGGAATTTTTCATTAAATATATATTACATTTAAATGTTATACAATTTCCCATTGCTGAATTTACGAAAAACATCAGTTTCTTATTCTGTCTAGTAACCTGGTTTTACTTAGGATGCAAATATATTTTTTCATGTTGTACCTATTCAATTCGTTCTATGTGACACTATTGGACACATATCACATGGTTCTCAGGAATAAATGTGAACCAAAGGAACTATACAGTTTTACTTCAAATTAATTCATAACTGAATGCAGGGTGTAATTGAATTAGGCAAAAATGTATAGAACTGTCGACTGTAGAGGCACTGGATGGGCGTTACAGTGCTTCGCTTAATGATAGCGCACGGTATTTCTACTCTAAATCGGCTGACTTGAGGCCCAAACTGTGGCTAACCAGAAAGTCCAACCTCCGGTGAGATGACTTGTTTCATTCCAGGGTCCGTCGTGCGGAACTACTGGATTTGTTTTTTTTTCAAGCTGCCATGCAAATTGTTCGAGCCCCCGCTGGGACATAGTCATTATCGTGCGATCTAAGCATGCTTTCTGTCTTCTCTGTCCCTCCCTCCCTCTCTCTCTCTCTCTCTCTCTCTCTCTCTCTCTCTCTCTCTCTCTCTCTCTCTCTCTCTCTCGCTCTCTCCCTCTCTAAGCCTCTGTCTCTGACCCCTTAACGTATGCAGAGGGGAGTGGAGGACGGGGCTACGTTCTTGGTGAACCATATGGGAGTGTGGGGATATAGTATGGGAGTCCTCGGTATAGGAGACTCCAGGTGGTCTAGTGGCTAACGCGGGCGATTGATGCGCTCGTGGTCCTGGGTTCAATTCCCGGCGGAGGCTCCGTACGGCGTGCACTCAGCGTCGTGAGGCAGAACTGAGTAGGCGCTGAGATAACAGCGCCGCCTCCTGGCTGTGAATACCGCAACTAGCGGATGGTGGCGCGTAGTACTAGCCATACACTGTCACACTAACACAAAAGCCGCGCGGTACGCCTTGGTCCTTAACGGACTGTTGAGCGGAGCGGAGGTCCTCGGTATAGTATGTACAACGCGGCTTAGAAGCGTGTATATAAGCCTATACAGTATACTATTTTCTGTACAGCTTTGTCATGATGACGTTTCCAGTCTCAGCAGAAACGGATAATTCTACTGAAAAAAAAGTACATCCGTACGTGTGCATAAACTCAGACTCTGTCATCGAGGTGTATAGGGAGATATTTAACGGAGAACAAGAAGAAGAAAGAAAAAGGTAGAAAAAGAAGAAGAAGAAGAAGACAGGAGAGGAAGGGGCAGCACATGAAAAAAAACAAGAGGATGAGATAATGTAGATTTTATTTTTTAATTTTACGTTGGATTACGAAGGATTCCATACCCGAATTTCTCTGCATATAAGAAGTACGAAGAAAGAAGTGTAAGAGTGTCCTTTTGATTATATGACATTTTACTAATTATTCAGTGTTTTAGTGTGAATATAGTCAAGTTATAATGCTTCTGAGCAATAATGTCTACTACTTCGTAATAAGACCAGCTACATCATACGTTTAATAAGTGAACGGATTTTTTTTAATAATAACGAAAATATCGGAAATATTCATATAATAATCACAGTACGTCACTTATCAGTCTGTAAAGTCTTCTTGTACTTAAAGAATTTAACATTATCACCGAAACTTGTATTTCAAACTATCGTATCAATTTTTGTTGAAGAATGAAACATACCTATTTGAAAGTTGAATTAATTGCTTTAATTAGAATCTTATTTAAAAACTTGATATTATTTAAAGAAGACAAACATGATCTTTTTTTCTACTGTCACGTGGAAAAAAAAATAATGGCGTTTACTATATGCAGAAATAAGGAAAAAGCCTTCCTCCTAAGTTTAATCATATGTAGAAAATATAATAAAGTCTTCTGGGTGTTGTTTTTGGGAGCGCCGCTTTCTGTTACGTCACCAGGGGAAACAATCAGTGGACGTAAGCCTATCGAACCGCTCGCCCTATTGGTCGGCCGCCCAATTACTAAAATAATCCATGTTTCTAATGACTTAAGCCCTTTGGAGCAGCGCACGACCGGGCTCCCAAGGGGGTTGGCTGGTAGACGCTGCAAGACGGGTTGCGGGGGAGTGTGTCGTGTCGGTCGGTGGGGTGGGGAAGTTTTGGTGCGGTTAGGAAGGGGTTGAAATGTAATTGGGTAGTAAGGCCATCATTAGTGTCGAAGTCAGATTCTCTTTGACCTGATGGTCCCGACCTAAGCGATTATACAAAGGAAATTATAAACAAGTTAAGCCAAAGCGTGGTGATGACCTCACGTCAGTTTGCCGCTAATAGCGTGAGGGGCACCGTCGTATTATTGAGAAGGCTGTGGTCAACAGGCACGTCCTAAATTCACAGCCACCTTACTTAGATCCCCCCCCCCCGCCACCAGCAACTATTCGCCTAACCACAGCATTGAATGTTGTCCCAAAACACACGGAGTTTTCGTTATATTTACGACCGTCGCGCACGGGCGCGCGCAAACGGAGCCGACTGTGTCTTACGCATTACAGAGAAACGACAAACGCATTTATCTACGTCATAAACAAATGAGAAAGCATAAGCAAGAGAATCGTCTGTGTAATGTACGCATACATGAGCGTCATACTGAAATAGTTGTAAGAAGCCTCACTACAGACACACTCAAACATACAGTAACTTTACACAATTCGTTTTCTCTTGACTAAATAATAATAATTATTATTATTTTTTTGTATCGGACATCTAAGGACCACATGCCAATTTCAGTTCTTTACTGTTTGTTCTTTTCTTTTTCTCCAATATTCTTTCATGTTTTCACTGTGCCTCTTCTTCCTGTCTTCAGTCCACTTTGAACCTGCGTTTTTCTCTCTCCTACCCTGGACTCCTTCCATTTTTAACACTTTTGGCCGAAAAACTTCACTTTCAATTGCCTCTTCTGCGTGTATATTATTTTTTCTAAACCCTTTTGGACTTCTTTAATCCAACTTGATGTTGACTTCTTCCCCCACAGATATTTGAAGCTTTGCTTTGTCAACCTATTGTCGTCCATTCTATATAAATGTCCAAAAAATAATAGTCTTCTTTTTCTCATTGTTTCTGTTATATTTTCTATACTTTGAAATATTACATAATTACTTCTTAATTTCCAACCGTCTGAAGTTTTCGTGGGCCTAATGTTTTCCTAATAATTCGTCTTTCCAATATTTCTAGTTTGTCTAAATTATAATTCAATGCTAGACATTCACTTGCGTATAGGCATTCTGGCTTCACTACTGTACTGTAATGCCTTATTTTCGCATTTTTACATATGCACTTTTTATTGTAAATATCTTTAGTTATACCATACGCCCTTTCCATCTTATGAATCCTTTCTTCTATAGCAGATTTTTCTAAGCCATTCTCTTGAATTATTTCTCCTAGATACTTAAATTTTAAGTAATTGTTTATATTATTATTATTATTGAGATACATGGACAACAACTTTTGCTTTAGCAATACGTCTAAACTGACAACAGAGCGATTTACACCAGAGCCAAAAAACATACCAGAAATCGTATTAATAACTTTTATCCAAATCAGTGGCGGACAAAGGGTAACCATGGTCGGAAGGGGGCTACTTTGTAATGCAGCGGAGCGTGGGGTTTCATTTTGACGACCCAGCTCGGTTCTTTCTACTTAGGTAGATTTTTTATAGTTCATTAATAATACTTACCTAAGTGACTTACTCGTTATTTATAGATTTTAACGCAACAGAAAAAATAAGACGTATAAAAGAAGAAAAGTCAAATTTCTATTTGGTTACAATTAAGTTTTTTTTTAAAATAAAAAATGACCAAATTTTCCATGCTTTCCCTCACTCATCTTTGATCTAGGATACATTTTTACTGATTTAACGTTTTAGAAACTTTTTTTAGATGAGGTCATAGGCACGCAGATTGTTAAAGAGGATGAGACATAGGTTGGGAATGGATTCAATGAAGTGCCAGCTGACAATAAATTGAAGAATTTCCTTTGTTCCCCATGCAAGTGCTGGTTCTGGAGTGGCATTATTAGCGTACATGTCGAAATCTTAATATTTCTTGCATAATTTGTTCTTCATCAAAGCCATCATGTACGAGGTTGAGCTACTCTACAGCCGATCCTATATCATTATCAGTAGGTTCTATCAGGAATTTTGATTGTACGATATTAAATCAATTGGAAATCACTTCCGACATTTCCGACTGTCAGGTTCTATGGCATACGCGGGGAATTTTAAATCGTTTCCACGTTACAAGTAACCCATTCTCTGGGTTAAAAGCGAACAAAAATTGTCATGTTACAGGCTATAAGGCTGAGATAAACGGGCCCGAACGGATTGCCACCACTGGCCCAAAGCACACTCAACTGAAATCTATTTCTACACAAATAAAGCTATCCATTAGTGACATTCACAATAAACGATTATAATCAGGAAGCGTATAAAGATTACTAAACCGCAGTTATAAGCAAATAGCCTACACATTTAATATCACTGCACACTATAGTCCGTCTTAAATAAGTTACAAATAGTCTGTATGTGCAACGGTTACACTAAGAAAAATGTGAATTTGAACAAATAAACTGTGAATACAGCTCAGGGCGATCGAATAAAGAAAAACGTCAGTGTTGTTATTTTCTCAGATGAAGAGTACATTTTTCCAGTACGTAACATGGGACGGCGGAGAGCTTACTGTAAACACAACACGTTAGTCGTACTAGGTGCTTATGCAAATATGCATAAACTATCAATCGTTTATGCCAACTTTGTCTTTCGTATATATAAATAACTGCCTCGGCCAAACGGACGGTAGTCGGAAGCCGATACTGTCCGTACCCCAATCAGACTGCAAGGTGAGATTCCCGTTTTAGTCCACGTTACCGCTGCGTTGCCACAATTAGTATTCGTCGACCGTAGCTTATCACCTCCATTGTAGCTGACCCGTCCTGTCGCAGTCATTCTGCTGTCGGCATAGCAGTTGTTCAATTATGTGCAGAAACATGCCAACAACGTAACTACACTGAATCGAATAAGAAATCAATTAGGCCTACGGGTAAGCCTACGAGCTGCTTTGATGCCGACTGCCATCCTTTGCCTCAGCCGGTATTAAGAACAGTTATATCTCTGTGAAGAAACGTTTCAGTTGATACAGAGCAACGCGACGCAATTCCCTATTACGTCACACGTTGGTCGTCGTATCGTACAGTAGCGTTTCAGTAACTGAAAATTTACGCAGTCGTCAGCAGAAAACGGCGACAAACCGCTTAAAGGGATTTGAATAAATTATTACTGGTAGCCTGGAAGAGGCGCAGGGGTGGTTAAAAATAATGGGTTTCCCCACGCCCCTTACGTGCTCTACTAAATAAACGTGGAAGGGTGCCCAGGAAATGCATTGCCTTGGTATAAAAATATAAAGATTATTATATAATTTTTTTTTTGCTAAGTTAGACAGTTTTCCCGTCAGCTTCTTGTGTTGATTTAAATGACCGTGTAGGGGATGACAAATAGCTATTATGCGGGTGAGGTCGCTAGAGTTATGATATTCTAATGTTAAAAATTTATTGAAATAAATCTTTTAATGTGTAGCGAGAGATTTACATGTAAATTCAGTAGCCTATACAATAAAAATGTACTTTCTACTATTCATCAACGCTCCATCGCTTTTTTAGGAAGTGTATACTATTACCCAATTATAATATTCATCATCATGATCATCGTCACATCCTACAGGAGTAAACCCAAGTAGCCCCAAGCCGTAGACTAGAACTCGTCACCCCAACGCTTCTTCGGATGCCCCTTCGTCTCCACACCTTACAATTCAATAGTAGTTTAGGGATGCGGTAGTCATCGAATCGGTTAAGATTTTCAACCATTTTAGCCGATATTGGGCAACCCTATCGAGTATACTCATTATATTAATTTTCTGGCGTATGCCTGCATTTCTTCTACGGTAGTAGAGAATATACCCTGCCACGTGCCTGAGAAATCTCATTTTAGCCGCTTGAATACGATTGACCCGAGATTTCGTTAAAATCAAAATCTGAGGCTCATAGAGAAGTGTGGGGTGAGCCATCACCTTGTAGATGTTTTTAGGAGTATTCTTTACTCGTTAATTTTAGAGTTCTCCTAATGGGCCGGAACATATTGTCGAACTTGTGCAGTTTATTCACCACGTCATTGTTTGTAATATAAGACACTTTATAGCCCAAATAATGTTCAAAATTGGTGACCTGCTCGAGAAAAGTACCAACTACAACAATTGTTTCTCGTAATGTGAAAATCTGTAATCTAAAATCGTCGGAGATTTGATGTAGTGACAGACGTTTGCCAGGAAATCTTGCTTATCAGCAAACAACAACGTGTCAACTGAAGAGTTCACATTATAATAATTTATTTAATATTTATAAATTCTTTACCTGAAGATGTTTCCCTTATTTGGAACATGTTTCGGGACTCTTCTTCTTCTTCTTCTTCTTCTTCTTCTTCTTCTTCTTCTTCTTCTTCTTCTTCTTCTTCTTCTTCTTCTTCTTCTTCTTCTTCTTCTTCTTCTTCTTCTTCTTCTTCTTCTTCTTCTTCCAACGTAAGCCCTCGCTTCCAACACCAATCTTCCTCAATGTTTCCTATCCATTGCCATCTCAGTGTAACCCCTCACATCTATTCTTTTTAAATCGTCCAGCACATCCTCCAACCATCTTATCCCCGGTCTGAGTTAGTGCAAGTGCAGAGTTAACTGTAATAATTAATAACTAAGTATGACAAGCAGAAAGTAGAAGTAAATATGGGGAAACGAAATACGTGGCAACAGGTTGTACAGGCGAAGGCTTGCATAAAAGCGTCGACCGATTGGATCTGTAGGCGAATGTAAATATTTAGGCGTATTTATGACAGTTGACGGAGAAGTCGGTAAGGAAACGTTAAACAAAAAAGAACGTACTTAAGTGACCTAATGTTTAAATCAGCGACGAGGAAGTGGTCAAAATTCGTTTTACAAGCACAGTATAGAAATTTAAAAAATTTCGAAGTTACAGAAATTAAATTTTGGATACCACGAACTAACGAGAAAATGCCCCAGATTTAACTCTATACAGCGAAACAGCAGTTGGCTACGGTGTACAATATACCAGGCCTACAAATGTTTTTGGCAAAGACATTTTCTACATTTTAATTGTACAGAACAATCAGTCGAGCGGTAGTTACCTACGGATGAAAACTAACTGCTAGTGATGAATACAGAAAATACCGACTTAAATCTTAAATTCGAAAGGAAAACGCTAGTAGAAAAACAAAGGTTGGGGGCGGGGGGTAGGCAACCTAGAACTATGGACTGAAGCGAATACGGTATACGCAGATTAGACATACTAATGCTCACTGAGCTACAGATCTTGCAGACTATTTTGAACGGATACATCTAGTAAGTTATAGGTAAATTTACATATTAGATAATGTTTCATATAGGAGAAGAATTAAGCAAACCTAGATTGCTGTAGAATTTTTTAAAAATAAAATAACGATTTCAAAACAGACAATTATACAATACAGACTACAAATTCCAAATGTGGAATTTTTTACTTATATTTATTACCATAATATCTAAATGACAAATAATTTTGTCCAAACTTTCAAGTTTATGTGTTTCCGTAGACATCTATAGACCTATATCTAGTGCTTTTCACAAATATACATAAGTGAAAGAAAATCTACAATACATACAATACAATGTACAAAATGTTTTTGTAAACACAACCTAAAACGTTTTGAAGGTGATCCAAAATTTTCAAGGAGTGTTGAGAGATATTCATTCTGTTAAATTAGTAAGGATACCGAGTTTGTATTTTGAATACAATTCTGAATAACTTAATCCTCCACATAGGGTTTTAAAACTTTCTTAAAATTTTTTGAGTTCTATTTTTTACCACGCAAAGTTAATAAATTTTCATGTAGTAAACAACAGCCTACATGACGGGTAGAAGTTCCTTTATTCTGACATCCGGCTTGATTTTTACAGTGTTAAAAGTACTGACCCCTTTTTTGGGCTGTGGCGACACAATGTTTTCATATTTTTAAAAAACTAACTCCGACTAATGCGTGCTCTATAAGGTGAAAGCATGCCAAACTCTACGATAATCGTTTCATGCATGCGACAGTAACTGTGAGGCATTTTGAGACACGTTATTGTGAGACATATCCCAAACCCCAAACAGATAAACAGACAGACAAACGCCAGACGATCGAGTTAAAACTGTGAACTTGCTTCGTTCGTTCATTTCATAGTCACTCAAGTTCTGGAGACGGTGAAATGACTGGTCTACTTGAAAGAATGGAACATGGAACTCAAAATAATACCAACCGTACTGTAAAAAGGCGAAATAAGAAGAAAAATGTAAGCCAGATTAAAGTTCGCAAAAGGGCGGTGATGCGCGCGCGCGCGCGCACACACACACATATATATTAATTCTATAAAAAAATTACTACAAATAATTGTATTTTGTGAAGCAAAATATTATGTTACTTTTCAAGCGACTAAAACTGCGTTTGCTGCAACTAGTGTGTAAACTATGGGCCTACTTAAAGCTATCTAGTGGTCATGTTCATGGTCGTTGGAAGTGGAAAGGCTGGCCATTACTGCTTTCGAGACTGTGCGGATTTTTGTGCGCGCGCCAGGGTCAGTGGTCAGTGGACACGCTCGGTATGGCCGGTTTGGCACGTACAACCCAGACCGCGACAGCCCTGTGTCTTCTGCGGTTTGCGTGCCGGATTTAACGCAGTTCGTTGACTGTTTTAAGTTTGCTTGTAGTTCAGTGTTTTCGTATATTCAGTCGATATTCTCAGCAGAATCTCTGCTTGTAACTCTGATGACTTATAAAACACCTCTGTGGAGGGGATACAAATATTTATCTGTGAATTTAATGAAAATCACAGTTCACAAGGCAGGTAAGAATCACTTCTTCATTTAATTCGCTCCGATATTGAACGGTGCAGAAAGCTCTAACCTACTCAACACGTACGTTCCCAAACGAGCGCAGGTTATCTCTCTGTTGTGATCACTGTCTCATGGGTATACGCGACCCAAATAGTTTAACTACCGTACTGTAGTGAAGAATCATTAGACGAACGTTTCACGAACACTATGCCGCACTAGTTTTTACATTCAGTCCACGTTGCCTCGACTCTGCCACAATTAGTAGCCTACCGATTCGTCAGTTTTGATTCTAAGACAAGGCTGACGGGTGACGGTAGTCATTTTCAACAATGCCGTATGTACAATCTGGCCTGGGGGGGGGGGTACTATTGAATCGGTTTCACGGAATTCACGGAAAATAAAAAAAAAACAGTGAAGACTAATCAGCATTAATGTCCTTAAAGTGGTTGAAAAAAATGTTTTTGATAACATACAGAAATAAATACCATTAAGGTAAACGGTAATAACAAAATAAAAATACGCGTTGTAGAAACATTGTTTAAAAGATACTTATTGACAGAATAGATTTTCCTATATTTGATATTTCAAACGAATACGCAGGTTCTGTGTAATAAACCTGATTGTATGTTTAAAAAAAGTTACTCCTGTATTAGCGTACACAGCTGAAAAAATAATAAAATAGTCTAAATTCTTCTGAATTTTGTCACATTCCCAAAGGCGGTCCCAAATACGTCAATAAAGGTAATGATCAATAGTGACTATTTCGAGTCTTCCTTCTGAAGGTTCCTAGTGACTGAGGTGCATATACCGTAGCCTACAAACGTCTGCTGAAACGACAACTTGGCGGTCAGCAAACAATAAGGTGTACAGTAACGTGTTGCACACTGCTATCGTCATATACCACTACGTTTTCTCCATACATTTTAGGCTTCGTTAACGTATGTTTTGACAAATATGTTTTGGTACATAAAGTACCCCCTCTCAACGTCTCTTGTACTCAATGTTAAGTACAAAACATTGAGCCTACGACGTACAAGTATATGCGTGGAGCCTACGACATTCGTCGCATCCCGCATACCAGCCGCCACTAATCTCTAACAGTCTCCTGTGAATTCCTACTCCCCATATCCTGCTCCTCATCCTGTCTTCAAGTCCTTTCCTGCGATCGAGTGAATGTTATTCTAATATCCTTCTAGGCAATCTCTGGTTGCTCATTCATTGTTCGTGTCCGTACCATTTTAACCTACGTTGTCCGACTGTTCCAATAATACCTTTCTTTGACATTTTCTCGCTTCGTTGTAACCACATTTCTTCAATAGTGCTGCCAGGATATCTAGCAAGATATTCTGAAACGATCCATTTCAACCGTTACCAACTACAAAGGGGACTACACTATGATCCTGTGGGGGACTAAAAAACTTATGAGAACGGGCCATGGAAGTGGGATACTGGAGAAGGTGCTGTAGGCTTACATCGGTGGATAGGCTAAAAAATGAAGAAGTATGGGACAGAATGAATATATATTTTATAGAATACTGAAACTTTCAACTTGTGAAACTTACTTGTCTTTTCTTCTCGTACGCGTTTCGGCGTGGTGTTCGCCTTCGTCAGCTTTGACTCTGTCTCAAAGCTGACGAAGGCGAACACCACGCCGAAACGCGTACGAGAAGAAAAGACAAGTAAGTTTCACAAGTTGAAAGTTTCAATATTCTATAAAGTTTAGTGCTGTGAAAAAATATGATGAACAATCAAAACAACTATGAATATATATGTACCAATATAAATTAAAAAATTGACGCTGAAAGGTTAAGACGGTACGGCCATGCTTGCCGTATGGGTATTAATGGATGGCCAAAGATAATACCAGAATGGAATCCTCCTGAAAGAATACAAAGAGGGAGAACGCAAAGGACTTAGATGGATGGCATAAGAAACGCAGTTTTTCTTTATTAATTTTTGTAATGTGCCAACATTCTGATGCGTATGTTTTAATTGGCTGCACAAGTGTTCTATATAAATTAATTGTGACATTCGTTGCTTCGTGACCAGATCAAAGAGTTTACCTTTTGGCTAGAAATTCGTCCTTGAGTGCGCCTATAGTTAATATAACACCTTCTAACTTGACTAATTAATTATTATCTACATACGCGTATATATTATATACGAGGACGAACTAGTCCAAAAAATCCAGCTTGAGTGGTATGAATATAAAAATTGAAGTACTACAACTTTTAAACATAGTTGTCTTTTCATCGGACGTTCATAAATAACCGGCCGAATTATCCTCGAGTTATTCACGGTTGATTAGAATAAAATAAATGTAATCGCTGCGTAAAGTCGTGAAAAAGGAACACCGAGTGGCTGGGAACGAGAAAATAAAACACATCGGAATCGCAGCAATACGAATAACAATAAAAGAGTGGCGCCGTGTATCGGTGAAGCGATGTGTTGGATCCCAAGTTATTATTATTGGTAATTTATTCAAATCCCTGCTAGCGGTATGTTGTTGCCGGTATTTGTGCTGATTCCACTGCCTTCTGTATCGAAACTCAATTTACCACCGCGTCATCACCGTTCAAACACAAGGTGTGCTAACCTACCGCTAAGGAAACGTGCGCGCATGTGCGTGTCTATACGCGTTCGCTTGTGTGTGTGTGAATATTAAATTTAGCGACTGCGTAAGGAGGGGTCTGAAAGTATGATTGAGGAAGTTATTTACCGACGAGGCGATAGAGATATAAAATAAATATGATGAGCTGTAAAGAAACGGGAATGACGAAAAAAAGTAAAAAATGTCAAAACAAAGACTTGGAGAACACGTGGAAGTTTATAAATTAATTTATAATTCAAATATTGAATAAGTCAATTATTGATTTAACATATAAAAACGGACAGAGTGCAAAACAGTGAATTAACAGAATGTAAGGTCATACAGACAAACAATATCAGCGCATTACCCCCCCCCCCCCCAAGCTACACTCAACTCACTCGTCCGTATTAGAGTCCTTCATTATATTATTATTATTTGTAGCCACAAAATTATGTTAAATTAAGACGTGTTCAATTATATGTTACAAACAGAATAATATTCTTTGGACAATTAAAGCTTTCATAGCCATCCACCGTTACACTGAAGCCTTAACATATGTTGTGTTCAAACCGTGGTTATCAGATTCAGCAACGTACTGCTTTTGCTGTTTGATTTGCAGCGATTGATTGTATGCACTGTAGTCTTCGTTTCCATCTACGGGTTTTTCTTTTTATTTTAGAAGGGACGTGCTCCACTTAAATAGTGCACGTGTCAAAGGACGCTCTATGAGTCTCTCTCTCTCTCTCTCTCTCTCTCTCTCTCTCTCTCTCTCTCTCTCTCTCTCTTTCTTTCTTTCTCTCTCTCTCGTAATTTCGTAACGCTTGTACATATTCCGAGTCTTCCTAGAAAAGACTCATTTGATTTTTTTTCATCACAAGTTCTTTTCCTTCATACTTTTCTATCCCATGTGTTCAATTACATAGGAGACTACACTGTTTCGTATGTTTATATGGGGGACTACAAAATATATGAAGAAAATAGAAGGAGCCATGGAAATGTGATACTGGAGAAGGTGCTGTAGACTTACATTGGTGGATAAGGTAAAATAATGAAGAAATAGGGGACAGAATGAACATATGTACCAACATAAATGACACAATTCATGCTTCAAGATTAAGATGGTATGGCCATGTTTGCCGTACGGATAATAACAGATGGCCAAAGATAATACTAGAATGGGCGAAAAACGAAAAAGAGGGGGACCGCGAAAGACTTAGATGGAAGGCATAAGAAACG
The DNA here is from genome assembly GCA_034769895.1 of Magicicada septendecula. Classification (NCBI taxonomy): domain Eukaryota; kingdom Metazoa; phylum Arthropoda; class Insecta; order Hemiptera; family Cicadidae; genus Magicicada; species Magicicada septendecula. The sequence continues at coordinate 394,002,505 of CM068373.1, read as the reverse complement.
CAATGGAATAGAGAAGTATGGAGGACGATGATTAGAAAGATATAGAAAATATTCAAGGCAATATCTAGAAGAATTTGTTCTTTGTTGCCTGCAAAAACAATACCAGGACATCGACGTGGAAGCAGAGTCTCGGTGGGGTGACGGATGGTCGAAGAGAGAGACCGAGTCTTGCTCTCTGTAGGACACGGTGAAGGACTTAAGAGTATGGGAACAGATGTCTGAAAGGCGATGATGATGAGCGAAGAAGCTTGAAACCAATATGAGAAGGTCGCAGTCTAGGCAGGATTATGGAAGCAGAACAACCGTGGAGGATTGCAACAGACGGTTCGAACAGAAACCACACACTGGTCGTTCGTTAGTTGTGCCAATAACAAAACTACGACATAGCGTAAACGGAATAAATTCGTTAGCTGGTAGCAAATAAATTTTTGCAACCAGTTCGCAGATTTGTATGACACGTCGTCCAACTCATTGCGAGGGGGTATAGAGGGGGTATAGAGTACGTGCGCGCGCGGTGCCGCGTATGTGGGATCTCTGTTCTATTGTAATTGGTTTCATTTCTATCAGACAGGTTTCACGTTGGCTGGGAACAACCCTCATGAAACAGGGGGAACCCTTCGCTCTCCGCCCACGCCTCCGGTCTATGTGAGCTACATGTGAGAGCCCGCGCTCGTGCGGTTTTACACATCCCGTTCGTTTTTGTTTCACTGCATTTCCTTTATTATGTCATAATTATCGTGTTAAAATATTACTGAACGACACGTGCCTGGTATTTGGAGAGCACTTTCGCACCCGCACGCGCGCGCGCACACACACACTTCTATTTCTATTATCTGGAAAGGTTAAAGTAAGAATTGCATTACAATACGACTTTGATACTCTTTTTTAAGTATATTCTACATTTTGGGGAAAGATGATGTCAGGTTTCCTGAAATATTATTTCAGCCATTTACATAAATGCATAAAATGTATAGCGAAATCAGCACTACGAAGAGGTCTGGCCTATTTAATTAAAACAGTTTTATATCCTATCATTTCAATATAGCTGTTAAACTGATTATTCTTATACTTCTGACATAATTACTTCAGACTATGTGGTGGGTTCAACACAAAATTCCACTTATCCACAATTCATTTACAAAATTTAATTCAACGGAATTTGACAACTGGCAAGAACATCAGTTACTTGCAAGGGAGTATGGGCATCTCCTTTCCGGTTCAAAGTCCGCAATGAAGCATAGAGTTTATTGTAACTTTTTAATGAATTAAATGTTATTGCAACAATATTCTTAAACAAGGAAATAAACATTGAAGAGGCGATGGTGCGGCATTCCGCGATTTAATCAAGTTTCCTTCAATGTATAAATCATCTGGCTCATTAGTCATGTACCCGGTTTATTATAACATAGAGAGTTTCACATGTATAGTAGTGTGTAGAACTAATACATATACGTAATACTAAGTGCTTATTCATATCACGGAAATATTAATATACTTCTCGATTATCCAGAATTCTGTAGTACTTGATTACAAATGCACACGTTTCCTCATAATGCATGAGACACTAAAATTAAACTCACAATATAAGTTCTAGGTCTTGATATAGGAACTATGGCCTTCATTCTTCGATTTTCAATAAACATTTCAGCCTTTATTGGTGTAACTTTACTTGACGCAATTACTTTAATTTTGCAATCTGACGTTTCCAACATGCAGTCCTCGAAAATAATTCACTGGAGCCTGGAGAGCCCCCCTCCACCGACGGGACGAATCGTGACTCAAATTACGAGCTTTAGACCTCAGTTCGCTCAGAGGAGCAGTTCGCTTAGAGGAGATTTAGTCTCAGTGTTAACTGCTCACGACTTAAGGGCCGTCATAAAGTGGAATCCCGTCACGTTCGAATCTCGGTAAATTGATTTCTAAGATATGCTTTAGCTGCTAACTACAAAAGTCGAGTTTGAACTTTAATTCTACAATTCTGGAAAAGCATAACCTCTACACGATTCCGCATCGCTTTGTTCCCACTAGTATTTTGTTTGACTATTTACACTGACGTTCACGAATAGTATTTTTCACTATCATGTAAAATCAAATGGAATGGTCGAACGAAAGTACATGCACGAAGTGTGAAGACTTCTTCGTTTGTGGAACACTTTTTGACAGTTGCGAGGAGTGAAGAAGAAACAGAAGTCACGAGAGGAGACGAAGCACGAGAAGTCAATGAGGGTCAATAACTGTTCCGAAAGTTCTGCGGAACAGTAACAACTGAACCAAGTTTGGAGACTTAATGCATTGCACGCATGAACACAGGACAGGAAAGAAAGAGAAGAAAGAAGTAATAATGATGACGACGACGATGATGATAATCATGATAACATGACCACAAAAAAAGAGCCAGTGGCTTATATATAATTTGTCCTGGGGGGGGGGGGGGTCCGGTCGAGTCGGCTTATAGAAAAGAAAAAATAAGTTAAGATTACAATTTTTTAAATTTAAAACATTTTTAAATAGGCAACATTACTATTTTTTAAAATGATTTAACGTGTGATAACATCCTTAAATCAATCCTTTTAGAGTAGACGGTAAGAACACTAAAAATACGCGTTACTGAAACACTGTTTAGAAGATACTTGATGGCTAAATTGATTTTCCTGTATTTCTTATTCCAAATGTATACGCATATGGTGTGTAATAAATCCGTTTGTGTATTAAAAAAAGAGTTAGCACCTAATATATTAGCGTACACAACTGAAAAAATAATAAAATAGGTAAAAATTAAGAGGTAACAAAATTTTTTAACTTTTCCTCTAGGGGGGAGGGTACGATCCCATTCGCCCACTCCGTAGATACGCTCCTGATAGGAGCTTTGCCTGCTTTCTAACTAAAAAAACCAAGAAAGCCTGGCTCACCGAGGCGGGATTAGATCTGCACGAAATGGAATCACGCTTGAGGATATCCAAGAACGTGACTCCCCAAATAAGAAACTTGGAGGAGCACACCAGGATTGCCAAGTAAAGCCCAAACTGAGAACAGGAAAGACGTGGACTGAACAAAAAATGGAAGCGCATCTGAAAACCAATACAGGAATACTGTGCAAAACTGAAAGCCCAAGGAAGAAACAAATTGAATTAACGATGTCCACAGCTGGCAGAAACCAAAAAGAAATTATTGGTATTATTGTAAACAGTAAAATTATATTATCACCTTAAGTATAATGAGCCGACTTGTAATACAGCGGACATCTGTACAAATTGCAAACGCACTGAAGCTAGATATGATTGACAGTCTACACACATTTATAAATACCCTGTACTATACAGGGATGAAGAAAAATAAAATAATGTCAGACCTGGTCCACCGAGGTGGAAAAGGGAGAGGGATTTCCAAGAAGTGGGGGATCACACGGGAAGACGTTCAGAAACGTGGCCCTCATAAGAAGAAACTTGGAGCGCACTAGGGTTTCCAGGTAAAGCCCACGAGGAGAAGAGGCAAGACGTGGGATGAAAAAAAAAAAGGAAGCGCACAGAAAACGAATGCACGATTACTGGGTAAAAGAGGTCAAAGGAAAACACTTAAATTAACGTGGACCACAGCTGGCCGGAACGGAAAAACTAATGATAATGATCGTGGTAAAGATGATGGTAACAATAATATTAATACATTTTATTTATCGAGTGCAGGTGGAAACATTTGCAGCACAAATGTTCGGAAGGGTCCACACTTCCGGAGTCTGTGGGCTTTGGTATTATACCCAACCCAGTAAAAAAAAACAGCCAGCTTTCCTCTTCTAGGTCTCTAATATGGAATTTTTGGCACGCTACTTCGGGCTAGGCCTGTTGTTCTTCAACCCTAGGACTCACATCTGACTTATTATTCTTCTATATTGTATTGACCAAATCTATCTTTTTCGCCCGAAGAATCTCTTCTGCGAAGCGTGCCACACAGTTCCAGGTGTCATCCACTTGAAGCATTGCATGTTATCCGGGCAGATCTCCTGCCTAATATCTTGTTGCAACGATCTTCTATGTTGCTCCCATCTGTCGCAGACGAATAATAATAATAATAATAATAATAATAGCAACAACAATAATAATAATAATAATAATGAGGAGGAGGAGGAGGAGGAGGAGGAGGAGGAGAAGAAGAAGAAGAAGAAGACGTAAAGGGGTGAATTGACGGAAAACATAATTATTCAAAGATTATTGTAGCGTTACTTTTCTTGTTAATTTCGAAGGACTAAGACGACATATTGGTTAGCGCGTCGCGGCGTATTATCGAACAATTTGCCTCGTCTACGGGTATTTTTCATTTAAACCGCATATTTCCCCCTTTCCCAGCAAAAGCCGTTTAATATTCTTAAAGTAATTAAAAATATTTATCTTTAATTTTGTTCCGTTTGCGTACGCCGTCTTTCACAGGAGCTCATTAATAACGGAGAGCTAGCCGGCCGGTCACGTAAACGGGAAAGACAAGAGAAACAGATACTAAATGAAAACGTAAAAACGACAGCGCTATGAATAAATTATGACGCTGCAGTCGGTCGCGTTCCAGTTAACGTGACCCAGCCGTACGTTTTAATTGCTTAACGGAGACGAAAATTTATAAGGCACTGAAAGTGTTCAACTCCGTGCTGAGAAACATGCGCCAAGGACGCGTCTTTCCTATTAACATACCAAGGCTGTGTTCACTTATATAAGACTGTCACTACGTTGATGTGGTACTCGTTTACATTTGGTAATATTTAGATGACGTCACATATAATGTTACAATACAATAACGTCAACATTTTGATGCGTGACGAGGCGTTAATTTATAATGTAATGCGTAATGAAATAGAAATAGCAAGTTATAGACCGTTATCCCAAGTCTCACACACATTGGAGAATCGCGTCAAGAATGTCGTGGAGTCGAAATTGTGCGTCACGCTTGTAAACATATGTTAAACACAAACACGTCTTGACTGCGATGCGAGGTTTGGTCGAAAAGATCGTGCAATTTTTGAATTTCATGCGTTAGAAACGTCCTACTGAAAAACGTTTTTTATGTGACTTTGGCATTGGCACATATCTGCGTTAATCGTCTAACGATAGCGTTTAGCTATATAGGATGAACTTTTAGATTCATAATTAAATATTAAATACTGAATACTGGGTATACATTTGTTAAAACGAATCTGCAAAGACTCTGGATTCCAAATATCTACACCTAAGACCAAAGTGATGGCTTTTCGTGGAACTGACCCCGTACGGGCCAAAATTGTTGTAGATGGTCCTGTCCTGGTACAAGTCAGAAATTTTGAATACCTGGGCTGAAATGTGTCTTATAACACAAGCAACGACGTGGTGAATAAGTTGCATAAGTTCAACCTTATGTGCGAGACCATTAGGCGAATTCTTAAGTCAACAAGTAAAGAAACACGCCTAAAATTCTACAAGGTGATGGCCCTTCCCACACTTCTTTATGGGTCTGGGAATTAGACTTTAACGAAAGCACACACCAGTCGCATCCAAGCGGCTGAAATGAGATTTTTCAGGCACGTGACAGGGCATAATTTCTATGATCATCGAAGAAACACAGAAATATGGCAGGAACTGAATATTATGAGTATACTTGACAGTATTGCCCAGTATCGGCTGAATCGGTGGCAACATCTTTACCGAATGGATGACTGCCGCATTCCCAAACAAATATGGAACTATATAAGCCAAGGGGACGGAGGGGTGTGGGACGTCCGAGGAAGCGCTGGAGTGACCAGCTCTAATCTTTGCCTGTTTGAGATCGGAACAGATCCTTGGCGTAATCCTTGAAGGTGATGATGATGATTAATACTAAATACAAAATATTAAATCTTAAACATTACATTCATAATAATTCATATTGAATACGAGAATAATTCGGTAAGCAAGTTTTCTTGTCGTAGAAATAATGAACTTGTCTGAGGGAATTTTAGAGCTACTCGGAGAGAGAGGTCTGTTTGGTAACAGTGCAGGAATGTTACACCGGGAAGCCAGTTTACTAATTCATTCGTTTGTTCGATTAACAACGAATGTTGTGTCCGATTGTGAGCCCAGTACTGTCGTTAGAATTTTGCGACTATTCAACTTTCCACCAAAACAGCTGACCAACAATGCGGATACTACTACCAAAAACTGCTAAAGCTCAGAATTGTAGCAAACTGAAAATACTTGGCATGTTTTCAAATCAGTCTTTTTCATACGTACCGATGTTCGTCCTTATGCTGCACATAAGACGCAGTAGCTCCCGAACACATCTGGATGGGAGAGTTTTTGAATATGCATCCTATTCTTCTGACCTCGTGTCCAGAGACTTCTTCTGCTTCCCTCAGTTCAAAGTTCATTTGGGGCATGCGCACACCACGGAGATGCACCACCTCACACGTCAGTGCTCGTTCAAGAAATTCCTTTCTTGTTCATACGTTCCATTGGTTTTGTATGACGAGAATTAAACCGTAATGATAACTTGATGACGATGATGATAATGCCTGTCTATGGCCTGGTGTACGCACTGTGAATATACTGAAGATATGACTGATATTCTACGCACACTTAAGATCGGCTGTATGGACGAAGAAAATAAAATAACGTCAGACCTCGGTCACTGAGGTGGCAAGAGGTCTGCAAGAAGCGGGCATCACACGTCAAGTTCTCCAGAAAAGTGACCCTCGTAAAGAGGAAAACTGGGAACACACAGTTCTAGGAAAAGCCCAAGCTGAGAACAAGGAAGTCGTGAGCTGAAGAAAGAAAGGAAGAGTACCGAAAACGAATACAGGAATAAGAAACAACTTGAAAAACATGTTTGAATTGGTACTCAAGTCACTTATTGACAAAATCTGTATAATATTTACCGTATTTTATCCGTCGTGTGACTTCGTGTTGCGTTCGAATGGTTTACGCGTTTCGAAACATATGTTCCGTCTTCAGAAATAAAAAATCACTCAAAATGAGGTCGTTAAATATTAAAATTGCAAATATTGAAAACAATTCTGCACATAACCGCGTTACATGAGTGCTTCAAGTTTAGGAAGCAAGGCGGGAGGGAGAGAGAGAGATAGATAGAGAGAGAGAGAGAGAGAGAGAGAGAGAGAGAGAGAGAGAGAGAGAGAGAGAGAGAGAGAGAGAGAGAGGGGGAGACCGACTAGGCTGTTAGAATAGGCTAATAATAAATATTTCTAATAAATAATCATATTTGCAGATAGTTGTAAGCGCACCTTGAACTAAAGGTGAACCTTTTCAGTAGCCTACTGTAAAAATCTAATACTCACACGCAAGCGCGGGAAACACACACATGCACAGACGCAAACACACCCTCACGTTCGTACGTACATGCTCGTATGTACGTAGACACAATACATATAACTTACACATATTCGTATGCGTGGAGGCACTTTGGATTGTACGCAGAACCATTTTCACTTTTATAGTTTACGTTTGTAAACTAATTTAACTAACATCCGAAAGATACTTATGTAACCACACACACACACACATGTTTTAACCGGAAATCACAGTATAAACTTTCATTTCAAAAGAACGAGAATACAATAATGCGTGCGCGCGACGTGTGTTGTGCGCACGCTTTCAAAGCGAACGGTGGTAGGGTGGGGGTGGGGATAACGTTTGGACAAATATGGAGATGACAGGTGGAAAATAACTACGGCGGAAAACAAACTGAAGTAGCGTTGTTTTCAATTTGGACGCCGGAATACACGTAAAAAAGACGACAAAGCAATAAGGAACTGTGGACACGTATTACACAAGTCACGCAGCGATACGTACGCCCCGTGTCGGCGGGTGTGCGCTTTAACAACACAAATGCGCGCACACACACACATACACACACGCGCGCGTTAAAATAAAAGTTCTAATAACATGATACAAACATTGTCTCAGTAGTCATTGGGCATTTTATGAGTGAACGATAAAACTCGATAATAGGACAATCTACAAACTTTCCACTAGTGGAGTTTAACAGTTCCTCACATGTAGGTTACTCTAAAGGTGAGCGACAGGTCTTTAGTCATATTTCATTATCTCGGCGCTAGTGCTTCATTAGCTTGGTACTTCATTCCTGACCCGGTATTGGCTACTAACAGGGCAGTAGATTCAGTAGGTATGGAAATCATTTGAACATTATAAAACATGTAAGGACTACAGTCTATAGAAATCGAAAAGGGGCCGCCTTGACTGTTTGCCAGGGGCCACTGAGCCACTGCTCCTATGGTTCTTAATTTCTTCAACTTTCGTTCAAACGTTGTCAGGTTTACTTTACTCTTCTTTGTGGACGACATCTTTCGATACTTACACCATTTCCGAGTCCCACCGACCGTCCAAGTTTTTTGAAATAATGAAGAAATCAAAGGACGTAATCCAGTAAAAAGCGATTACACAAATAATACTAACAATTTTGAAATGATACTTCAATCAAAACACTTTGAATGGGATTAGTTTAATAACAACTGATAAAAAATTGTCGGTAGACTGCGAAATATTTTCTCTCTTTCGTACGCCGACACGCAAGCGCTCGCTCGCACACACGCCGCATTAAAATACATCTACACGGATATATGTACATTTAGGCGAAATTAAGTTATAATCTTGCCGGCAGGGGTGCGTACTGTATGGCGTCGATGAGGTGGTGTTTGGGGTGGGGGTGCGGGTGGGGGGTAAATTGCAAGCCAAATCTCGGCTGCGGTGTGTGTTTGTCGGCCGTAGAGTACTGTAATTGAAATGGGCATCTCTGAACACCTCTGTTATTGAGGGTTGCATAGCATGCACGCTCGCACACGCAACCCCTCCCCCTTCCCCCTCCCCTCCCCTCCCACTCCTCCAACCACCGCTCCTCTAATGTTTTCTGGTTTCGGTTTTGGTTTTGTTTAAATGCAGTTTTTTTTATGAGCACATACCCACGCGCAAGCGCGCGCTCTGCGTACGCCCCGTGCATGCTTTTAGTGAAAATGTTTTATTTTATTATCCTTCGTAATGAAAAATTTCGAAAGAAATAATTGAATTAACCTCTTTTGACTACGAAGTTCAACCGAACCGAAAGATTGACCATACAGCCTCAACATGGCAACACAAAGAAACGGAGGAAGACAGAGAAGTAGATACCGATGAACAAGGAGAGGGAGAGTGGGAGAAAGAGAGAGACTGATAAGGGACAAAGATGGTAACCCAAAGACGAATGTGTGGACGTATGTAAACCATAGGCTTACAAATATGAGCGTGTGTGTGATAACGTTTATTGCGTCTCCCGTGTTTTACCTGACGGTTTCCATGAAAAGAGCAACTTCTGTAACTGTCTTCCGGCGTAATTCTATGTGGTCACGCCATAGGAGAATCCTGACGAGACATTAAACTACCAGGAGGTGGCACATGCGATTGTGTCGAAATGTTCGGAAATTGGTCCTTTTTAGTGCTAACCATTTTTGGTTTAATCGTTGCTGAAGATGACGATGCCGACGACGATGATGACGATGATGATTTATAGATTAACAATGACGAAAAAGGTTTCAGCTTTTCTTCTGTTCGTTAACCAGAATAACTCTTTATATTCTATGCTTAGTTATTCAGGCTTCCTTTCATATGTTCATCCGTTAAGTTTGGCATCTAGTTTCGTGTCTAGATCTTTGGCTCTTTTCGCTTATGCTGTTATATTGTTAAAAAGAATTATGAGCTGATACTCTACATGCTGATATTCTAATTGTATTCTATTTGTTAAAGTCACTTATAGCAATTTTTTTCATTTAAATTTGGAGATCATTCTCTTGTAAATTCATATACACAAAATATAAAACACGCCTCCCCTCCCGCCAACACACACACACACACGCGCGCGCGCGCGCGCGCGCACGTTTTGTTTAATTTGTAGGTAACGTTGACTTCCTTTTTGTGAAAGTTATTAGCTTGTTTGAAGAGCTTTATTAGCTTACAATTATTATTTGCTGACGTGGCTTTTAGCTGAAAAATAGTTCCTTCCACGTAACTTATTCATTTCATTTTCCACAAATTACAACGAATTATTGCGTTAACACAAAACTAATTGTTACACTGGCTTTATTTTCAGCTTATAGCGTAATCGTTTTGTTCGTTGTGAAATCTTTCTGGCCATGATATACTCACGTAAAAACTAAATGTTTTATATACTTCAGTGTAGTCCATCGGCAGCGGTAAAAGCGGAGCGATGCAGAATCAGCAAAAGTGGCGGCAACAAATGAAATTATTACTTCGTAAATAATACGACAAGTGGGGGAGTACGTCGCGCGGAGAACTAACTTATGCGTGGGGGATAACACGAAGTCTACAAACGTATAGGAGTACGAGGGCGACTGTCGCCCACGATTCGACAGCTTGACGAAACGAGTTTTTCCGGCAACAGAGGGCGCTGCATTTTACCACTTACCGGAAATTATCCTAATTACAGTACGTCACGCAACGGAAAGTGCATACGTAGTGCAGTGGATGGTGGAGGGCAAACCTTTATTTAAATAGTTTTTCAGTAACAGCAAGGAAATTAATTTTTCTTATTTCAATTTGAATTTTGAAAATGGTAGATAGCAACATTACAAATCAGTTCGACCTTTTATAATCGCCGTCCGTCTGTTTGCACCTCGAATGGATTACACGTCTACGCTAAACCACCCGAAGTTTCCTACCCATCAGACGACCTGAAGGATTTTGTTAGTTGCCCTTTGGAATGCAAACTCGAATGGATTACACGTCTACGCTAAACCACCCGAAGTTTCCTATCCATCAGACGAACTGAAGGATTTTGTAAGTTGCCCTTTGGAAATGGTAAAAAAAAAACTGTAAATATATATATTATGTGGTAAAGCAACGACTGTTACAGAATGTCCAGGTCAGTTGTTTACCTGGCTGGGTATCTACAGAACTCCTCAAAGTAAAGTACGGTCAGTTACGGAGATCGTAACGTCTAACGTACACTGGACTAGGAAACACACCCCATCTACGTGTGTGACTTCGACTGTCTGTGAAGTTCCTTTTGTGAATATTTGATAGAAACAATTGACGACAACTGTTAACGTTTCCTCCGGCCGAAGAACAATCGATAAGAAAACGTCGACCTTTTATAATCGCCGTCCGTCTGTTTGAACCTCAGGTTGCACCCATTTAATCTAATATTTACTCCTGCGCTTAAAATGTTTTCGAGCGAAAAACAACAAAGAAATAAATATTCTGTGTAAATGAAAGATCAGAATGGAAGAGTATAAATAGTATGAGACAGATGCTATAATCAATGGAGAAGGGCGTAGTAAGATTTTCTGGATCTAGAATAATCAGCTGGCTCTCGTTTTTGGAAGAGTATATGGAGAGAATGGGTGAAAACGGAGGCAAACAAAGAGTACCTTAGATTGCGAGATGGAAGAAGCGCCAGTAAGGACGAGAGATCGTGAAGACAACGACAGTAGGAAGTGGTGTATTTGTGAAAGACGGTAGTGAGGAAGGGAAGAGACTAGGGGAAGAAGAAGCTTGTGCAGGAGAATAGTGGAGGATACCAAGGCCCACGCAGAGCTGTAGGTGAGGTGCTTCGGTTGGTGTAAGTAACTATTGCAGGCGGGGATCCAGGGGGGAAATGGGGGAAATCCCCCTCAATGGAATGGTTAGGACACATGACGATCGTCCAGCGAGACGTTCTAGACAAGGTACAGGTAGGTAGGTATAAATAAACGAAGAGCCGCAGTCAAGCAGTCTTTGGACTACCTTAAGAAGAGAAAAATATCTATGAGCCATACTAATTAATTATTAATTCCTTTTTCTTGATATAATAATGCCGACGGTCGAATAACGAATGATTTTTCCTCTTAAAGACGTTAAAAAACAATTGAAAGGTTAAATCTTTACTTTGAAAGTTTCCTCAATCGTGTTTGTAGCTTTTTCAATATCCATTAATATTCTCATAATCTATTTTCAATAAGTTCAGCATTTAGAACAAAATAAATTAAACTGGAAAAAACTTAAATCTTCTAACGAGTCGCTCGACCGGCTTTCTGTGTCAGCTGTTCTCGACTACGACGTTCCGTCAAAAGGATAGTAACAAACAAATTTACAGGCATTGCACAAATGCAATGCACAGAGAAGGGCATTGAAAATGCTTCAATAAATCTAAAATATATATATATATATATATATATTTATGTTCATTCACCAATCAATGAATTCATTCTTCATTTACCAATGTACAGATTATAAGTTAAATGTAGTCGCATTCATAAGCGAAGTTTTATATGTGCACTACGTTATTGACAACAAAGAAGTAGTTTCTATGGATACTCACCGGTTCCCATTTTCGATCACGCACCAGCGATCGGCCGCAAATGTGCGACACGTCCTTATAAACATTTTCAATGTTAAAAATAATAACATACCTAGTGTAGATATAACGTTAAAACTCTGAGGCCTGAGAATTTTACAAACACGTACTCCTGGTATTTTCTCTCAATACATGTTGTACCAATTATAGAATTTTCTTCCGTCCTTTGTTTCACGTTTACCCTTAAGGAACCGGTTTTTGTCAATTTCCACACACACACACACACACACACACACACACACACACACACACACACACACACACACACACACACACACACACACACACACACACACACACACACACACACACACACACACACACACACACACACACACACACACACACACACACACACACACACACACACACACACACACACACACACACACACGCGCACGCACGCACGCACGCACGCACACACACACACACACACACACACACACACACACACACACACACACACACACACACACACACACACACACACACACACACACACACACGCACACGCACACGCACGCACGCACGCACGCACGCACGCACGCACGCACGCGCACACGCACACGCACACGCGCGCACGCGCACGCGCACGCGCGCACGCGCACGCGCACGCGCACGCGCACGCACGCACACACGCACACGCGCGCGCGTGCGCGCGCGCGCACAGAGTTACGCGCGCTGGTAACTATTTCCTTCACTACACGATATGCATTATTTTTTTGCTTCTTTCATTTTAATTTGAAATTCCTTTTTGAAAAATTTATCTTCTTTTTTTGTCTACTCGTAAGTAGCCTAGCAGTTTTACGTTTAAAATTTAATCGAAGTAAATTCTACTGTTTGCTTCCAGTGGTTGCAGACATTGTTATTAGAATGTGGAGTATGTCTCTTTAAATGTTACAAATGTTTCATTATAATATCCATTAAATACCGATAAAACATCCGGAGCGCTAGTAAATTGATTTACACGCTTTTCGGAAGATGGAACAAAACCTGATACAAAAAACAAAAAACGCATTTATGAAAAAACTGTTCGAGTTGTACTAATTGCTCCGCTATACTATAGCCGCGGAATACTGTTGGGCGAGATACAGACAATACGTAACAAAATTAGTTCTTAAGCTTTCACGGGCGGCGTTAACATTGTTAAAATTATTTTTACTAGCCGGGCGTGGTCGACTGTTATTGTGTGTGACGGGGCTCCCCACCATCGGAGACCATCTTCAGTGTCAAAGTGTTTGGCAAGGTGTAAGCCAATTCACCCCAATACTGGGGTAGAGACGGACTAACCTCAGTACTGGGATGAATTGGCGGACACTTTGCCAGACACTTTGACACTGAAGATGGCCTACGATGGAGGAGTCGAAACGTCTGTCCACAATAATAGTCGACCACGTCTGGCTAGTAAAAATAATTTTAACAATGTTAACAAAATTCGATTTAAAAAATGTAGTAACTTATGAGTTTCCCAGCAGAACTCTTCAAACCACTTAAGAAATCGAATATTCACAGTCGTTCGAATTGAGAACAATATCGAAGGAAAGAAAATAAAAAAACAGATCGATTTTAACAAATACTTTCACGGAAGCCAAAAATTAACATAAATACTATTCATTTACGAAAAGTATTCTTGTAGTTGATTACGTTTTGTTAAGCAACCAAAAAGAAACATAATATAATGACAAAGTGATTAGCATGATAACATGATATTCTATTCAACTAACAAAATAATTGGTAAAATATTTTACATCCGGCCTGTTAGGCCATAGCCGAAACGTTTAGACAATGACAGAACAAGCAATCGACCACGGCCAAACAGCCCATGTATACATTAATTTATCAACAACTCCGGCTGTGATGGCCTACGTAACAACGACTCCGGCTGTGATGGCCTACGTAACAACGACTCCGGCTGTGATTGTCTACGTAACAACGACTCCGGCTGTGATGGCCTACGTAACAAAACAATATATATTCTATTAACACTAAATTATAAATCTGGCTTAATACAGCTTAAATAAATTTGTTTAACGCAGTTAAAACAATATTATTTATCTTTTGATTATTATTTGTTAGTTTTTCAAAATAAATATTAGTAGGTCTACTACTTAATCTTAGCTTAAAAAAACATGGTGTAATCTCGGCCAGGTTTTCGTGTTGAAAATTGATAATATTGGTGACAGCGAAAGCGCGATGCAGCAGCTAGCAGTTTAGCAACAAGGTACGACGAAGTTATAAGAATGGCGTTAGGGGCATGTTAAGCGGGGGGGGGGGCCTGGACTCCTTTCAGAAGGTCGAAATAAGATGACGAATTTTCTAAACCTCTTAATTTTTAGGCTATTTTATTATTTTTACAGCTGTGTTTTTAGCTAGCAACTCTTTTTTAAATATATAAACAGGTTTATTACACGACATTTTTGCGTATACGTTTCAAATATGAAATATAGGAAAATCAATTCAGTCAGTAAGTACCTTATACACCATTTACTTTAATGGGATTGATTTTAGGATGTTATCACTCGTTTTTCAGCCACTTTAAAGATAGTAATGTTGATTAGTCTTGCTTTGTTTTTGTTTTGCATGAAGCCGTCTCGACCGGACCCCGGCTCTCCCCAAGGCCAAATTATAGATAAGCCACTGAATTGCGTTAAGGTACACGAGTCAATATAATTGCGAAAGTTTAAAAATAAGTAATGTGTATGTCAAAA
This sequence comes from Magicicada septendecula, assembly GCA_034769895.1. Classification (NCBI taxonomy): domain Eukaryota; kingdom Metazoa; phylum Arthropoda; class Insecta; order Hemiptera; family Cicadidae; genus Magicicada; species Magicicada septendecula. Next base: position 393,987,449 of record CM068373.1, on the reverse strand, counting down.
AAAAACTTGAAATAAAATATCTAGTTTAAAGGTAATTTTAGAGGTATACTTAGTTTGTTAGTTAGAAAGTAATATTTATGTTATATAAATATTAATTAAAAATGGATGTACTAGAAATTCTACAAATTTGAAAAGCAATCAAAAGTAACAAAAATTTAACAAACGAACAAACTGAATTTTGTGTATCCGCTTTATTAAAAGTTGTTATTTAGTTTAGTTAATTTTATATTTTGCCTTCCGATTATACTTAGTTTTTACAAACACTTGACCTTTCCTTACTACTTCCTCCACCCCCTACATCATACACACCCTACACACATGTTCACCATCCTTACATACTTTGTTTAGTTTGTTCCTTGATCTCTTTGAGAATACCTTAATAAGCTGAAACAGCTGTCAGAGGTGAATAATAAACTGAAAAACTTACCAAGTGTTTGTAAATTTTTTTAAAACCTTCGTATTAATATCTTTCACCAAGTGCCCAACGAGTCAGTCAACATCGTAATAGTATTTAGAACCCAAAATAGAAAAAATTATGTTTAAAGTTTAATATCGTTTAAAATTGTTTACGATTTCTTGCCTAACGTTCTAAAAATATCACGTGCATGTTTACTCAGTTAAACCTCTAATGCTTTCATGGGCTATTTGCTTGATCAGCGGTCGCGTGCCTCACTATTCCATAATGGGATCGAGAGGACAGGTCACGTGGAGGACAGGTCACGTGCATACATTGTATGGGAACAGTTAGGCCAAGAGAAAGAATCTCACCGAAAGAATTACGTAAAATAAGGAAGGCTACGTTTTGAAAATGTCGATAGTGAATTCATAAATCTTCGAATGGGCAAGAAAGAGAAGAGACGTATTTAAATAAAAACATTTACAAAAGATGATTAATGCAAGTATGATTTATAATAGTTTTACCGTTATCATTGCGCGACTCCATTGTCGGTTATGTTCTTTATACGCGTTTCAGAAAATACAACGCTTCCATCCTGAGTATTCGAGGTGTCGTCGAACCGTTAACATTTAAAAACACAGGTATATTGCACACAAGTGATGGTTTAAAACAGTTTGATTTGATTATGTTTGTGTAGAATCACGTTAAACAAGTATTTGAAACGCACGAACGGACCAGCCAGCGCAGTAGTTAGTCAATCGGGTAAGTGCGTGTATCATCGTCTATCTGTCGCAGTCGACTCTTATCTCAAGACAACATGTTTATAGCCATGTAACACACACACGTCGAATTAAAATTTAAGCGATTATTATAGCTCTACTGTCTCTGTAGTTGTTTTTAAAGACTCTGTATATTTCGAACTCTTCAGCAGCATCCATATATAAATAATTATAAATATAAATATATTATTGTAATTATAAATATTTATCATTAAATGATGTCCACAACCGTTTTCTTTACGCTGAATTTAGGTAAATATTGTCGTCGTCGTCGTCATCCTTTACGGCTTAGGCTAGTAGCCTGTTCCAGTCTCAATGGAAGTCATCCAACCATCGCTTACGGGGTCTTCCCACACTTCTCTTCCCCCTTGGATGAGACTCGAGGGCTCTTCTTGAAAAACTAGTTGGACCCGTTCTTTCTACGTGTAACCGCCATTCCGTTTTGTACCGGGAGAGTTTCTCATTTAAGCTTTCAGCTATGCCTAGCTGAATTCTAATATGATCCTTTCTGATAAGATCTCACCTGATACAACCCTTTACAGTTCTCAAGAACATCATTTCCGCTCCTTGTATTCTAGACATATCTTTGGCCTTTCTAATCCAAGTCTCATTACCATACAGTAGTCTCACTGGCAATTACATTATAACATTCTAATTGCGTCTCTTTCATTGTTTTCTTCTTCTTTAAGTGTTTATTGATACAGCTACAAAGCGACTGGCAGAGACTAATTTTGCTTTCAATCTTCTTATCATCTCTGTAGCTGATGCTGTAAAATTGTTGGAAGTATTTTTTTTAAATGGGCTCCATGTTTTGCTCAGAAAGAAATTATCTCAGTTGTCACACTGGATTTTAAGATGTTCTGTTTGTGGTATTTTAAAGATATTATTTTTATTTCTATTAAAGGCGCTTTTTACATTACATTTTTTTTAAATGAGTGAAGTATTTTTGGAAATACAGTTGTAGATGGTATAAACATACGGTCATCTCTATGTTTTGAAGTGATTCTGACTTTTTAAAGATGTTTTTAAGGAAGTTTTAATCGTTGAACTTTTGTTGTTCGATCCGGCTATGTACTGAGTCGTGTTTAATTCATCTCGAAAATATAGTTTATTTAAATTAATACGTAAATATTTTGCAAGGGCATAATATAATTTACCGTGTCATTTTTATCATAATCATTGTCACCGTTTTCGATCAGGCGTTAGTCACAAGGACAGTAACGGTTTGAGCCATAAAATTATAGAGCCGCAAGTAGCGTATTGGTGTGTGTTCACGTCTGAATGTCGTCTCCTTGTTCGTTGCTGGAGTCGGCGTTTCCCAACAAGACTAATATACAAAATGCCAGGCTTGATATCGAAGCGAACCCATTATACGAGCACTGCAAGTAAAATGCACAGAAATGGGGGAGACAACCCCTGCAATATGGATAATGAATACGTACACGAAAATTGTATTAACGGCTTGTAAGGGAAAACACCCGAACTACGGAATCAGGTTACATGACAAGAAGCCTATATGTTTCCCGATAAGGCAGATTAAGAACAATGGACATTTGTATAAGGACGTAAGTGACGCTTATTCCAGTGAATAAGCTACGACCAGTGTTATTATAAAATAGTATCACTGCTGTATATGTCATATCTATGGAAGCGCTATATACCAGCAGTATAAAGAGATTGCACGTTACTAGCAGTATAAAGATGGGGTCAAGACTGATGAATTTTCAGTTATCAAGGGATTGCGACAAGGCTGCTTGCCACTTTATTTAAGACATAGGCTACTTGAATTCAGCATTTTAGATCGTTGGAGACGCCCCTGTCGCAACATGGCTATCATATAGATATCAATGACGAAAAGCTCTTCAAGGACATTTCGCGGACGATCAAGTAATTATAGATGAAAATGAGGATATCTGTTATACGCATCGGAAGTTAGATGAAGAATACCAGAAGTGGGGCTGAACGATAAATACAAATAAGACTGAATACATTGTCGTCGTAAATACATGCAGAGATATATTGTTGGCGCGTGGAATTATGGAGAAACAGCAGATTCATACAAATACATTGGTGTCACGGTTACAAAAGACGGTACAAATGTAGGAGAAATAAAGAGGCATATAGGACAAAGGAAACAAGTAAGGAGAGGTTACATTACACTTAATGGAACAATCAATTAAGCCCCGAAACAAAAATCAAAATTCATAAGACAATAGTGGAAATTATTGTAACATACTGTATGGAGCTGAATTGTGGGAAAATACATAACGACGAGGAAAAGATTTCGTGCCATGGAAATGGGATACTGGAGAAGGTGCTGTAAGCTTACATATCTGGATAGGGTTAAAAATGAAGAAATAAGAGAAAGAATGAAATACGTACCAGTATATATGACACAACTAATGCAAAAAGACTAAGATGGTGGGGACGTATATATCGTATGGGCAATGACAGGTGTCTGAAGAAATTACTAGAATGGACCTTTCCTGAAATAAGGAAAGGAGGGAGACCACGAAAGACTTGGATAGATGGCATAAGGAGTGCAATTTCACAGAGAAATTTGAAGGATGATGTTTGGAAAGATCGTAAAGTTTGGAAGCTAGGATGGGGAAAAAGGCCTTTGAATGTTGTTCAAAAATTGCAAATGTATATAAACGTAAGTGATAAGATTGATTTAATGACAGAAATCACACAACTTAACAAATGCTAGAAAATGGATTGAAAAAGTATGATAGGATTGGTCAAAACCAAAAATAAACTAGGAATGTCTTCTATCATGAGAACCACTGATGCTTCAAGTAAACAAAATATTAAAAGTTTAATTAAGAAAGTTGTATTAGTGACTATAATCACAAACATAATTATCACTATTACACACCACTATAGAAAAATTATTCCGATTAGTGCTTTCAAGGTTTTCGGCTCATCGTCAGATCGGAAATATTTCGCCAGCTTCCGATCAGGTTATTTCCGATCTGACGATGAGCTGAGAAGCTTGAAAGCGCTAATCGGAATAATTTTTCTATAGTGGTGTGCAACAGTGATAATTCTGTTTGAAAATATTAAAAGAAAGCGAGTCGGCAGACCGTTGGGCGTTGGGCATAATGACTCCTACACATTATCGGACCGAACCACCAGACACGACCAAACAGCCAGACCGTCTGTGGTCGGGTCAAGGCTACATCCCTTCGGACCGGACCAACTTCAGACAGGAACCTATTTTCTCTGACTAGTCGAATGTTTGATCTTGTGAAGGAAAGGGTGTCGCGCTATGGCTCCGTATCTTTAAAAAATGCAAAAAATCGGTGTAGCTTTAAGTGCTTCAGTAGCAACTAGTGATGACAACTGTCGAAAGAAGAGAAAAATGTGGGCAAAGAACTTGTTTCAAAAACGGAAAACATTCACTCAAACGAAGACGGAGAAAACGGAGAACTGGAATGAAACGACTTTCGTAATTTTTTACGGATTGATGAGGAATGTTTCATCAATTTACTGGATTTGGTGAAAAATACGGTCAAAGAAGAAAATACGGTCTTCAGGGAATCCGTGAGTGCAGAAGAGAGGCTAATTGTGACACACTTCGTTATTTAGCTACTGAGAGATCATATGAAGACATGAAATTCAGTGCTGCTATATCACCACAACTTTTATTAGCTATTATTCCAGAAACGTGCGCAGCTAGCAACGCAACAAGAAACAGAAGCACAAACAGCGAAGGTTTGGCAACGACAAGGGAAGTTCGGCGACAACGCTACACATTCCACGACCAGACTGAAAAGTGGTGGGGACGGTCCGCGGTCCGATGGTTTTCCCATCTAACCTCCCGACCGTCCGTCACGACAGATTTTGTCTGCGGACACGCCTACACATATTCGAACCCACGACCAAACTGCGTTTTGTCCCGACGGTCCGGTGGTCCGGTCCGATAGTGTGTAGGGGGTTTAATCTGCAAACGGAAATGTCAAATAAAAGTAGAAAACATAGCCGCAGACAGACGTTTGTACATTACACATTGGCTGTACAAAAATATCAGCCTCCCATGAACCTAATATTTCGCTGTCGTCTTAGGCTTACACGGACGGTGTCAATGTACCTGCTCTCACGCGGAAAAGGTTGTCGGGTATCGTTCGGCCGTAACTGTTAACTGTTCACAACACTTTGTCGCTTTTTGCGGCTTGGAGAAGATCCCCGAGTGTGAGAAACGAAACGTTGCCGACGGTGGGTCTGTCTTATAGACCGACCACGCACTAACATAAACATTTTGAGTATTTCACTGCTGTGTTTGTGTTCTGTTTCCCTGAAATCATGCGCTTTTTAACGGCTACAGTAACTGTATAACTGTTATTTAAGAAATTTATTTTCGAATGCGTACTCGAATGGATTACACGTCTACGCTAAACCACCCGAAGTTTCCTATCCATCAGACGAACTGAAGGATTTTGTAAGTTGCCCTTTGGAAATGGTAAAAAAAAAAAAACTTTAAATATATATTATGTGTTAAAGCAACCACTGTTACAGAATGTCCAGGTCAGTTGTTTACCTGGCTGGGTATCTACAGAACTCCTCAAAGCAAAGTACGGTCAGTTACGGAGATCGTAACGTCAAACGTACACTGGACTAGGAAACACACCCCATCTACGTGGTACGTATTAACTTCGACTGTCTGTGAAGTTCCTGTTGTGAATATTTGATAGAAATAATTGACGACAACTGTTCGAAGAACAATCGATAAGAAAACGTCGATACCAGCGGGTCTACTTGACGTGTTACTGACTAACTAATTCTACCAGAAGTTAGTTTTTCCTGGTTATTTTCGAACCAACCGTTGATGACCGATATTATCACGTTAAGTATATATAATGTTAATACGAACATTTAAAGTATCGAAATATGGATGTCGATTATTTATAACCCACTCCGGATAGAATACCTTATGGCGAAAGAAATACTGTATATAGGCCTACTATATTGAATTTAACGTCTGCCTAACACGTGTTGGTTTTTAGTAATCTCACAGTTAAGTGTTTTTAACTGTTATTGAAAAACAACTGTACTGTAGGTTCTGTGTACATACATACATACATACATACATACATACATACGTACATACGTACATACGTACGTACGTACGTACATACATACATACATACGTACATACATACGTACGTACATACATACATACATACATACATACATACATACATACATACATACGTACATACATACATACATACATACATACATACATACATACATACATACATACATACGTACGTACGTACGTACGTACATACATACATACATACATACATACATACATACATACGTACGTACATACATACATACGTACATACATACATACATACGTACATACATACATACATACGTACATACATACATACATACATACATACGTACATACATACATACGTACATACGTACATACATACATACATACATACATACATACATACATACATACATACATACGTACGTACGTACGTACGTACGTACATACATACATACATACGTACATACATACATACATACGTACATACATACATACATACATACATACATACATACGTACATACATACATACGTACATACGTACATACATACATACGTACATACATACGTACATACATACATACGTACATACATACATACATACATACATACGTACATACATACATACATACATACATACGTACATACATACATACATACATACATACGTACATACATACATACATACATACATACGTACGTACGTACGTACGTACGTACATACATACATACATACATACATACATACATACATACATACATACATACATACGTACATACATACATACATACATACATACATACATACATACATACATACATAGTACATACATACGTACATACATACATACATACATACATACATACGTACATACATACGTACATACATACATACATACATACATACGTACATACATACGTACGTACATACATACATACATACATACATACATACGTACATACATACATACATACATACATACATACATACATACATACATACGTACGTACGTACGTACATACATACATACATACATACATAGATACATACATACATACGTACGTACGTACGTACGTACGTACATACATACATACATACATACATACATACATACATACATACATACGTACGTACGTACGTACATACATACGTACATACATACATACATACATACATACATACGTACATACATACGTACATACATACGTACATACATACATACATACATAAATACGTACGTACATACATACATACATACATACATACATACATACGTACGTACATACATACATACATACGTACATACGTACATACATACGTACATACATACATACGTACATACATACATACGTACATACATACATACATACATACATTGTAACGTGACAGATGTATGCATAATATTGAATGGCATTTGATCATAGGAATAATAAAAATTTTGACATTTAAATTTGGAAGAAAGCATTAAGTTTAATATAAAAAGATTAATTCATAGCAACTGTGGAAAGAAATCATTATTATATAAAGAAAATACAAGTTCAAATAAAAGGAGTTACTAGCGATGAGTCATCCAAAACCAGTCTCATAACCAAAGGTTTTCAAGGTATAACCCAGGAAGGTAAGAAAGTAAGTAACCAAGCAGTACAGAATATGACCAAACCCACAACGAGGGAGAATAAATAGAATAGAAACCCTAAAATAAGCCAAGATCAAACAATACAGGTGGTGTATTTCTAAAATAATGAAGACGATGGAGAAGATCCCAAGAAACCTGATGGCATCAAGAAGAAGATGGAGAAGATATCAGTCCCAGAAGGCAGGAGAAAAGAAGACTGATGAAAGAAGAAGAAGGCAGCATCCTGAAGAAGATGTCATGCTCTTATAAAAGACACCCAAATCCCTATATCCCCAAAATAAATATTTGAAAATAAAAGTATAACGAATTGAAAACCACATGTATACAAATTTAAGAGAGAGAAGTGTATAAAGTAAAAGTTGCCTGTGAACTAAGATGAAACAATAATATAGTACCCATGGAACAAATCTCCATTGAAAAACGCTAACCAATTTATTGTGTTAAAAAGACTATACGACCATTTAGCAATAACATAATATAACAGTGCAAAGTGAACCAGTGATAGTTTTGGGTACTATAGAAAATGAACCTTGTGTTTCATTCTTGGCAATCACAAACATTGAATGCAATGAAATATGCAATTTTCAATGACTTGAAATGTGTACTGTGACAATATGTTGTTCATAAGACATAAATCTGTTTAAAATAACATTTTGTTTTATATGCAAAAAGAAAAACAGATTTCATAATACTTTTTGAACTATTTATGCTATTTATTTATTAATGACAGGGTACAATTCCCCAAAGACAATGTGTAAAAGACGGTATAAAAACTGTAGAATCCTACTTATAATAATAGTTAGAAATAAGAATATAAATATAAGGTTTTTATGTATATAGTAAAAGAATGTTTAAAAATTTATTAGATATAAGGCCATTTGTTTGGGTCTGATACAACTAACATCAGAACTATAAAAATAATTACTACTTGTAAATAGTAGGAAGTAATTAAGATGTTAGTTAGTAAAAAACCTTTTTCTGTGAACCATATTTCCATGTTAGAAATAAGGATTTTGTTGTAAAATGTCTGACTTGAAGACAACCATTTATTTAAAGATATTCTTTATTTGTTTGACTGTTATCTGTATTGTAACCAATACTAATTGTTATTGTGTAATTTGAAAACATGTTTAATTTATAATACTATATGTAAAAGTCAGAGAGGGTATCACACATCATATATTGTTTGTAAAGTTTTTGTAAGGAAAAATTGTTAAAAAACCTAGGCCAAAAGAATGGAAACCAAACTTCATCAAAACAGAGAAATTACTCATTTAAAAGCAAATAAACAAAAGGGGTTTAGACAAAATAAACTTGAGATCATGCCATATAATTGCACATACCATTTAGAGAGATTTTAATAAATTATATTCAGAATTATAAATAAAAATGAAAATGACTAAACTCAGAAATTTGGACATGGGAGTCATATATTCCAGAATAATGTTTCAGAATACAACTAATTCAGTTAATTACAAGAAAATAAGGGAATATAAACCTTTTAATACAGTATAAGATTATTAATATTAAATATAACTGATAAAATGGCTGAATTTACATTATAACAGGAAGTAAATTTTGGAAATGTTTTGACTTTTCAGAGTATACCAAACCGAAAGTAAAATTACTATTTTTGGACAGAAAACACTATAAAACGGCATTATTTAATTTGAAAATAAGCCGGATGAACTGAAAGATTAATTTAAATAACATCTAGTGAATAAAATTGATAAATAACCCAAGTTTAGGCATTTATATAGTGAAATATTAAAGTGTGCACAGGATGTGAAAATATATTTGAACAATGTTAAGGATAATATTATATGGGCTAAGAGTTTAATTGAAACTGAAGGAAACAGTTAGTTGATTATTGGTATTCGAACGGTTAACATGACAAGAGTTTTGTGACGATCTAACCTATCTTACAACGGAAAAGTTGAGCGGTGAATAGTACGTTATTGTGAAATCGCGAGTGATTTGTAAAATACTTCTAGAACTCTCATATTATAACAGAAACAATCATGAAACACTACATAACACTGAAAAATACATTTCTACTCCGAAAAACACCACAAAACACCAGAAAACTGTATAACACATTAACCAAGTATTAGTGTCGGTATCGGGAAAAGTGTTTTGACTTATAATTACACGGATACACTAAATACAACCCAGAAACATTACACTAGGCACTAAACAACATTTAACAAGAGATTTGCAGACACCAGAACAGGAATACTGCCAGAAAATACATTATTTGGAACGTAGCAAGAACGAGCGACATTTTGATCAACTTGACGGCAGCCATTTTTCTTTGACAATTCCAATGCCTCTCCATGCACATATCAGCTGTTGGTGAAAAACAATTATATTATTTTCAAATTTCTATTCAATGTCCGTATTTAGTAATAATTATTAATTTGTTGTAACGTTATACTTTTTAAATATTGGCCCGATTTCTCTGACTTTGATAATAATTGGCTGTTTAAAGAACCCTGTATGATTTTTATATAATATACTTTGTAACTTTTTCGAGATCCTGAGAATCGATATTATAATCGATAAGAGTCAATATTGTTATTAACTAATAAAACATTAATATACTTCAACACTAAATAGTTCTTTATTCCATAAATATTACTAGTTATCACTAATATAATTCTAATTAATAATCTACCAGGACTTTACCACCTATAAGTGAAGATAACCTAAAAAAATAAAAAGGTAAACAAGTATCGATTGGTTTGAAGACAATCTTATGAGTGGTGATAGTTTATTTAAAATATACCGAAACTTAAGGAAGTGTTTCAGGCCAGTAAGACGTCGAGAGCCACACCAATTAAGCACATTACAACCTACAGAGTCACACCAATAATAATTTATTACAACATACATACGTACATACATACGTACATACATACATACATACATACATACATACATGAGTACATACATACGTACATACAACCATACATACATACATACATACATACATACATACGTACATACATACATACATACATACGTACATACATACATACATACATACATACGTACATACATACATACATACATACGTACATACATACGTACATACATACATACATACGTACATACATACGTACATACGTACATACATACATACATACATACGTGCATACATACATACATACATACTTGCATTAATATTGCTACGACAACTACGCAACTCTCTCGAAAAGACGGCTGGTGCAGTTACGTAAACGTTGTACACGTTTATCGGCTAACCGAACAGGTGCAGTGTCTCTGTCACGCCGTGCACTGAAGTAGCGTCCAGACTGTTCGTGTACTCTTAACTTCGCAAATTATGCTGCCACGTCGTCAAAAGAATGGAAAATTATTCTGGAACTTCTGCAAGACCTGTATAAGCAACAGCGGTCGGCTTAGTTAGTTAGTTACATCTGGCGAGTGATTGTAGAGTGCAGATCACATGATCGTGCAAAGGGATTACTGTGTTATAATTAGTGCGAAACTCTTAATAGTTGAGATTATTATTGCGCGTGAACAAATTTAACTTGAATTATTTTCTCATCCATTTCACCTTGTCATTTGTGACTAATTAAAACGGGTAATTAGACTTCATTGGTGTCAGTTATTCTGTTTCCACTATACAACACTACGATCCGTGAGACCGTCGTAATAATATTTACAAACATACACCGTAAATACATAAATAGATACATACACACACCCATGCATACATATATAGAAAATACATACATACGGACAGATAGACAGGCAGACGTTTCTCCGTTAATGTCAGTCACTGAGGATGCCACTAGGTGTAATGTAAATGTTTGATGTTAATCGAAACAAAATAAATAGTTTAGTATTGAAACTAAAAGTAGTGTGCTTTAAAAGCAATGTTTTAATGTTCACATCGGCTTCTGAAAATGCGCATGCGAGCACATGATCACGATGATTTTCAGCGTCAAGGCTGTCAGCGTAAGCATTTAAACAATGTGAAGAAGCAGAAAAAACGGTCAATCCATCTGGCGGACTCTTACGGTTGACTTTTCCAGAATCATTTTGTAAAAATTATTTTTATTTTATCGACCTAATTTTTATAATTTTTGTCGATTTAATAATTGAATAAATATTTTTATATTTCCAAAAGAGACGCCAATTACTAGTTGTCGGGTATTTTTTAGAAACCGGTTACAAATACTAAGAAATTATTGTAAAGCGACGTAATTGAGAAAATGTAATTACGAGAAAGTGTAATTACAAGAAAATGTAATTACGAAAAAATGTAATTACGAGAAAACGTAATTATTTTATGCAAAATTCATGCGCGTAATTCTTTTAACATAAGTAACAACTTCATGGGCCGTTGTGGGGAGGGATTAGTACTTTGCAAATTGACATGGTAATCCAAAAAATTTTGGCGAGGACTTGTGTGGGAGTCGGAGATGTCGGGTGAGGCATACGACCCACGGTCAGTCTGAAGACGTCTAATAGCAGAATAGGCTACGTCTGGAGTTAATACCAAATAAAATGTTAAACTCAGTGCTGTTTTGAACTCTCACACATTCTTTACGTCTATTACGTCTTGCTGTTTACCGGCTCTTTGATGTGTGTCAGATCATACACTAATACTGACATATAGTTATAGGTAATAATTACTATAAACACTATAAAATTATCTTATCAAAGATAACAACAACTACCGCTTACGAATGCTATTTACTAGGGCGGAAACTTTTGTTAATACGTTGTGCTCTTCGCGAACACAGAAATTCATCTTTATCAAATATAACTCATATGGTGGAAAAGCAGCTGAAATAGTGAATGATTTTACGGCATAAATAAATTTAGGCTTCGAGGGACTTGCACGTCAAAGTTATTTAACTGTTTGCGGGGAGGGAAGAGAATTGAATTGAATAATTGAATAATAATGAACCAGTAATCATATTTTAAGTAGTAGTAGTAGTAGTAGTAGTAGTAGTAGTAGTAGTAGTAGTAGTAGTAGTAGTAGTAGTAGTAGTAGCAGTGGTAGTAGCAGCAGCAGCAGCAGTAGTAGTAGTAGTAGTAATAGTAGTAGTAGTAGTAGTAGTAGTAGTAGTAGTAGTAGTAGTAGTAGTAGTAGTAGTAATAGTAGTAGTAATAGTAGCAGTTGCTAGTAGCTGATGTCGTTTTTTTGGGTGTGAGTAATCTCAAGACCCTCGACTAACAGAAGGCTCACTATTCGCGTGGTCTCTTGCTCAGAGCACGCGTGTTCTGTGCGCCCACACATGAAACCTGCTGATAGTGCTCACACTGATAAACCCGTGCTATGTGTGTCCGGCTACGTATGCATCATTGGACCCTTTAATACCAGTCTGCCTATCCGCTGTTGGCCAACTCACCAACGAACACTACCGGTCTTATGAGAGCTATTGCTAAAGACATTACCGCAGCATTAAATGCACATGCTCACTCGACTTACTCTTGACAATAGCATTGAAGTTTCAAGAATTTCAAGAATTAGTCTATTTGTGCTAAGTACAAAAAATATAAGCATAGTAAGTAGGCTATAAGTTCATACCTGTCGCATTCACAGGTTAAAATTTATTTTAAAGGGACGCACTCGAATAGGGAAACATTTTGTGACAGCGAGAAATATCGGAGAAAAGTTCACCAAGTCAGCACACTCGAATTGAGCTTACCCTCCATGAAGGCAGTGGGAAACCGCTGGGAACAAAACTCATATATTTTTAAGATTTGTTTCTAAAATGTGTCAGCATAAACTTCTGTCTGTCGTTCTGTCTATGTGCCTGTCTGTCTCTCTCCTTCATTCTCTCACTTTTCTATCCAGCCACATGAAGCGCGAGTGAAGATCCAGACTATCCGGTGAACTATGCGCTGTAGATACATAGCACTGTTCATATGCGCTGTATGAACATGCTTCATCCCCATCTTCCAACTCCCAAGGAAGCTTGGGAAACCTTTTATTCGAGGTTCAACGCATTATGTGAGTCTTAATATCTCAACATTTTTGTGCTCGTGACAAACTAACTTGAAAAGATTTCAAACTGATACTTAAATGCGCCTCAATAGTATTACAAATTGAGTTTCATTTAAAAGAGATAAAAAACAAACAAGAGCAAGAGGTTATCATTAAAAAAATAACACAACTGCAAAATGATGACATAAACCGATTAATGTTTGTTAAATGCGTACCTTATCAAGCAGCATATGAGTAGAATTTGGGCCTGGAATAACTTCTAGGTAGACCTGTACTTTATATATGCGTAAAACTGCGTGTTACTTGATATGGCGTATTTTTATATACCTTATAATCTTCTAATGTGATACACTTTGCTCAATTTATGATAAATTTGATAACTATATGTTGCCTTACATTTTATGTATAATTATTAACTCTTCTGCGTTTTAACTTCTCTACAGAGAACAAATTATTAATTAAACCTCTTATTACTTTGGGATACTCCGACTAACTTTCCGTGTCAGATATAATTTCCAACAGATCTTTATTGTTGAGGCGATTAGGATTAGAAGCTTTTTATAAAAAAAATGGTTAGCATATTTCTCAATTCGTGTGTTAGCTGAAGGGGTAGTTTTTCGCAACTTTTTTCAGTACGAGTGTGGGAAGCAGGTGGAATTTTCTCGGTTCGTGTGAGATGCTTTTAAAGAGACTTGCTTTTTAATATAAACAGAAGTCAAACTGTATAATAAAACTTACAGGCATAATTTTCAATAACCGTGCCAACTAAAAGAGGAAAATTATTAGTGGGGGATACCAGCACGGTCACTGTGTCGACAGGCGCAAAGAGCCATTTGTATATACTTCACTTTTTTCCTCTCTCTCCCCCATCTCTTCTTCCTGTATATTGTATGTTTATCCAAATTGCAATCCCTTATCCGTTGAGAAACGACATAAAAGAATTTCGCTTATCGACCCCCGCTACCCTCCGCCCCACATTACCTTCTTGTATTTCACCTTTAGAAATCGAAGAAGACGCCGAAGTTGGGCAAAAAAGTGAAAAGTTTGTACTTCTTGAAAAACGACAGCGGAGAGCGGAGCGCGTGCTACGTGAAACTTGTGCTGCGCTTCTGCTGCCCCTTGTTAACAAGTTGGCTTCTCACCTTACTCGTTTCGTCTTGTCCGTGTGTCGTCGTGTCCGCCCTAGTTAGCGAGACGTTTGCATTTCCTCCACGCACACACACATACAAACTCACAGTACATCTATATTGTTGTAATTAGAACTGTAAATATATTATAACACATGAAAGTACAACTAGCCATACTTGTAATCGATATTTGATTGGACGATTCTGTATAGATAAAAAATTAATAAGGTTTTGTAAAACTTTAGTTTGTACTTACTTGATTTATTTTAGTCAGATTTAGAACTTACGAAAAGAGAGGAAAACGTGGTGATAAACATAAGTTGGGGGAAAAAAATCTCTTCGGATAGGACTAATCAATGGGTTAAGTTATGTTACATTGGATTGGCGTAATTACGTTAGGTAATACTACTTTCGGCTAGGTCACGTCAAGTTTAGATTAGATGAGCTTAGGTTGTGGAGACTTATAGCAAACAAAACAAACATTTGTCAAGGTTGGAATAAACAGAAGATATTTTTGGACGAGCAATGCGAGCTCAGTCTTATCTCGACCGTTTGACATCTATCTGTCTGTCTGTTTGTTTGGGATACGTCTAATGATAACATTTGAATGAATCGATACGTTCCCTTCGCTTGTTATTTTGCCAAAACTTGGTATGCCAGTACCATAACTTTAACCTATAGAGCCCTGTTTGTTTTTGAAATCGATCCAATCAAACATAAGAGCCCAAAAAGTGTACCAGAGCTTGAAAAATCTGAAAAATTTCATGGCGGGTTCATGTATTTTATCTCAATTTGAATGTACCGTACTGTTTTCATTGAAAGTTGTAACTTTTACAGCACCGCTCCAAAAATTGAAGTAAATTATGAAAAAATTGTAAACTGTCTATATGGTACACTAAAGTATTTCCAGTCGAGTTGTTTTTATTAGCAACCATCTCAACACCAACTTTATCACTACTTATTGCAAAACTGCTAGTCGCTTCGATCTCGACGAGTCCTTTCGGTACTTCCACCATCTTGAGACCTGAAAATGGTGGAAGCGACGAAAAGCCTCGTCGAGAGCGAAGCGACTAGCAGTTTTGCAATAAGTGGTGACAAAGTTGGTACACTAAAGTATACGGTATTTAAAATGCGGACTCGGTGTCATTAATATAATTTCACAAACTTAACATCTCTCAACACTACATGCAAATTTGTCTGCTTTACAATTGTTATCTTACTAAAAAAAATAATAGAGTAGTCGAGGTTTTCTGTAAATTTTCTTTTACCTTTTTTACTTTTAAGTTATAGCAAAACACTGATAACGGTGTATGATCATCACATGACCGTGGTGTTTCTCGGCCAACGCTAAGAATCATGTACAGTGGAGAACGTCTAACAAGGTGTGACGGGGACCAGCTGTTTTCGTGTTAACCGAATTTCATGTTAAACGGACAAAAAGTGAAACAAAATGAGATAAATGAACATGGATGGGTTGTATGGATTACTTACCCTATTGTGTACTAAAATAAAGCAATAAAGAATATTCAGAAGGTACTTACATATGAACATGGATGGGTTGTATGGATCACTTACCCTATTGTGTACTAAAATAAAGCAATAAAGAATATTCAGAAGGTACTTACATATGAACATGGATGGGTTGTATGGATCACTTACCCTATTGTGTACTAAAATAAAGCAGTAAAGAATATTCAGAAGGTACTTACATATGAACATGGATGGGTTGTATGGATTACTTACCCTATTGTGTAGGCCTACTAAAATAAAGCAATAAAGAATATTCAGAAGGTACTTACATATACACGTTTCACTTATCCTCCTGGATAATGTATGGGTAATTTTTCTTAAAATGTAGTATACACACACTGTAGCTGTTCTTAACTTAGTTTTACGATTTAGGTTTTATTGAACAGTATTGTAGTAGCCTATGTCTTTTAAAGTTCCTATATTGACAATGTTCAATTCTTAAAAAAAAAATCCTTTTTTTTCTCAAAATTCTAGACTACTTTATTTCCAATAAATAGTTCCAATTTATCAATGTGGCCAAACATTTCACGTTCCGAGTTGGATTCTAAATATCGGCGAATACGGCTCAGCAACGTAGGCATATCGGTAGCGGTAGGAACTCGTAAATTTTTACCGTCATTTGCCGTCTCAAGTTCGTCGGCACTCTCATCACTTTCACAGCTTTTAACTTGTACTGTTTTGGGGCGTGCATGTAGGTATGGATTTATTATGCAGCTATTTATAACCTAGCAAACAATTATGTAAACAAAATTTTTCGTTTGACCGTTTTTTTATAGGTAAAACTTTCGTGTTAAGCATACAAACTGTAACTGTAAAGCATAAGCGGCGATTGGGACCTGAGTCATATCTCGTGTTAACCGATATTTTGTGTTAACGGTTTCGTGTTAAACGTTTTCCACTGTATATAAAGAATTTTACACACAGCTTGAAAAACATTATTTAAAATTTGATTTTATCTACCAAAATCTGTATTTTATTCAAAAAAATGAGAGAGATCTGCAGTTCAGGCAGCTTGCTACTAGTTGTGGGACTTCCTAAATGTGTAACAGAAATGATAAAAGCTGCTCTTATAAACGACATTCTTCTAGTTGCAAAAATGAGAGCTAGAAACTCCAATAATAGAAATGAAAAACGAATAAAGACTGTTAGATACAATACAGAAATACTAAAGGAAGACGAAATAAAACGGAGGTTCGAGGAAGTTACTAATGAGAAAATTATACAGTGGAGAATTGAATCCCGTGAGGAACAAGATATAGAAAACCACTGGCTTAATCTAAAAAACATATTAGTGACAACGGGAGAAGAAATCATTGGTTTGAAGAAGAGACATGAGCGAGATGAGTGGTTTGATAAGGAGTGTGAAGAGGCAACTGGATTCAAAAACGAGACATAGAAATTAATGATCCAAAAGAAATGCACTAGGGCTGTTCAAGTGGAATACAGGAAAGCCAGGTGGATGGAAAAGAAGATTCATATAGGAAAAAAGAGGGAGTAGGGCCTATATGATGAGACAGATAGAAAAGATAGAGGAATATAAGAGTAAAAGACTGAGCCGAGATATGTACAGGAAGGTGAATGATATGAGACAGGAATTTCAGCCTAGAACATATGCCTGTAGGGATAATAATGGTGGCCTTGTGAATGATACTGCTGGCGTAAACAGGAGATGGACAGAACACTTCGAAGAGCTGCTGGGCTCAGTTAGGGAGGCTTCAATGGAGGCATCTGAGGATGAAGAGGAAGCAGGAGAATTCCAGGATGATAGAGAGGAGTTGGTGCCATCCTATGACGAGGTGTATGAAGCTCTAGAAAAGCTTAAAAATAACAAGGCAGCAGGTTCCGATGGTTTACCAGGGGAACTATTAAAGAGCGCAGGAGGAGATTTCATAAAGGAATTTGCCCATCTCATAGAGCGAATATGACTAGAGGAGGTAATGCCTGATGAGTGGAACAATGGGGTGGTGTGTTTTATACATAAAAAGGGTGATCCGCTCATATGTAAAAATTATAGGGGCATCTCTCTACTTAATACAGCATATAAGGTATTGTCCAACATCATATTTTCTAGGCTGCTTCCCTACGCTGAAGAAAACATAAAAGATTATCAATGTGGATTCACTAGGAATAGGTCAACAACAGACCAAATATTTACACTAAGGCAAATCCTGGAAAAAAGTTGGAATATGGAGTAGCCACTCACCATCTCTTTGTGGATTTCCAGTCGGCATATGATTCAATCAACCGGGAAATGCTATATAGAGCTATGAAGGAGCTGAATATACCATCTAAGTTGGTGTGTATGGTTGGAGTGGCTATGTCCAATTCTAAGTGCCAAATCAGAATACAATCAAATCTATCTAACTCCTTAAAAACAATGGGCTGAAACAAGGAGATGCCTTAGCGTGTCTGTTGTTCAACTTAGTTCTAGAAAATGTCATCAGGGATTCAGGAATTCAAACTAGCGGACACATATTTCACAAGGAGGTACAGCTTCTGGCATATGCCGATGACACTGACGTCATAAGTAGGTCTGAATCTGGCTTAAAAGAAACCTTTCAAGAACTGGAGTTGTCCGCTAAGGCTTGGGCTTGGTTATAAACCAAAGCAAAACTAAATATATGCTTGTAGGTGCCAACACTCGCGCCCTGTCCCTGAGCATTAATGATTACAAATTTGAAAAAGTTCAAGGTTTTCCATATCTCGAGTCATACGTGGACTCTGGAAATGACTGCTCTAGAGAGACTGAAAAACGAATATTATCTGCTAATAGGTGTTACTACGGACTAGTGAAACATTTTAAATTAAAATTAGTAAGTAAAGAGAAAAGCCACGCTCTACAAGACCTTGATCAAACCAGTTCTGATGTATGGTTCGGACTGCTGGATGCTAAAAAGCTAGATAAGCAGAAACTAGCCGTGTTTGAGAGGAAGGTACTGAGGAGAATCTATGGCCCTGTGAAGGAAAACGAGATTTGGAGGCGACTGCATAATCGAGAGTTGTACGAAAGGTTTAAAGATATTCCGATCGTGCAATTCATATAAATTAACAGATTGGGTTGGGGCGGACATGCGCACAGAATGGCGGAGGATAGAATCCCAAAAAAAATCATGAATTATTTTCCGATGGGAAGGAGAAGGAGGGGAAGGCCGCGTATAAGATGGCTGGACCAGGTTGGTAAGGAGGCAGTGAGGCAGGGTGCAGCAAACTGGTGGACATTGGCCGGGAGTAGAGACCAGTGGAGACGATTTCTTTTGGAGGCCAGGGCCCGGACTGGGCTGTAGTGCCGAGGATGTATGTATGTATAAACGACATTCTACTAAAATACACAGATTGTAAGAAAGTAGAGGGAAAATAAGGGTTCAAAGCCACAAAGGAATGCCGCCTTTCTTAAAAAACAATAAAAAACACTAAAAACATGATCTAAGAGATGACGCCGCCACCGCTGGACCCGCAGCATCCCAATGGACCACAGCACCGCGAATTTCCGCGAATAAATTTTTTAATTTTTTTAATTTTATTTTTTTATTTTTTTAATTAAATTGATTTGCATATCAAGGGGGTGGGATGAGGTTCAATGGACCACCAGCATCCGTGAATATAATTTTTTATTTTTTTAAGAAAGCTGATTTGCATATCAGGGGGTGGTGTTGGGTGGGTGGTTTTTTTATTTCATATCAGTGGGTGGTGGTGGGTGGGGGTGGTTCCAACTCGATGCATTATAGTGTATATTAAAATATATGATCAGGTGTACCAACCTTTGCATGAGGTCAAATTTGTCGTGTGTTATAGTGTATATTAAATCTATATGATCAGGTGTACCAACCGTTGTATTATTATTATAGTGTATAAATATTTTATATGAGCAGGGTTGTCAACATTTTCTGTGGCGGGGGGAGGGAAATTCAAATATGTGTTATATAGTGTATATATTAAAATATATGATCAGGGTTACCAATCTTACATTATTGTGTGTGTGTATAGAGCAGATCTGCCAACATTTTTTTCTCTTCTGTAGTGGGAAATTCAAACTATATGATCATAATTGTTACTCTCTCTCTCTCTCTCACATTTGAATGTAAGTAAAACTATCTCTCTCGTGTTGTCAAACGTTATGTTCAAACCGTTTTCTCCTCTCCCTCTCTCTCTCTCTTTCTCTCTCTCTCTTTCTCTCTCTCTCTCTCTCTCTCTCTCTCACTGTGTACATTGAGTAAATAATTTTAGCTCTCTCTCTCTCTCCCACTCGTTGTGTATGTCTCTCTCTCTCTCTCTGTGGTCAGTACCGCGCGCATGTATATGAAATTAGAAAGTTTATATTTATTCGACAAATATTAACGCCCTCTCTCTCTCTCTCTCACTCTCACTTGTGTCAACTGTGTCAACAAATAGTAACGTCCTCTCTCTCTCTCTCTCTCTCTCTCTCTCTCTCTCTCTCTCTCTCTCTCTCTCTCTCTCTCTCTCTCTCTCTCACGCGTTTCAACTATGCAAGGTTTCATACCCTTTCTCCTGTCTCTCTCCCGTACATTGAGTAGTCGGTGTGATGAGTAAATAATTTTAGCTCTCTCTCTCTCTCTCTCTCGTTGTCAAACGTCGTCTTCATTTTTCATGTATCAAATAATTAATTAATAGTTTATAATGCAGTCAGTGTGACTGATCCTTGTTAGAAATATATATATTTGGCAAATATTAACTATGTAAGTGTGTTGTTGTCAATGAACTACTTACCTGTGTGCTGTTACAGATGACAAATCCATACGTTAACGGCGTAGCAATCTGGTACAATACTTCTGTTTAATGGGTACAGTTTACACACGCACATAGGTTCAGTGGTGTATAGCGAAATAAATTAAAATTATACACACACACACATGAAAACGGTGGTTGAAATTCATACAAATCTTCTGATGTAACAGTTCACAAAAATAAATTAATTGTACACATGTTCAGAGGTGTAGAGTGAAATAAAATAAAGTCATAATTTGTTTAAATGATTAAATATATTTTAAAATTCATAATATAAAATTCACAATTAAATAAATACATTATAAAATTGAAATTCACAATATAAAATTCACAATTCATAATTAAATAAATACATTATAAAATTGATATTTTTTCGAAAGTTTATATATAATTGTGTCGTACTTGTAGGAGAAGCAACCTGCAACATAACAATACAACAACATTAAAATCATGTTAAATATCACACACACACAGATATAGTTGGCAGAATCAACGCTTTACGCGAGTAACTTCTTAAATTATGTGTCACTCTCTCTCATAAGTTAATGTCCATTCATCAAAACTTTGTAAATTAGAATCTGCACTACATTCAAACACACGCACACACAGTGATAAAAAAAATTGTTTATTAAAAGTAGTTTGTCACCTTAACGAGATACAATTTCCACTTGCACTGTTTGGTTCCTCATGCCTCGAAACACGTGATGTAGGTCGCTGGGGTTTATATGACGGAGCTCTTCATCTGTAAAGACGCAAGCATATCTCTTAGGTAGATATACACGATAGCGTAGCTCACCATCTTCCAACGTTACAAGCACAGACTTCCCATATCGTGTGTCCACATGCACCATGTTAACGATCGGATACTGCTTGTTCATTGTTAATTCTGCACACCGTTTGTACTCAATAGCAGAAACTGCATTGAATTTTGTGATAAACGACATTATTAGAAGTGAAGACGTCTGTATCAAACGAGGCGGAACTAAACAATGACTACAAAGAAGACTAGTGGAATGTAATGGTGGTGGTGGTAGTTATCAGGAAATTTTTCATCCCCTGAAGCTTTGCATGTACATACATGCAGAATTATGGCTGTTACATAATATATATATTAGGAAAGCCCACAGAAATAGTTATCGCCTGCAGGCATATACAAGTTTACTAACGAAATTAACAATGGTATGAGACACTCACATTAAAAATGTTTGTATAACAGAAAAATCATTAATTATCCACTCTCTAAGTGCGTGCACGTTATGATTTGTACACTGTGTAGAAGAAGAATTGCAATGTGTAAGACATAACGTACCGGGAAATAGCTATGGTATGTCTTTCGGGCAACCAATGTCATCAAGATTTATTATATGATGATGAATTATTTTCGATTCTAAAAAACGTTTTTTCTCAAGACCTTTCACAAACACATATTTATATATGTTCGTATACGTTGTTAACACTGAAACAAGATTGTCGTACGGTGTCTCTCCTTCACCCCATCTCAGCCCATGATAGTTTGTCGATAACCAACAGTTGGTTCTAGTGTATTTCGAATTCGTAACGACTGTAGCAGGTGGGGCGAAAATCCAATGGCTGCATGCAAAACGTGTTACGTCCATAACCGACAACTCCTTTACTATATAATTGCCGTTGTCATCATAAAAGCAGTGAAAGTCAATTATTACAGCAGCGTTTTCCATTATACTATAAAAAAAAAGAAACTACACATTACAAACTAATATTTATAAACACAAAGATCGTTACAATAATGATAATAATACACAAACTTACGTTTACTGCCGGCTGAACTGAAGAGTGGAGAGAGAATAACTAACGATATCACAGTGAGAATTCTTTTGTTGTTTTTGTTTTTAACAGGTGGTGTAACGTGGAATTTTAGCAGGTGGGGGAGCAGAGTCGCCGTCGGCAATTAATTTGGCACGTACGCAAGATTTTAATAAAACAATTATCAGTTTTAAATAATAATTTTCGGAAAGAACCCCCGACTTAAAAAATATAGTTTACCTTGTGGTATAAAATTCAAACTATTAAATTGTCTCTCTCTCTCACACACATTTCTGATTACTATACAACTAATTGCATGTATGTTCAGAGGGTTATACCGAAATAAACCATTGTGTGTATTCGCTAAATCCTCCTTTCACTTTCTAATATGACACATGACACTCATTAGCGGCAACACCGCAAGTAATTATGGATTAGAAAGTATTCACTTCCAAAACAAACACCGGCTTTCCCCTACCACCAGAGACCAATATATACTCAACAAATTTAACGATAATTTCTCATTGACTCGCTTGCGTGCACTGATAAATCTATCACGACATTTTTAATAGTTGGAAGACTGTTTGTATTATTGTGCATCTCAGTATACGCAAGTTCCTGTGTGTAGTCAACATACGCTAGTTTTGGTGAGTGAGTATAATTTATTGTATGTACAGATTTTATTTAAACGTAAAAATTATTTGCATTAAAACATTATTTAATACATGTATGTGTATGTTCAAATCACAATTTATGAAATATATTCTTACCGTATTTTTTATATTACACTTCTAATTGAAGATATATATTTGAATTTAATACATGTGTGTGTAAGCGTGCGCGTATGATCAAATTACAATTTTCTGAATATATTCTTAACGCACTTCTAATTGAAGATATATATTTGAATTTAATACATGTGTGTGTGTGATCAAATTACAATTTTCTGAAATATATTCTTACTGTACCTTTTATATTACACTTCTAATTGAAGATATATATTTTTAGGTATAACTGAATTTTATCGGTTTCACACTGACTGCTTGCGTGCGTTGATAAATCTATCTCAGCAGTTTTTTTTTAATAGTTGAAAGACTGCTTGTATTATTGTGCGTCTCAGTATACACAAGTTCCTGTGTGTGTAGTCAACATACGCTAGTTTGGTGAGCATAATTTATTGTATGTACAGATTTTATTTAAACGTAAAAATTATTTGCATTAAAACATTATTTATTGAATTTAATACATGTATGTGTATGTTCAAATCACAATTTCTGAAATATATTCTTACCGTATTTTTTATATTACACTTCTAATTGAAGATATATATTTGAATTTAATACATGTGTGTGTATGTGTGTGTGCGCGCGTGTGTGTGTGTGGGTGATCAATTTTCTGAAATATATTCTTACTGTACCTTTTATATTACACTTCTAATTGAAGATATATATTTTTAGGTATAACTGAATTTTAGCGGTTTCACACTGACTGCTCGCGTGCGTTGATAAATCTATCTCAGCAGTTTTTTTAATAGTTGAAAGACTGCTTGTATTATTGTGCGTCTCAGTATACACACAAGTTCCTGTGTAGTCAACATACACTAGTTTGGTGAGTGTACAGCATAATTTATCAAGTGCATTATTTATTGATTTAATACATGTATGTGTATGTGTGTGTGTGTGTGTGTGTGTGTGTGATCAAATTATTATTATTATCTGAAACAGAACAGTATATATAGATTCGAGTGGTATGTAAGACGCTGTTATATGTTACTAAAATCATAGCAAATATTTTCATTCTAAGCATATTTACTGTTTAATAATAATTACAACCCAACGAATGATATATATAGTTTGATGCTTTATAAGTTTGTGTACATTGGTTGTATATTGTAAGCATGAAAGTATTATTTAAATCTGTTATCTGCTTCTGTATGGAAGTCATCTATAAATATCAGGTGAGTGCGACACAACGTAATTGGACCTAACATGATTCATGCCAACGTGTGCGCTCGTTGTGTGTGCGTGTGCGTCTGTGTGTGTGTTCGTGTGTGCGCACGTTGCGTGTTTGGTTACGTTGCGTATGCGTCTGTGTGTGTGTGCGTGTGCACGTCGGATGTGTGATTACGTGTGCGTCTGTGTGTGTTCGTGTGTGCGCGCGAAAATAAACTTAATTTTCTCAATCTATCAAATAGTTGGTCTAAGCGTACATGTATTATGTAAATCATCTCTTTTTCAGTCATCTACGTAAGTGCATTTGAATTATTTGCGCATGCGTATAACAGCTTTTTTAGTACAGTTGCACACATATCGACACTCACTTGCAACAACGTCTTACTTACCACATGTTCATGTGCTACAAATTGATATATAAAACGTTTAAGATACACTAACATAATACCAGCGTTATAACAGTACCTTTTGTTTTTCAGTATTCATTCATTCTCACTCTCTCTTGAAGATCATGGCTAACCTTCAGCAGGAACGTGGGGAGGAGCAGACTGAACAAGGTAAAAAGTTCAATACCAATTGTCACAGTTAAGAAATTATTTTTGTAATTATGTAGCGTGCAAACTTGCTGATGCGAATTAACGTTTGAGTCATACTATGTCTATTGGTGTGTGTATGAAAAGTCTCACTCTTAACATCGTTTAGAAATTGACATGTAGATGAAAATTTTTCATGTTCCTTCATAGGTTTGTCACCTTCTTTCCAATCAACTAATTCAATTCCACAACAAAAGCATTTAACTCTATCGTCTACGAATGACATACTATGCCCACAAACATCGAAATTTCTAGGGTAGAAGTAGAACCCCGCAAACGCTAACTCGTCGGGGCTGATAAACGTCACTTCCCAATACTTGAACGATTTTATTCTTTCACTTTCAATACTAAAATCAGGAGTAGCCGACATCTTTACGGTTTGTAATAAACTGACATATTACCCCGACGTGTGTTATTTATTTACTACAAACATGAATTTGTGTACACGTTATTTATCATCCCTATTGGTTACTAATACTCATGTTTCTATTGTTTCAGTTGTGACTCGGTTTTATATCGAGAGGAACAGTAGTGTCCGAGGGTGCATCACAACTTTCGACTACCTTCCAGTGAACGTCAACGCGTCGGATCATGACATAGTATTCGTAATGACTGAGGCACGTCCTTTATTGCTTGAGGATATTCAGGCAGAGCAGGCACGTTTACGCAATATCAAGTGGCATATTGCGTGCAGGATACGTTTTACCAAAACCGTGGTAGATGGTGACAGTGGTGAGGAGAAAGAGGTAACGAAAGACGCCGTCTTCCACGGACGTTGTCGCACGTTGCTCGCGGACGACAGCGACGAGTTGAATTGTCTACTCGATGAATCCTACGATAAAATCTTCAATAGCATATCTAATTTTACCCGTGACGGGAGCGGATGGTCGGTGGATGCTGTACTGAAGCTGGAACTGGTTGTTGGACGGTACCAGCCTCTAGCAGCGTCCTCCTACCTTCCAACCCCGCGAAAACTCTCACACACCAGGGCAGTAGTCAACATCAAGAACCCCCACGATGAAATGTGTTTTCTGTGGTCTGTTCTAGCCCACATACACCCTCAACAACAACATAGAGACCGTGCTTCAAACTACATCCCATTCATAAACACATTAAATATGTCCGGTATCGAGTACCCTGTTTCGTTAAAGTCCATTTCCAAATTTGAAGCACAGAATCCTAATATTTCTATAAACGTTTTCGGCTATGATATAGAAGACAATATCAGAAATGAATCAAAAAATGAGGTTTACCCTCTGAGAATTACCTCGAATAAGGACAGGTCGCATCACGTTAATCTTTTGCTTCTGACCGATACAAATAGCCGAAAACATTACTGTCTTATCAGTAACATGAGTAGATTGTTATCATCCCTTACAAAATGTAGCAATAAATCATTTTACTGTGACTACTGCCTGCATCGTTTCACCACAGAACATGGTCTGTCCGATCATCTCCCCTACTGCACACCTTACGGCGAGCAGAAGACCAAAATGCCCACGGAGGAGGAGAAGTTTATGTCCTTTAAAAATTACGCGCACTGTCTTAAAGTACCCTTCACCGTCTACGCCGACTTCGAGTCCCTCATCACTCCGCTTCAATCGTGTTCACCTGGTAACAACGTCCCGACGACAGTGCACGAGTTAGGTGAATTCTACTCCGTCGATAGCAGCGATGCCCGTCAGAAAATAACTTCTCCTCCTGTATCGTCCACATCATACGAAGCGATGCATATTCCGTCAGGTTTCTCCTATGCTATCGTCGATCACACGCATAGCCTTTGGAGAGAGGCTAAAGTTTATCGGGGTGAAAACGTTGTAGACACGTTCTTCTCGTGGTTGATGAAAGACGTCGAGGATATGATGAAGGTGGTACGACATAACGTACAATTAATTATGTCCGATGATGACAATGTTGCGTTCACTAACGCCACCGTTTGTCATTTGTGTGAGCGCCCTTTGACAGACGATGACAAGGTACGCAATCATTGCCATCTTACGGGGAAATTCTTGGGAGCAGCCCATAATAGCTGTAATCTGAGCTACAAGATGCCTCGTCATATCCCCGTCTTCTTTCACAACCTTCGTGGCTACGACTGTCACCATTTAATGCAGGGTTTGGGGAAATATAAGGACGAACGCGTATCCTGCATCGCGACATCCAGTGAGCGTTACGTGTCGTTCTCCCTGGGTCCCTTGCGTTTCGTAGACTCCTTTCAATTTCTTAATCGCTCTCTGGACACACTCGTTACCAATCTGTCCGCGTCCGGGAGCCAATTTCCTTTGCTTAGAGAGGAAATGCTTAGACGGGGTTTCGGTGAACAGACCAATCTGCTCGTACGCAAGGGGGTATACCCATACGAGTACGTTGACAGTATTGATCGGTTCAACGAAACAAGTCTACCCGCTCGTGAACATTTTGATAACCGGTTGATGGAATCATCTATTTCGGACGCAGATTACGAGCACGCGCAAAACGTGTGGAGTGCATTCAATCTGCGTACGTTTGGAGATTACCATGATTTGTATTTGTTGACAGACGTAATGCTGCTGGCCGATGTCTTTGAAAGTTTTCGAGACATGGCCTTACGCGATTACTGCTTGGACCCATGTCATTTTTACTCGCTTCCCGGACTCGCTTGGAACGCGATGCTAAAAATGACCGGGGTCGAATTAGAACTGTTGACAGAAATAAATCTACATCTGTTCGTCGAGTCTGGGGTCCGCGGAGGCTGCGCGATGATATCCAACCGTCATGCAGTCGCTAACAATCCTTTGATTCCAGATCAGTACGATGTTTCGAAACCGACCTCCTTCATTCTGTATACGGACTGTAACAATTTATACGGTGCAGCCATGTCGCAACCACTCCCTTACGCAGACTTCCGATGGCTCGATCGTAACGAAATCGAGTCCTTGGACGTACGTAATGTGAGTGATGATGCTGACATCGGGTACATCCTCGAAGTCGACCTACACTATCCTAATACCTTACACGACCTGCATTCCGACTACCCGCTTGCACCTGTGCGCCAGCGCATAACACACGATATCCTTTCTCCCTTTTCCAAACGTTTACACGAGAGTATATACAGATCATCGTATAACGAATCAGGGTCATCCGTAGAGAAGTTGTTAACAACTTTGGAGGACAAACAAAATTACGTTCTCCATTATCGAAATTTGAAATTGTATTTAAGTCTTGGTTTAGAGCTGAAAGCGACTCATAGGGTGTTGTGTTTTAAGCAAAGCGCTTGGTTGAAACCGTTTATCGATTTCAACACCCGCAAGAGGCAAGCAGCCGTCAACAGCTTTGAAAAAGACCTTTTCAAACTGATGAACAACGCCGTATACGGTAAGTCGCTGGAGAACGTACGGAAACATATAGACTTTCAACTAGTCTCGGATGAACGACGGCTTCAAAAACTAGTTTCCACACCTAGGCTAAAACGTATGATTCGTTATACGAACGATCTGGTGGGGCTCTCACTCCGTAAAAAATCCATTGTTCTTTCTCGTCCCGTGTATGTCGGCTTCACGGTGCTTGACGTTAGCAAAACAATAATGTACGACTTTCATTATCGTTATGCTGTCGCCAAGTACGGCCGCAACGTTAAATTGTTAATGACTGATACAAACAGTCTGATGTATCATATTCAAACATCAGACTTGTATGCAGATATGAAGAAGGACTTGCACGTTTTTGACACCTCGGATTACCCCACGTCTCATCCTTGTTATAGCCTTAAGAACAAAAAGGTTGTCGGGCTGTTCAAGGATGAAACGTGTGGTCGTCCTATTAGAGAATTCGTAGGTCTCAGAGCGAAATGTTATTCGTTTCTTGTGGCCCACGAAGATCCTAGCAATGCGTGTCAAAAACGTGTGTGTAAAGGTGTGCCTCGAGTTGCTATTAAGAGGAGTCTGCGACACGATATGTATCGCAAGTGTCTCACTGATCATTGTCAGTTTTCTGTCAGTGCGTTGTGTTTACGTAGCGATCATCATACGTTGTACACGATGCGTGTAAATAAGCAAGCGTTGTCACCGTATGATGATAAGCGCTATATATTAGACAATGGTCGTGATACGCTTGCGTACGGTCATTATCGGATACGTGCCGACGACGATGACGACTCTGCTCCTCCACCTGCTAAAATTCCATGTTACACCACCTGTTAAAAACAACAACAACAACAACAACAAAAATTCTTACTGTGATATCAATAGTTATTGCCTCTCCATACTTCAGTTCGGACGGCAGTAAACGTAAATTTATGTATTATTATTATTATTGTAACGATATTTGTGTTTATACATATTAGTTCGTAATGTGTGGTTTCTTTTTTTCAGGTGATAACTATTTCTAGTAGTCTGTGGGCTTTCCTACTATATATATATATATTTTTTGTAACAGCACTAGTTCTGCATGTATCTCGTTAAGGTAACAAACTACTTTTAATAAAAAATTTTTTTTTCACTGTGTGTGCGTGTGTTTGAATGTAGTGCAGATTCTAATTTACAAAGTTTTGATGAATGGACATTAACTTATGAGAGAGAGTGACACATAATTTAAGAAGTTACTCGCGTAAAGCGTTGATTCTGCCAACTATATCTGTGTGTGTGTGATATTTAACATGATTTTAATGTTGTTGTATTGTTATGTTGCAGGTTGCTTCTCCTACAAGTACGACACAATTATATATAAACTTTCGAAAAAATATCAATTTTATAATGTATTTATTTAATTATGAATTGTGAATTTTATATTGTGAATTTCAATTTTATAATGTATTTATTTAATTGTGAATTTTATATTACGAATTTTAAAATATATTTAATCATTTAAACAAATTATGACTTTATTTTATTTCACTCTACACCTCTGAACATGTGTACAATTAATTTATTTTTGTGAACTGTTACATCAGAAGATTTGTATGAATTTCAACCACCGTTTTCATGTGTGTGTGTGTATAATTTTAATTTATTTCGCTATACACCACTGAACCTATGTGCGTGTGTAAACTGTACCCATTAAACAGAAGTATTGTACCAGATTGCTACGCCGTTAACGTATGGATTTGTCATCTGTAACAGCACACAGGTAAGTAGTTCATTGACAACAACACACTTACATAGTTAATATTTGCCAAATATATATATTTCTAACAAGGATCAATCACACTGACTGCATTATAATACTATTAATTAATTATTTAGTTCATTGACAACAACACACATACATAGTTAATATTTGCCAAATATATATATTTCTAACAAGGATCAATCACACTGACTGCATTATAAACTATTAATTAATTATTTGATACATGAAAAATGAAGACGACGTTTGACAACGAGAGAGAGAGAGCTAAAATTATTTACTCATCACACCGACTACTCAATGTACGGGAGAGAGACAGGCGAAAGGGTATGAAACCTTGCATAGTTGAAACGCGTGAGAGTGAGAGAGAGAGAGTGAGGACGTTACTATTTGTTGACACAGTTGACACAAGTGAGAGTGAGAGAGAGAGAGAGAGAGAGAGAGAGAGAGAGAGAGAGAGAGAGAGAGAGAGAGAGAGAGAGAGAGAGAGAGACAGAGACAGAGAGAGAGTGAGAGAGAGAGAGAGAGAGAGAGAGGGCGTTAATATTTGTCGAATAAATATAAACTTTCTAATTTCATATACATGCGCGCGGTACTGACCACAGAGGAGAGAGACATACACAACGAGTGAGAGAGAGAGAGAGAGAGCTAAAATTATTTACTCAATGTACACAGTGAAGAGAGAGAGAGAGATAGAGAGAAAGAGAGAGAGCGAGGGAGAGGAGAAAACGGTTTGAACATAACGTTTGACAACAAGAGAGAGATAGTTTTACTTACATTCAAATGTGAGAGAGAGAGAGAGAGAGAGAGAGTAACAATTATGATCATATAGTTTGAATTTCCCACTACAGAAGAGAAAAAAATGTTGGCAGATCTGCTCTATACACACACACAATAATGTAAGATTGGTAACCCTGATCATATATTTTAATATATACACTATATAACACATATCTGAATTTCCCTCCCCCCCCGCCACAGAAAATGTTGACAACCCTGCTCATATAAAATATCTATACACTATAATAATAATACAGAGGTTGGTACACCTGATCAAATAGATTTAATATACATTATAACACACGACAAATTTGAAGTCATGCAAGGTTGGTACACCTGATCATATATTTTAATATACACTATAATGCATCGAGTTGGAACCTCCCACCCACCACCACCCACTGATATGAAATAAAAAACCACCCACCCAACACCACCCCCTAATATGCAAATCAGCTTTCTTAAAAAAATAAAAAATTATATTCACGGATGCTGGTGGTCCATTGAACCTCATCCCACCCCCTTGATATGCAAATCAATTTAATAAAAAAAATAAAAAATCTAATTAAAAAAATAAAAAAATTTATTCGCGGAAATTCGCGGTGCTGTGGTCCATTGGGATGCTGCGGGTCCAGCGGTGGCGGCGTCATCTCTTAGATCATGTTTTTTAGTGTTTTTTATTGTTTTTTAAGAAAGGCGGCATTCCTTTGTGGCTTTGAACCCTTATTTTCCCTCTACTGTAAGAAGTCGGATTTTTAAAATTAGAAAGGCATGTTTAATTTCGTCCACGCTCATCGTAAGAATCAGACTCTCACACGATTGGTCGGCAAACGTTGACCGTACCAGACGTTTCGTCCACAACCACTCGTAAGTGATATTCGACGGTGGTCTCACAGAGTGTTGACTCGTCACTCGCGAAGCAGAAAATCATTGAACGCAGCGAGTCCTTGGCTTAACAGAGGTGAAGACGTCTGGCGAAGGTAACATCAGACGCGTCGTGTTTTCTTTTGTACGTGCTGCTGCAGGTTTCCACGAAGTCCTCCGCGACTGTTATGTGTGTAACGTGATCCGCGTGTTGTGTGGGAGACATTATGTGTTAATCCGAGATAATGCAGTTTTTAATGTATCCATTAACCTAATGGTTGTGTTGTGTGTATGTGAGTAGTGCGAGTTTCTTCTTGAGCGTATACAGTTACCCCTCACTGTGTCAGAGCGAACTTCAATTTTATAATACTTCGCTGCCATTATTTGCTTTTAGCAAAACGGTGTTGTTCTCAAAACGGGCAGAAGACTGTAATAACTTTGCCTACGATATTTTTTGTGAAACATTTACCAACAGATTACTGAAACGGTAGATGAAGATCAACCTACTGAATTTCAGATTGACGTAGGTGAGAATATTTTATCTCACGTGTCGCATACAGCCAGTAAGTACAATTATTATACTCATAATATTCAAAATATTCTCAATATTATAATCAACAATGCGGTTACACGTTAGTACACTGATAGGTCTACAGACTGATAGGTCTTGAGAAACAAACCTGACCGATGCACAAGCGTACTTGCCTTTAAGCTCCTGTATAAAACAAACTATAATTGCAGTAGATAAAATAAGAATTTCATATATAAATATATGTGGAATGGTGTTAACTACAGTTTCTATTCGACTCTGGTTTCACAGAGACACGTCCTCTTTTTCCTGTGGTAGGGGAATGTCCGGGAGAAAATGTTCAAGTCGGAGACTTTACAGTCCTTGATTGGGAAGCTGAAAATTGAGAAAGATCTTAAGAATGGGCTCACAAAAAAGCGAGCTTAAACAAAGAAAAACGATGGTGTACTATTTTATTTCATATTTCCTATCAATACATAACTTTTTTATTAATAATTGTTTCTTAATTAGTAGACGTTTTATTACCACCGGTTACACGGATCGCCGTGTTTGAGCAGTGTGATTACATACTGGATCAGCCAGAACAGTCAGGGAACTTCCTATAGAGTCAGCAACATTATTTTTACAAATGTGTAAATATTGAACCCAAAGCACTCATCACTTCTTACCTTCCTAACTACGAATCAACAACTAAATGAAAAATGGAGGGAAAGCCGAAAAGTGAGGGAAACGAGTTATTAAATAACAGTTACAGGAAGATGGCAGAAGAGTTACTGGGAACAGTTCAAGAGAAAAGGAACTCGATGTGTCATCGAGATGGACCGCAACAAGAAACAGTAAGAAAAATAAATTAACAATTTAAATCTTAACGGGAGTTACTCTCTTGTAAAACTTAATTATGTTAACGAAAATTATGTACGAGTGAAAAATATTAATAGAAAAAATAATGATAATAAAAATGTTAAGTAATAAAAAGTAGGCTAATAGTGGAAATTAAGTTTAAGGAGTCTATATTGTTTTCAAAATTTTACTTTTTTATCATTATTTTTACAATTCTATCCTTCTTTCTAATTGATAAAAAGATTATTATTATTTACTATTAAGTTCAGATTAATTTAATAGATAAAAGAAATACTCTCGGAAGCAAAGGGAATTTATTTTTTAAATCCCCCAAACTCTTTCAAAAATAAAATATAATTAGGTGCTCGAAGACGGAAGGAAAATGCCTAAACCGTTTAACAAAGATGATGATGATGATGACATTGAAGATGATGACGATGATGAAGATGATGATTAAATGTGATTTAGACATACGTCATTAAGAAAGATGGTGGCTGCTTCTCTGTCAGTTTAATTCTTCCACTCTAAAGATTGTTATCAATTAAAAATATTCTTACGCCTATCAGACAGGCAACGTACGTGGCATGTATGTCATACGGTCTGGCAGCGATCTGTCAGCAAACCACGCGGTCTGAAATTTTTCGGTGCTTTAGCGTGGTCGCCTTCGATTAGCCATTATTTGCATGATGACGAAGGCCGTAGAAACATCTCGTATAAACAGAGGTGTATCAGCAGCAGCCACTTGGTTATGAATTTGCTGTTCAGTCCATTGACAGCGTTTAGTGTAGTAAAGTGATAATTGTAAATTATTGTGCACGGACATCTATAATTAGTCTTCTTCTCCACATCATGGCTTAGGCTGCACCGCATGTTCCGGAAACCGTCTTATCCTCGGACGTAACATACTTCGCCAACTTCTGGGCTTGCAATTCAAGGAGATTCTGGAAATCTCCGCATTCAACCATCGCCACATTCTTTCTAACAGGTTATACCAACTGACTTGGTATTCAGTAATTTTATTTTCCAAATCAAAAGCTGCAACTCTTCTCTTGCAGATTCGCGTTACTATTTTGTCCGTTCAACTTTTACAGCTACGAGAAATTTTGTTCTAGCTGATGTCTGTAATTAGTGACATGTGTTATTTACCGCGACAGTGTTAATTAGGGTAGGTGATGCTTTTATTATTTGTTACGTTAGTGTGGATAGGACGATCGTAAACTTGAAGAATTTTTGTATTCGAGTGTCTTTGTTTATTGACAGTGGTATTAAAGTTTTGAGTAACAAATTCTCTGGTATTGAATTATTTTATTTCACTGCTTAAACACGACGAACCGTGCCGAAAGCCGTGGAAGCCTTGCCGTGCCGAACCTTGCACGTTGAAGCAAGATATAAAACGCGCAGCGTATTTAAATCAACATCAGTACGCCTTGAAAATGTTCCGGGATTACGGAACGAAACTTCGGCAATATAAGCATCACATACACGAATGTACCCAAAAACCTGCTACAACATATGTATATATATATATATGTGTGTGTGTGTGTGTGTGTAATATCTTCAAATAAATACACTGCAAATAGGTTTATTTATAGTGTATTTATTTGAAGAGCTTACATAGGAGACCTGCAGGAAACTCAACGAGTTACTTAGAAAGGAATAATATATATATATATATATATATATATTACTATACTACTTATAACTACTAGAAAGTGATTGAAATATATATATGTGTGTGTGTGTGTGTGTGTGTGTGTGTGTGTGTGTGTGTGTGTGTGTGTGTGTGTGTGTGTGTGTGTGTATACAGGCCAGTACACCAGTATACACTTGTTAGCTACATATCTGTGTAACTACACATAACTACATATGTATCTATGGGACTACACGTTGATGCTGGTTACATAGGTCATTATGTAAATATTTACACATCACAACGGACACACACATACGCACAGATTACATACACACAAGCTCACGTATGAAAGCAAGTTTCCGTGTGT
This sequence comes from Magicicada septendecula, assembly GCA_034769895.1. Classification (NCBI taxonomy): domain Eukaryota; kingdom Metazoa; phylum Arthropoda; class Insecta; order Hemiptera; family Cicadidae; genus Magicicada; species Magicicada septendecula. Next base: position 393,951,737 of record CM068373.1, on the reverse strand, counting down.
GCGACGTTCCGGGGAGTACAACACCAAACCCTCTGGTGTAATACGTCGCGAAGGGGGGGGAGGGCACGTGCGGGCGCTCATAAATGCATCGCAGCCAATCAAACGTGCGCAAAGTGATTACGTTCCGGGGAGAATTCGACCACGGTAAGTCGGCCAGTTCTTTTATCTGATACAAATGACTTCGTTAATGCCGGGCGGAGCTGGCTTTAATTCTGCGAACGAACGCGCTGAATAAGATGTCCTAGATAAGCTCCGTCCCTTACAGCGGCTGGGAGCAGCGTCATATTCTGTGTTCGTTGCATACCACCCTTCAATACGTCGACCGACCGGTCCGAAACAGGATCCGACGTCTAAACACTGGCCGCCGACGCCGCCGGCTAGATTACACGCACGCGCGCGCGCGCGCGCACACACACACACACACACACAGTCAGACTGCAGACGATGTCATGTAAAGAAGAATTATGTGATTCAATTTACCCCGGGGTTCGAGCGTCTGCATACGTTGGCGTATTCCTTTAGAGAGCTATCACATTGGAATAAAACTTTTATATAACAAGTTAAATCACATATAAACAAGCAGATCCTGTATTTCCTCGTACCATATCTTAGATTCCTCGTTTGCATCGAGACTATAGCCAGGAAGTTATAAATAGCGATAAATAAATAATCTCAATATCTCAAAACTCATTCAAGTGCAATGAGATAACTAATGCTTAAAAAGGAAACTATATGATTTCAAATGTCGGAGGTTAGTCTCTTTTAGGCTGCAACAAGACAAAGAAACCCATTAAGTAGTTATATATAATTTACCTTAATTTCCGTCCAGTGACGTCAAGCGTAATTTGTATTTGGTTACGCGTTTCAGGCCATGTGGCCCATCCTCAGACCATCACTCCAAGAGGAGCTCGTTAAAAAATAAAAAAAATCCACATAAAACAAACACATAATAAATAAATACAAAAATATATTAAAACATATAAATGCGTTCTATTACACGAACACGGTGCACCGCGTGTAGCATGCCTGAACTGCGTCAATGGAACCTGTTATCTATTATTATCTGTAATCGATCGCAGCGCGGTATCATACAGTGGGTTGGACCTGAAGTTAAGTTTATCATTAAGTATGTCGTCACACACATCTGGGTTATTATGACCTCTATATATCTCGAATTCTTGAAGCGCATCCATATAACGGCCTTTGGCACAATAATGTAGGGGTATGAAGTTATTGTTGAAATTTGTATAAGAATGATTACATGAAATCAGATGCCTTGTAAAGTTAGATTTAATATTATCTATGGAAAAATTACCCCTGTTAAAATGGCTTTGTGGTTTGTGTTCGCGGAATCTTTTGATGAACGGTCTAGCCATTTGGCCGATATAAAATCGGTCACAATCGTCACATATAAGCTTGTAAATACCAGTTTTGGATTCCGTTGTTGTCTGAACGACTGGGCGAACTAAGTTCCGTAAACGGTTATTTTACGGAAGTAAAATACGGTTATTTTACTATTAAGTAGGACTGTCGCGGATGCAGATGAAATGTGGGACTGCAAAAACAACAGCAGACCACGTTCGGAAACTAGCGAAGAAAAGGAAACAATTAAATTCTTGGATTTCGTTATCGTGAGCCTCTGACGAAGCTTACAATAAGCGGAAACTGGTTCAGGCTACAAGGTAAAACGTTTACGTTTTTACCCATAAAAAACTTTGTGTCCCGAGTCGGTAGTGATTTATTAATTACAGTATATTTAGGAAACAATTAATCACTCAAAAACATAACTGAACGTCAGAATATAAACTCGGAAAGACGTCCAGTGGGTGTCAAGTTAGGACTGGACTAAGTAAAATGGTTTTAAATAATACACTCGAGAAGGAAACAATAGACATAATCAAGTTTCGACGTCTGAGGATTTTACGGCCGCGGCGTCAACGTTACCAGAAGACTGTCTTGCCGGGTTATAAGAGGCCGTGTTCCAGTGTTGTCAATTGCAGACGTTTCGGCCGCTCCTGCGACGGCCATCTTCATTGCATAAAGTTTGCAAGGCCTTTATGATTACTGACTGCGACTGACTGACTTGGTACGCGTTATAGTCTTTCAAACTTTATGCACTGAATATGGTCGTCGAAACGTCTGCAATTAACTGCTGTGGAACACGACCTTACAACTCGGCAAGCCAGTCTTCTAATAATAAGGTGTGTTTTAGCGTAAAGAAGTGAGAATCAGAGAGTTTTGCTGTCACAACGGTTTGCTTAAGCGATTAGTAAGCATTTAAATTCATAAAAATTAGAAGCCATAATGCTTACAGTACACGACGGTGAGGTGGGGTGTCCAGTAAGGTCTGACTTGGAGTTTTATATGTACATTGTGGATTTTGAAAATATGTTTCGTGGAGCGGCAGGATCAGGCGGAGCAAGTATTGAAGTTACTGAACATATGCAACTGAATTTACATAACGTAAGTGGCTCACATCTACGGTTGTTATAGTTACAAAAGGAAAACTAATTTTTCACACGATGACGGAACATCAGGATGATAAAGACGACAAAAGGTAAACTAGATCTTAAGCTCTTACGGCCGGCGTCAACGAATACATGTCATTCGCCACCAGCGACAATCGCCACCAGCTTAAAATTTGTGACAATCGCTACCCACTGTCCCCGGCTCCCTCCCCTGAGGCAATGACCGCTGGATTAATAACAGGAAATTCCGCAGGACCATCCCCTCCGCCCGCTGGGCCCCGCTTTCTCTCATTATTGCTCTGAGTGTCATAGTGTTCCGGTCATAGTTATTTAGTGCATTCTAGTTGTGGTTATATGGAAGTGTCAACGAACAGTCACGGGAAGCCATGCGCCCACTACCAAGGTTACGCGTACAATATTAAAAGGACCAAAGAAGATGGGACTGTAACTTGGTGCTGTTCAAGACAGAGATCCACACGTTGCCGAGGATCAATCAAGAGCCAACGTGGTGAAGTGCTGTGTTCAAGCGAGCATCAATGTGGACCTCCGGATGATGCTCGCTCAGAAGTATTGAAGGCTCTCAATCAGGCGAAGAAGCGAGCACGCGACGAGGACACGACAATTTCTAAAATATACTCCGATCAAATGGGTAATCTCCATAACATGTGCTATGATTTTGTAACCGAAATGCCAGATCAGCAAGTTACTAAGAGGTCTTTATATCGCCACAGGGCCAAATCGCAAGGTAATCAACGAGAACCGGAATCATCTGAAGAAGTTGTTCTGGAAATGGGAATGCTTACCATGACAGATGGAAGTAGTTTTTTTTTGAAAGACGACAACACAGGCGGGCGACTTATTATTTTTAGTGGAGCATTAGGAAAAGAAGCTTTGAGAAGTAAGCAAGAAGTAAGCTGGCGTCAACAGTGTCCAAATTGGCTATACCCGGGCTGTTAGGCCGTGATCGAAAGTTGTTAACGACAAACGTTTCGGCCCCACCATCGGAGACCACCTTCAGTGTTTGGCAGTTAATCGCCAATTAACCGCAGCAGTGCTGAGGTAGACATTACACAGTACTAGTCTAGCGTAGTCGACCTCAGTACTGGGGTTAACTGGCGAATAACTGCCAAACAATCTCCGACACTGACAATGAGGGGGGGGGCCGAAACGTTTGCCGTTAACAACTTTGGACTACGGCCTAATAACGTGGCTACAGCTAATTTGGACAATGCGGAAACGTGATGATCGTCCTTCATGAAGAGAGTGTTTACGGTGGAGACGGCAACAGTGCGTTTAATTGTTTGATTGAATTAAACGTGTCACACGTATGATTACATATTTGAGATTAATTTTCAATAGAGCAGAAATTAAAATCCGGCTATAGTTTGTAATCTGATTACACAAATGTGTGTTTTATCTCATGTTTATAGAATGTGTCTTTTGTGCTGTAACAAGATCAGCGAGGTTGGTATGAGCGGAGTTCGGTAGACATTGCAACGTTATAAAAAATTTTTTAAATATCCGCAGAACATCAAGAATAAGATTGTAATGGTTTTCCTATTTTTCCCTTGATTCACACTGTTAGAAATTGACAAAACTAACGGAGAACAAATCTTAAAGAGGCGGAACTGCACATGTGAGTGTATCAGGAAGAAAAATTAGCGAGCGGGCTAGGAACGTAACAAAGGTAAAATAAGTTAAAAACTAACTGTTAAGATGAAACATTAAAGATAAGAACGTCGAACAATAAACCAGCAGATGGAATGAATTTACAATATGTACAATGCCGATTTTAGCGATAAGGCTAATCCTGAGTGTAGATGGATGACCTTTGGTGGTTGACTTATAGTTATGAAATCTGTATCTTTTTCTGATGGAAGGGAGAGAAAAGTAAATCTAGCCGCGTCAAACTTCCTCGTTACCAATAAGGATTCTTGTGGTTGATTTAGTAACTCTGGAAAGTAGGGAATTTCAACCTAAAATAGTAACTTATTTAATTTCACGGTGAACAATTTTTTTAGCACAAGATCGTTAACTTTTTTTATTTAATATTTTGTTTTTACGTAAGACAAAACATTTTTAATATGTATACGACAAATTATTTTAAACATTGAATTTCTACAATTTACTCTCGCTCTCTCCGTCCGAAAACCTTCCGAAAGTTTAAGCTAAAGAAAAATAAAATTTTGCGTTTACCGAAATGTTTTGAGTTTAGCAGTATAGCGAACAGAAACTAGACCCAGGAGCACGCTGCTTTACGTGGACGACCCAAACGCTAAACCATTTGCAAGACGCCTCGCGACGTCTCGTTATAGTTGGAACAACTGTCCTAGTGATTTACTATTTATTTTCTGCCAAACAAAACAACACACAAACGTGTAGTCTGTCCGCACACGCCCACAAGCACGCCGGTTATCTCGTCTCTCTCACAGTGTAAATACTTTTTTCTTCTGCGCGTAGATCTCTCTGCCGCTGGCTGTCTCTCTCCGCGCGTTAGTTTCTTTTCTTTTTCTTTTTTTTTTTTGAAAATCATGCCCAGCTTAAGTTGTAGCGAATCTCGCCGGCGTCTGGATTGGTCACGTACTGGTAAACAGTGGCATCATCTTGCGACAGGCGTGTTGTTATTGATTCAACGGGGAAACAAGAAGATAAACTGGGCGTATACACACACACACACACACACACAACGTTTAATACTTTCCCACTGTTACCGACGCCGCTGCGTACGATTTCGTTTCGTTTCGGCGGCGTACGTGATCGATTAACGCGTTGTTTACTTTGTAAAATCTGTTGCGCAAAGTTCCACGACAGACCTATCGTTTTGATTTGTATTTTCGCCTTGCTACACGGGACACATAACTGCAAAGTAACTGGAAATTTGATCAATCTCATTGAAAAACGTTTTAATCTTTTAAAATGCCCAGTTAACCCATATTTTTGTTTTGCACGAATGGAAACTACTTTATTTGTCCGATTTAAAAAATTGGGCTCACAGTATTTTTTTTTTAATTGAATAATGTACCCAATAAATGTATTAAAAGGTGATCGTAATGACTGCAGGCACTACAGAGGACTCGGCCTTTCTAATACTTTATATAAATTATACGCATCTATGTTAAGAACACGGCTGAATGCAATAACGGAGACCGTGCTTTTTGAAGCCCAGAACGGTTTCACGAAAGGTAGATCATGTTTAGATTGCGTATTTACAATAACCCAGCTCAATGAAAAGCGTTGAGATGCAAAAAGACATGCTGATGTACGGCAGGAGGTGAATATTATGAGTATACTCGACAGGATTGCCGAGTATCGGCTGAATTGGTGGGAACATCTTTGACGAATGGATGACTGCCGCATCCCCAAACAACTAAAGAACTATAAGCCGAAGGGACGGAGAGGTGTGGGACGTCCAAAGAAGAGTTGGAGTGACCAGCTCTGGACTTTGCCTGTTTGAGACCGGAACAAACCATTTTTGGTTTAAACCTTGCAGATGATGATAATGGTGATGATGATGATGATGATGAATGTATTAAGCGTTTTCTTTGAAGAACGTTCAAAGAGACAATAATTCGCCAGAATGAAATTATAAATCGATATATCTGTGCCAGTAAAAATTTTACAACCTCCACTCGACTTAGCACGCACCCGTACGCACACGCGCACACACACGTACACACTGAAGGTTACGAGGATCGCGATCTTAGAATAGTGAAACAAATCACAAAACACTAGAGAAACCAATAGTCTCAACTCCATCAATATGCCTATAAAAATATCCCACTCGTATTACATTTATTAATTCTCCTGTGCTATCCAGATATCGCAGGAGTACCTACGGTCTAGAGTTATTTCTTGAATTCAAAAATTAATTTTTATGTAAACGTTTTAGCATTGAAAATCTTTCTTGTATTGCCTGTTTCGTTATCTATCCTGTGTTGGTTACAGTCTAAATCATTAGTTGATATCTTCCCCAGTTGGCGGTTGTATAGCGTGTCTCGGTGTGAATTCATAACAAGATTCATTGAATACGCCACTAGAATTATAACTGGCTTAAAGCGTTTTGGCAGGCGGTGTGGAATTACATGCAGTACGTTTCCGGGCACAGCGCCAATGCCGGGATCAACTGAACGAATGGACGCGCCACCCGTTTCGTTTATGTATGACTGTTTAAACACTGTACACAGTATTCAGGTTAAAAATGCATGCTTTTATCAATATTTGTTATGAGAAATACTAGCACAGTGCAGCACCTGCGGCTCTAAACAAATCACCCCGTCGTACCCCGTTGTGCACCAAGCTTAACAACCCTCAACCCTGTTAGCGATACACGTACTCAACGGCGTCTTATTGGTCTGCATAGAGATACAACTACGCGTTATGATGCAATGCTGTTTGTGGATCTAAATATTACAGATGTGTTATAACTGCATAATACAAGTTATACTTTGCGACAAAATAAGTAATGTGTAATATAATAATGCTAATAATAATATTAATAATGTGTAACATCAATATCAATTCAACTAATTCAACTTAAAACACTAACGTTTGCATCATTTTATTGCATCTATGGTTACGAGAGAGAGAGAGAGAGAGAGAGAGAGAGAGAGAGAGAGAGAGAGAGAGAGAGAGACATACAAACATAGGGGAGACTCTTACATGTATCATTACGCAGTTAGCAATGTATTTGCGGGAATTACTGTACACAGGCTCAACGATCACGAGTTTCAGTAAACAATAATTAATCTATAGCACTCGTAATATAACAAGTCTCTATGGCAAACTCAAATATCTGTTACGTAGGGCCTACTACTAAAATTATCAATAACAATCACCAAGTAAATAAGTTTACTAAACTTCAGTTGGTACATCAAGTAACATTTAATAAACTTACTCAACTTTCTTTATTCCAACCGCAACATAGAACTTCCACACGACATGCTTCCATCAAAGTCAATTTGCAGCCTTATCTTTAAACTGCTGCTACGTTCTTCCACTTTGCTTTACTTCCTCTAAGAACTCCTGCGCCCTGTATGCTTTAGTCTTCCCCTCTTTATTTTTACAACTAGGGATCAGTGAAGTACTTGTTTTGTTTTCGGAGTATATAGTCTACACGTTGCTGCAACTCCAATTTTTCTTCTTAAAATTTTATAGATTCCTTGGAGATTTTTTCACCTCCATAGTTCTTCATTTGATATTTTTCTCCAATTCTGTCTATAACCAGATAAAAGAACGTTTATAAATTTTCCATAAACGTTCATTATCCAAGCAACATGTCGCTTTCATTCTCGTTATCATAGTTTCATTTCTGTCAATTTTCAGGCCCACTTTCCTTGTTTCCGACATCACACTGATTTATTTTTCTTGTAGGTATTGTCGAGTTTCTGATATAAAGATAACATGATTGACAAAATCTAGGTCCTCCGATTTAGAGGGTCCCACTGTAATTCCCTCTTCCGCCAGTAGCCCTTTTCATTGTCAATAACGTTTAATGCATTTTGCGCTAATTAACAAAGTACTCTGTATAACATACGTCTTACATGGAAGTAAGTATAAATAGAAACTAGCCACTAACTGCACAGGCTGCTTCCGATTTTGTTGGTTACTGACTTGGTAAACTATGCGTAGGCTTGATACTCCGGATACTCGCCTAGGACATCCTAATTTGTTCTCTGACGTTCCGCAGTGTCCTATTTATTGCCGGTTACGCATCACACATTTTTTGTGCGTCGAGTCGTCGTATTAACAATTGGTAACATTCCGATATTTTTATGAAGTGTTTTACCGTGACAGTATGTAATATTTCAAAGTAGAACGAAGATACTGCACAGATATGTTTTCGTACAGTTTTTGTTCGCTTCCGAATCACCTAATTTAAAGCAGACTTGCCTGGGGGAATGTAGCGTTTTTGTTTTTGTACACATCTCTAGGTAGTAACAGTCTTAACAGTCTTTAGAACAGTTTTTGAAATTCATATGATGATGATGATAGAAACTTCAGGGAAGAGCGGGGTTAATTTGTGCGTGAATGAGCGTATTATACAAACGTAAAAAAAACTAAATTTCTTTTCTTCCCTAGTTTTAAAAACTAGACAAGGAAAGTGTTTCTTTTTGTCAACGGTGCGACATTCCATGGTTTACGTAAATGTTGGTCGGACTAAATGCGTGTAAAAACGACACCTTTTTCAAAGCAGACCTACATAATTCAGCGGAGCGACTGTGCGGCGTGGGTCTTCCCGTCAGTAGGCAGTCAGGCAGGTACTCGACAAACACAGACATTATTTTAAATGCCGGAGTTCCGTCGCAGCGCACAATGCTGCTGGGATGACGTGATAAAGCCCGAGCCGGCAACTCGAAGAAAAGAATCAGCGAAACGCGGCAGAAAATCTTATCTAGAGAAAACATTCATTTCGCTAGAACGACTCTTCAAACACTTCTCTCCTCTCTCCCTCTCTCTGTGTTCTGAATGGCACTCTGCTCGCACAACCTAGTAGGCACTCTCTCCCTTTCTGTTGCACACGTTTGTGTTTCATTCTTTCCCTCTAATTCTCACCTCCCGCCCCGCGCCACAACTTCGCCCACGTGTATTCTGAACGAGTCGGTCGCGTTCCCCTAACCTTCAAACCTTCACTTCGTAAATTTGAATTCCCAAAGTTAAATAATTATTTTATTCGCCGGAGGATTAAAATTACTTAATTCCGAGTGCACGTCGTCCTTGGGTAAATAAAATTAATCAATATGTACTCAAGGGTGATGACGCTACCTGTCGACTGTGTTTATTCGAGTCTGTTACTCAACTACCGCACCAACTATTAATATAATGTTCAAGAATGTGGTTTTTTTTGGAGATGACACGGTTTCCTGGTATGTGTACTTTCTGAAATGGGTGGTGAGGAAAGTTTGTACAGCGAATCATAAAAAACGAGTTAATGAAAATAAATTTCAATTGTTTTCCTTCTTTCTTTCTTGGCGAATATCGTGTGACTCTCGCAGTGAACACAGACGTTGATTTCATAACAAGATTGTTTCATGTGGTGGCGTTGATGATCTCACGAGCAACACAATTCTCAGTATAGAGGGCCGGCGGTGCTTTGAATTTAGGGTCTGTATTCCCTAGATAGCTTTCCCTAGTTTGGTCCATGACGATCGAGAACGTTTTCCCCATTTGGAAGAAACTATGTCCACAGGGTGTAACGTAAATGTTGTCCTCACTTTACGCCTACATATCCGCATTCATTTGACGTCTGTCATGTTCACTGATGAACCAAGTTTTACACGAAATGGAATTATTAATGTCCATAATAATCAATAATAGGAAAAAGAAAACTTTCATCAGACAATCACAGCGCTCTTATTAGGCCTACGTTAACATCCACCATGCAAGCCGACTCGATTATAGCTCTAATTATGGTCATAGTGTATTTAATTTAATTTAACATTAAATTATCAATTCTTATAATTATTTAAGACTTTTTATCCACAGGGTTTTGCCAATTTCTGCCACAAAGAAGCCATGATAATCCTACATCATAATAAAAATGTAGCAATAACTTGAGGACCTCGAATGCCGTACCAGTACTCGTTGTCTAATTCAACCGCTCCCTCGACGATCATCATCATCTTCTTATTGGGTTTAGGCTTTAGCGGCCTGTCCCTATTCCACAGTCCACCTTTTCTTAGGTCTAAAAACTTTTCTTCTGCCTCTAGGGTTGTAATCTTTTGCCATTTTCGGTATTCTAATTTCTTCCCTCGACGATACATTCAGAATTCCTAGAGACTATGAGAGATAGCCTTATTAGACACTCCTTATTAGAGACTGCCTAACTTACGGCTCACCGTGCTTTCATAGATCTACGCACATGACGTTATTTTTACATGTTACGCGTAAGACGTTCTAGATTGTACGAGAAAATCGACCACGTGCTGGTGAACATGTATTGCTGTAAAAAGGTTTTTAAAAATATATATAAACACTTGGGACGTTTCACGGTTTTCATTTAACTCTGACAGCTGTTTCGACTTCTTATTCAATTGTCAAAGAGATGAGTGAACACAAAACAGAGGATGTAATGGTGGTGGACATCTGTTTAGGGCGTGTATCGTAACATGTGTGAGGTGTGAAGAGGGAGAGAGGGGTTGCAGGAGCTAAGGGAAGGTCAAGTGTCTGTAAAAACAAAATATAATCTGAATGCAAAATATAAAATTAACTAAACAAACTGTTTTGTGCTAATTAACAGCTAACATAATAATGTCCACCACCCTTACATCCTCTGTTTAGTGTTCACTCATCTCTTTGACAATTCAATAAGAAGTCGAAACAGCTGCCAGAGTTAAATAAAAACTGTGAAACGTGCCAAGTATTTATATATTTTTAAAAACCTTTGTATTAATATGTTTCACCAAGTGCCCAACGAGTCATCAATTAATACCGTGAATGAATTTCTGTTCCTCGATCTTTCCAAACCACGTGTTTTCAACTGCATGTGATCGCATAACTAATTGCTTTGTCAGTTGAATAAATGCTATTAAAATTTATTTAATATTAAAATAATTAATTAAAAATAGTTATTTCAATTTGCGCACTAATATAAATGACTTATAGTGTGTCTGTTAATTGGTTTACTGTTAAATTTCTTCCCACAATACGTTACGCGTACAACACTTGTTCACTTTCACTACACTGCATTGCTTTTTTTATGGTTTATAATTGTTTTAAACTATATTAACATGCAGTGTTTATTCTAACAAGAATGTTGTCTTATCACATTCACAGCCTTTGCATAGGACACCAACTAAGGTTTATTATAAATATGTCCCATACTTATATTGACACATATCGTAAATTGTAATTGTAAACGTTTGCATCCCTATATGTGTTAGCATCTCCAATATGTTCACTTTTGTTCCTTTCATCGATTTCGGTCTGTTTTACTTACACGTCTACACATCCGTCATTCGTTTTAGTCTTACTATACCAGTGGTTATAACCCTAAAATAGTAACCTATATGTCGCGTAACCTATATATCTCCAAACAGCTTCGTGCGTTGGCGCGTGGTAAAAGTCTCGTAGGCACGTTTGTTATTTTCCAGCTCAACGTAGCATATAATTACATATTAATAAAAGATTTCCTATCACCCGGTAATTGTGACTGTCATGCACGTTAACAACCGTTTTATTCGCTTCGTTTGTTTCTTCCTCAACGCCTCTCTCTCTCTCTCTCTCTCTCGTTCCTTACTTATTTTTCTCTGTCACTCAACAGCACTCTCTTCGGTATTTATAATGGTCACGTGTCTCTCTCTGTTTTACATAATCGATATGCACTTTGTGAAGCTGCATGATCCACTTTGATATGACTCACACCTGTACTGTTTTTACACCGGAGCCTTGATCAGTCTACACGTCGCTTAATCGACTTCCTTTTAGTCTCGACTACAGGATAAACAGGTCACTGAGCAGTGCTTCCAGTCGAACGGTTGCCAATACCATGGATCATGTTCGCCCCGGTTGCAATTATCAAAGATCTGTTTGAAACCTAATTTTGTACCCTCCGTTCCGGCGTGTACCGGTAGTTTGTTTCAGCTAGAGGGCGGAAAAATTGTTCACTCTTCAGAGTCTAGTTATCGGCAAAGTATGTTACATTTTACAAACATATAGGCTATACAGCACTTCCGATTAAAAAAAATATGGAATAATCTGCAATGTTTTAGATCGCTGTTTTTACGATTCTTAAATATCAAATACAGTTTCTTTGTATTTTATCGATAAGTCGTCCGATTTCAACGTTTTGGTTGTTCGTGTATCTTTTTTTGTAAGAAATATAAAAAATAATTATATTTCATTGCGCTAGATGGAAAGGGGACATGATTGTATGGAAGGTACACCAATTTAACATAAACAATTTAAAAAGAGAATTTATGCTCCTCCATTGGTGTGTCTTTATTCACCCACTAACAACGGTAGGGACCTGAATTTACACAAGTACACGTACGAGAAATCTGATGTATAAACATGGATGCGCACGAACGCACATTCACCGACATATGCTTTCTTAATAATTCAAAAACCTGACAGTTTTCACAGATCTTCTTCTTTTATGCCATTCCTACCTTCAACCATTAGTTCTGGAGCCTGTTGCGGATTTTTGTCACGGAACAACTCACGTGCCACTGTCGCGAGAAAGAAATCAGCAGGCTATTAACCACGTACGCGCGCGCATGTGCCTTTATTAATTACCCTTATTTCGTAGTGACCGTCAATCAATAAATTTTAACGATGAAGAGTTTGCAAGGGTCGATTAAAAAAGTATAACACAGGTTTTAAATTAGTTATGTCGAAATATCTGTGTATGAATTATGTCCTTTTATTATAATTTTCTTGATGTATTTAAGGAAAACGATACGTAATGAATGCAATTATTTTGATTATGTGAAACAAACTGTTTCAACTCCTTCAAATATACACACATACGCCCGCACACATACACACATACACACACACACACACACACACACTCACATATACAAACACATTCACTCAATTACTGATCTTTTGTGTTTGATATTTTTTCTTCATCCGAAAACAGGTCCTGATGATGACAATAAATATTGTCGAAATGTCGGCACAAACAATTTAAAATGTGTGTTACACTTTCTTGACCGATCCTCGCAAACCCTTCAACGTGAAAACTTATTATTTACGTTTGTCGCCAGATAAGACCATTGTATTATTTGTCCCTATCGGTATGGGGTGGGCAGGCCGACCTTGCCCGGTATGCGCCACACTGTTTTTCTTTCACAGATACTGTATAAAAATTGAGATAATACTGTCAAATTGTATCCTTCGCACGACCAGAAAAATTGTTACCCGTTGTAAGTTTTCAAATACGAAGCGCGTCAGATTTTACGTGTCAAATACATCTCGCCAACATTTTATAAGTGAATAAAGTTGCTCGTTGTATTAAAGGCCCGTGTATTTTATAGAACACTATGCCTAATATTTAATAGGTATTTAATATTGTTACCTATAAAAGATATAGCAACGTATTCTGCGATAAATGAAGCCTCAGTAAATTGGAGGTCATTTATTCTAAGCTCTATTTTATTTTAAATGTTGATATTAATAAAATCGTAACAAACCTAAGAAAATAATTCAGACAAACTAGAAATATTGGAAAGACGAATTATTAGGAAAATATTAGGCCCACGAAAAACTTCAGAAAGTTGGAAATTAAGAAGTAATGATGAAATATATCAAAGTATAGAAAATATAACAGAAACAATGAGAAAAAGAAGACTATTATTTTTTGGACTTTTATATAGAATGGACGAAAGTAGGTCAACAAAGGAGATCTTCAGATATCTGTGGGTGAAGAAGTCAACATCAAGTTGGATTAAAGAAGTCCAAAAGGATTTAGAAAAAATAATATAAACGCAGAAGAAGCAATTGAAATTGTTTTTCGGCCAAAAGTGTTAAAAATGGAAGGAGTCCAGGGTAGGAGAGAGAAAACGCAGGTTCAAAGCGGACTGAAGACAGGAAGAAAAGACACAGTGAAAAGATGAAAGAATATTGGAGAAAAAGAAAATAACAAAGAATAAAGAATTGAAATTGTCATGTGGTCCTTAGATGGCAGATACAAAAAAAAAAATAATAATAATAATCGTAACAATTGTGACTATTTTATGTAACGTCTCTAGTGTGGATTTCATAAAAGATCTCTAGAATTAACACTACCACATTGACAATTCAACAGTGTTAATTAGTATTTTACAATCGGCCAGAGTCCCAGTATGTTGGAACACGGATTACACAGTTGTGTGCAACTCCGAGGTACGAATTTTACCCCTTCCACCCTTACTTATTAAGCATGGTCCGATTATAATTGTCGTTCCACGGTAACGACGTTGCCATTCCATAGAAATGTTTTATCGTTTATTTCACAAACATAGCTGCGTCATCAAGGTCACTATACAGTCATCACGATCGAGTTGTGTTCCTTCGTTTGCCCCTCTATATTCACATAATTTTTGCTTCACACGTGTTGCCTTCTGCATCTCCACATCAACTTCAGTTTGGTATTCTCACCACGTGGATCATCTACGTTTGTGCAAGGAGAATTGCTTTAGAAGGTCGAAGAGACAATTTTTCTAAATTTTTTCACCACGTAGGCCGTCTTGATTTTTGAATAAATAAGATTCTTTGGTGAATGGAATTTATGGTTGTGAATTTATTGCAATTTAACAGTAAATTATCGATCCTTATGACTCTTTAAGACTCTTTCTTCATGGGGTTTTGACAATTTCCGACCAGGGTCAGGCTTCTGCAAGGAAGCCATAGCAACCAAACTATAAGTATTATTTTATTAAAAAAAGGCTCAGACTTAGTATTGGAAAAACAAAACAAACAATATTCACATACACAGAATAGCAAGGACAATTAAAGTGAAATTTATACGCGAAAGTCGTATAAATCTAACGAAAGCCAAAGGATGAAAATACGAGGCCAATTAAAGCAACCACTTGGGATAGTGGGACAGTTATGGAAAGAGGACCAAACGGAGAGGACGCAAGTAGATTCATAGACCGAACTATGTTAGGTAAAACGAAAGATAACGCGGATCAAGAGCCACTAACAAATGTAATTACAATACGGTGAGGCCTATAGCTTACACTGGCGGCGGCAATATCTCATCTCGGAATTGTCAGTCAATACAGAGGAGGGGAGAATAAGAAAGGCTACGTGCGGCTAGCGGTCCCGATGTTAACGATTATTTTATTCACGCGCGCCTCTGCCCAATTGAGATTTGTCGTTTTACATCTCAATATATTTTGATTTACAAGCGTTCGCCCGGCCGCGTCATATACCCACCGTTTTATTCCTTTCTTCGCCCCCCCCCCCGATAATTTCCCTTTCACACACTCTCGTTCTCATCCTCTGTCATATCAAAAACCCATTGTACTCTTACCCTGAGTTGTCCCTCACAAGTTATGTGCGATTTTTCATTCGTAAACTAGCAACCGTGGACTTTACTGCCAATAACCACCCTATCCTCAGGAAACACCCGCGTAATATTAGCGATGTTACCAGTACCATAACAGTGCCAATAAATGTTTGTTTTTCATAAAATAATTCACATCCGCGCTGTTTGGCCGTGATCGATTGCTGTGTCATTGTCTAAACGCTTCAGCCATCCTCCGGAGCCCTTCTTCTGTAGGTAAAAGCTAAAATGTTCGACAAAGGGTGGAGAGCCGAACGTACCCCATTAACGAGGTAAAGGCGAAGTTTGTTTTCTTATTTCTTACGATTGCTTCAAGCTGACTACGAATGCAGTAAGCGCACTTTGCGTCGGACAACGTACAAAGTATCATCGAAACGGCGCCGGTCTTCCTTAACTGTAATTAATTTTCAGATTTTGTGATAACGGTCTGTTTCGATATTGTCTTCGGCGAAACCCACCAATACGTCTGCTGGTTGCTACCGTTATAACCTTTTCAATTAACTGCTGCCTCGAATCTTTAACTCACTGTCGACAACATTTGGGTGCGTCATATATTGATGCCTTGACACTGAAATAATGGAATACGTATTTTAATGAGAAAAATTGGATATCACGTCGGATAACCTTATCAGAAAAGCAGAACAACCTGCTCTGCTTCTTATATGCTCCTGTTCTTGATCCTTATCAAGAATGATAAGGAGAACGGTATTTTTAATAATGTAGTCAAGCTGAAGACGCTAATACTACTCAAAATTGGATTCCGTAAGAGAAGTAAAGACTAATAATGGTTTGCAGAGCAACTAAGAAGACTGAGACTTCCTACCGGTTATACAGCACATTTGTTGTAGCCATATCTAAGATGCGTGTTCTTAGAAAAACAATGTAAATATACATTTGACATTTCTGACGAAAGCTATCACCACCGGAAAGAAAACATTACTAAGCCTATTATGTACCGGGCTGTTGGATTGCTTAAATGTTAAATCTCTAATCGCTTCAGCTATACATCCGGAAGCTATCATGAGTAGAAAAAAGAAAGAAAGAGAACGTTCACAAAGATGACAATCCGAACGCAGTGAGGTGCCTACCCCTCGACTGTGACCTACTCAAGAACAATACAATCTACAACAGTTTTTGCTCGTATGGGATCAGCTCCGTGAAACGCCATCGCCTTCGTCTTCAGTGTTGAGGTCTGTAATCGGAAATCCTTGCAGACTCGACTCAATGGGTGTACAACCATCTGCAAGCCGCTTTCCGACTTCGACAGGATACACTGGTAATCAGCAAATAGTAACGTGTCAACTGCAGAGTTGGCAATTATAAAACGAGTTATAATATTAATTAAAACGAGAATGTGACAATAGGCACATGTTAGTTCCGAAAGAAGCCCTCAGCCTCTCTCCAGCCAAGACCGTACTGGGTGCTGAAGTGTCATCCTACAAGAGGTGACCCGGTTGATACAAAACAGTAGGCTACGGATCTATGTAAATATTTCTGGTTAAAGTCAGCATTAGTCATCAGTACCAACCTACGGCGTAAGGGAAATAATCCTAGACCAACTTATTTTCGGAATGCTACAGGTGTGAATCTTGTTGGATTTAGTTGGCTGTAATACTACGTACAGGGAAAACTGATCCCTTTAGTCCGGTAAGACAGCCAGTTTAGTCCGGTGGGAGACAACGCAGACAGAAAATCGGGCTGGACGTTAAACCTGGAGGTTCCAGCCCCACTACCGTCTGTCACATGCTAGTAACACCTTACTATTGTGCCGCAAGCATGGTGTAACCGGATGGATCAAACGCTGCCGACCGTAAATGTGAATAGAATCAAAAGGGACTTCGCACTGAGGAACAATTTTCCATTGGCATATGGAATATAATAGTGATAGTGAATTTGAATTTATTTTAAAAGGAACTAAATTGTGTGAACTTCTGTTTTAAAAATTCGTACGCACGTGAGGGAGGAATACGATCTCGGAATATTACAACATAGAAGAAAATAACACAAGGTTAGTTCGGAAAAATATTAAAACCAATTACTCAGTAAACATACATAACTTTAATAGGCAATATGATATGAAAACTAAGACTATTAAATGCATCCGTTATCAATTATCAGTGCTACAATCGTTAATGTCCACCGTCGTTATTAGAAAGCCTCTCAAACCCCAAGGTAAGCAGCCGCCTAGCGGGCCGGTTACGTGTTGAATGATCGATTTACGACGGGAAAAAAATTTTCCCCGTCTGACAACCATAATATTGTTACCCGTAATATTTATTGTGCGCTTAATTTTTCATGCTGTGGTAATTTCTTTACGCCAAGGAGGCTATGAGCAAACTTCATGAATGAGTAACGACGAACAACGGCTGTTATCCGTCGATAACAATTTTCCTCAACCGACCTTGGTTAACTGCCTGGCAATCGTGTCAAACGGTCATGACGGCTCGACGCAGACGCTTCCCCGTTGTTGATATCCCACACTGAATATTTAGAAAACATTACTTTAAGGTTCAACACATTTTGCTTTGGTAACACTAAATCGTTCATCCATTCTAAGAAGAGTCGTCCCAAATGAGAGGCTCGGTAGTTTATTCGAATTAATAAGAATGCCATTTCACGAGGGAAGTTTGGTGTTACCAAAACGTTTGTTAATTTCGAAAACTTAACAGTTGAAAGCATGAACTTTTACGAGTGTTACTAGTAAATATCTGCATAAACTTTTTGTTGTTGTATTAGTTACTATACAACCGGATTAGTTATTAGTTACTATCGGACAACCGGAAAAGGGGATATTACTTCTATGTTCCGTAAGGAAATGGAAGTATGATGATCTCGAAAAAATCGTGTTCGAGATAAGGGCTGATTTTTGTACTACCCTCAAAACATGAAGAAAAGTCATTTCCCGAAAAGTGTATATGTGTATGTGTGTAGACTGTTTTCTACAGCGAACGATACTAACCCCCGAAAATTCAAACAGAATCAAATAAATATTTTCATATTTGCCCGAGTTGTAGAGGACTGAAGGTCTATTGATTTTGATGAAAATCGGTTAATGGGAAGGGGTAGTTTACCTGCAACGTTTTACGTTTTAACAAGAGTAAAGTACTTAATTTTGATAGATAAATTATCCTGAATAGGAGGTCATAATAATTAACTGTAGAAAGCTAGATGAAATATCTATAAATGAAAAGGGTAATGAAGGGGGAGGGAGTAATTTTCTATAAATGAAAATGATAGTTGAAGGAGGAGGGATAATTTTTTATATATGTACTACGTTATCGGCAACAAGGAAGTAGTTTGGTTAAAATCATAAACAGAAATTACACTGTTGGACACCACTATAGAAATAATTCCCAATTAGCGCTTTCAAGTTTCACAGCTAACAATCTGATTTCCGATCTGATGATGAGCTGTGAAGCTTGAAATCGCTAATCGAGAATTTTTTCTATACTGGGTTCTAACAGTGTAATTTCTGTTTGAGATCATCTTCTGTTAAATCACACTCAACCACTGCGTGGGCATGGTAGAGTTCAGATCTCTTCGAGAAACCAATATATTGCCATACATCACATACAGATGATAACAATTAGATCAACTGAATGAAATTACTTGAACTGTTACTGATTTTTATATTTTTCACAGAATCAGACATGGTACGTTCGATATAGTTAAAGGATACAAACGTGTAGTGAAAGTGTTGTTATGAAACATTTAACGACTTTGACTCCAAAAGAAGGCGATGTGCGTTTCGGAATCTGTGAGCATGAATTTATCAGATTTTCTTAAGCATTCGTAATCTGTGAGGTGTTTGACTCTCAAATCAAACGGATAAGTGACTAAACTCGATAGTTGACAAATCAATTCCGTAACTCTCCAAAAATATAATACAGGTTAGCAAAAGTTTATAGCCTTAAGATGATAAAAATAATACCACTTAATTTGAATATAATACTGTATAGCTTCAGTGATGGATATTTTGACACTTAAGCTAGGTAAAGCGTGTCGAGATTCAACGATCGGTTTAAAAAAATAAAATCGATTCCGCTGAAATTAATAAAATAAAGTTAACATTTCTTGATTTTAACCATTTTAAGTGAATTGAACGAAAGCATCATCACTTTGAAAGTGGACAGAGTGCAATGAATGTGACGCCAGCACACTGCAAGGCGCTTTTATATCACTTCAAGTGATTATACGTGACGCTGCAAACTTGAATTTTACCATAGCGCAAACATACAAGTGACACCTAAAGTGTACCTCGAGCCTTTTCAACAATCAAACAATAATTGTTGAATATAATATATGTATATGTACGCGCGTGTGTGTGTGTTTGCCCGAAGGTAGGCAAGACGTGGACTGAGAACGGGTAGCGTTGCCGACTGTAAGGGGGTGAAGTTTAGAACATGGCAGATCCCAACAGAAAGTTGTTTGAAGAGTTCAACAAACATGAACAAAGCCCCAGAGGGTGGCGCTGGGTGACAACGCGCGCAACGATTTCCCTAAGGGCTGACACAACTTCTACCCTTAGACCAAACATTGCACAAATCCATGTCATTTGCAACGCGGATATTTATTTAATGGGGGCTCGGCTCCCACCCACTTCAGTGTGTGTGTGTGCGCGCATCCGACGTAGGTTTTTTCCCCGACCAAATAACATTTTCTTGTATTATTTTTATCTCTTTTTATCATCCTTAATCGCGGCGTGTTCTATGGTTTTCGCCGCTCAGCGTTTTCCACTCTAGGAAAAAAGGAAACATACAAAATAAATTTTATTGTATGATTTTATTACGTCTGGAGAAGAAGAGATGAGAAGAGAGACTTATTTTGGTTTTTATTAGACAGGTAACATCGATGTAGCTCACGACAACAAATCTATTTTATTTACCTCAGTGCCTGGGCTGGGTGGGTGAAATCAAGGCGGTATAAATTGAATTCAAATCGCAGCCAACAGTTTTACACACGCCGACGACGTTTCGAATTTATAAATTTCCATCTGTTTGTGTTTTTTTGTTTATTCTCCTACTCCGGAAAAACACACTTCTCCGTTTGAAGACTAAACACACGTATAACCGACATGTCTGTATTGAATCGATGCAGCCGATACTCGCCTGGCTTATTGTTTCTTATTCTTTCTTCCAAAGTACCGTCGTCCCCGTTGAAACTTAACAAATTGAATTCTGTTTTGCGACGAGCACAGGGTAAAGTGAGACGACGACGTCATCGCTGAGAGGTATTACTCTGACAGCTTCCGTCGTCACCGGTAAACGTGTCGCGTGTCGAAACTATTTCCGTTGTACGGAATACAAAATCAAGTAAATAAATACGATACTACTTATTACAGAGTAGTTTAAGCGAATACTAAGTTTTATTTTTAAAGAAAAACTGTACGTTAAATAAAAACCGAAAAATTACAAACTTTTTTATTCTCTTGATAAAATATTCTCCATTTTTACTTCCATGTTCCATAAGGAAATGAGAGAATGGTGATGGCGAAAAAAAGGACTGATGGTGTTCGAGATAAGGGCTGATTCTGATTGAACTACCCTCAAAACACGAGGAAAGTTATTTTCCGAAAAGTGTGTGTGTGTCTGTGTATAATGCTTTGCATATGTCCCCGAGTTATAGAGGAATCAAGGCTTATTGATTTTAGTGAAGATCGGTTAAGGGGAAGGGGTAGTTCACCTGCAACGTTTTATGTTTTAACAATAGTAAAGTATTTAATTTTGATAAATAAAGTATCCTGAAAAGGAGGTCATAACAATCCACTGTAGAAAGCTAGATAAAATATCTATAAATAAAAACTGTAGTTAAAGGGGGAGAGGCTAATTTTTCGAAAACCACCTTTTCATGTCGAATAAACTATTTGTTTTTGAAGGATACGATACCTTTGTTACATAGTTACATATAATGAAACTATTACTCTGAAAAAATGTAAATATCAAAAATGGGGTTGATCGGTTAAGGGGAAGGGGTTGATTACCTGCACTGTTTTGTGTTTTAATAAGAGTAAAGTACCTATTTGTGATAAATAAGTGCTCCAAAAATGGAATCATATTAATCCACAGTAAAATGGTAAATGATTTATCTATAAATGAAGAGGGTAGTTGAAGGGGGGGTAATTTTTTGAAAATTACTTTGCTGATATCATGTAAAGTACGCGTATTTAATTTTGAAGTATAAGATACCTTAACAATTACATATGATAAAACTATTACTCTATGTAAGTGTAAATATCATTAATGGTGGGGATCGGTTGAGGAGGAGGGATGATTATCTGCGAAGTTCAGATTCTTTATAAGAATAAAGTACCTAATTTTTATAGATAAAGTGACTCGAAAATAACATTATAGAAACGACTACCCTATAATTACAAAAATATCTATAAATAGTGAAAATAGTTTGAGGGTGGGGAATATTTTTTTTTTAGAAATTATCAAACCGAATTCAAGTAAATAATTTTAAATATAAATCTTAGAACATGGAAGTCATGTGTGATTCTCCATACCGATTTTTAAAAATGAAAATACATTAGGCCTAATTGAAGACTCGTTGGGCACATGGTGAAACATGTTACTACAAAGGTTTTTTAAAACACGCAAACACTTGGTACGTTGTCAGTTTATTCTAAACCTCTGACAATTGTTTCAGCCTATTAGGCTATTTTCAAAAAGATCTGCTTATAAAACTTCAGTGTTATTCTTGGCAGCTCTTAATAGGCTATTCTGAGGATAGCTTAATAGTCTGAAACAATTGTAAGAGGTTAAGAATAAATTGTGAGACTTACCAAGTGTTTGTGTGTTTTTAAAAACCTTTAAAAATACATTGTCATTTGTATAATTATCCCGCAAATGTTAAGTTCAGAATGACATTTTGAAACAAAACATCTTCGTACATTTCCTTTTTTTAAAAAAAAAAAGAAATTCTTTAGATTATTTTTTTAAATAATAAAGAAAACTATAAGAACAGACATTCATTGCCCGTTGCTGTTTTTAAAATAAATGAAAGTCAACTTTTTTGAATTTATTATGGTACTTGAAATATCAGAACACACTCTAATATTTCAAGACGTAGGTTTAAACTTCAATAAGGCTTTTAACTCATAGTGTGGAAGAGACTTCCAGATCCCCCTTATGATGGACTTGTTACCTTAAAGTTTAATGCGGAAGATGCAGTATTAACAAACGTTCAAGTGAAGCACATGTTTTTAATAAGCTAAGAGTTATATTTTTAAAGTAGAAAAGAACTGAATTGATGGTGAGGAATATTATACAAATCCGAACAAAAAAACAAGATAGAATAAACGAGGGAGGGAAGAAGAAGCTTCATAAAACACTGTGTTGAGTACGGTGTTGTGCAATCAAAATATTAATCATATAAATTTGACTTTAAACAGCCTTCTTAGATAATTTTTTGTCTACTGTATTTTTTTTTTGTTCTCGGTTCAGTTCGGTTCGGGTAGTTTCGGTATTTTTTATTAATTAAAACAGTTAGGCTTACTTAACTTGTGAAAATAACAGTTTAAATGTGTTTCTTAAGACAGTAAGGAAAATAATTTTTTGTTTAAATCATCAATAAAAATTTAATTCCATAAATG
>CM068373.1:393283681-393326181 GCA_034769895.1 Magicicada septendecula | reverse complement strand
ATGTTATCATCAGGATTCGTCATAATGAGTTGCGACACCAAACACACAACGGTGAATTTGGTGTTTGTGTGTTACAGTCGTGAGTTTGATGTTACAACTCGTTTCCAAGTATCATGATGAGGACAATACAATTTATCAAAACGTTCACATAGTTTAAAACTGTGCCTTCTCGTTGACCGAAACCCACAAAATTTGTCATCCTTTAAATATCATTTTTTTACATTTACATAGATATGATTCTTTTCGTTATGGTTAATTTTAACATAAATTTTATTATCCACAGTAAACGAAATAAGCACTATTCATCATCATCATTTTCAGTTTTTTCCCGTTTAGAAGCAGACAGACTAGAGCTGGTCACTCCAACGGTTCTTCGGACGATATACATCTCTTCGTGGTTTCGGTTTATAATTCCATAGTTATTTGGGGATGCGGCAATCATCCATCAGATTAAGATGTTTCAACCATTTTAGACGATATTGGGTAATCCCATCGAGTATGCATATAATATTCAGCTCCTGCCGTACATAGTATTTCTTTTGCGATCTTGAAGAGTATAACCTGTAACGTGCCTGAGAAATCTCACTTCGACCGCTTGAATACGTTTGGCCTGGAATTTCGTTAAAGTCCAGTTCTCAGAACCCATAGAGAAGTGTCAGAAGGCCATCACATTGTAGAGCTTCAGACGTGTGAGTTTCTTTACTCGTTGATTTTAGATTTCTCCAAATGGTCCCTCATGTACGGTTGAACTTGTACAGCTTCTTCACCACATGTAAAACACATGATAGTGCAGATATTCAAAATTACTGACCCGTTCCAAAATGGTTCTAATGTATTCGTAAAATAAAATTATAATTTTGCAAACGTAAAGGAAAAGACAGCTTCTTTATAAATTTACAACCCGGCACGCCCTCGCGCAAACATGTATATGCGAGTTTATAAATACCAATGCGACAGTCCTACGCTGTTCATTGCATGCTGCGCATAAGTAGTTTTATATCGTTCTGGTTTTTTGTCTACAATCCTTTGCAGAGGTCACACTGTGATTATAAACTTCCGTTTCAAATAACGTAAAACTTTATGATATTGATCATCTTTCTAAAGGCGATCCATCCAGATTTTACGAGATGCTGCGGCCTTATTAGGCCATATTTTTTCATACTTACTTTCAACCTTTACATTTTCTGGGTTGACAGCTCATTAATCATTACCTCCGTTTCACTAAACAGAAGTAAGTGGTTTGGTAATCTAATATTTTAAACATACGTACCGTTTATTTTGAACGACAAAATTTTTCCATTCTGATTACCTGTATACATTCGGCGACAGTGCGTAGAATTTATAGACATACGAATTCGGAGTGATTTGAATAAATAATTTGGAAAAACAAGACGAATTTGGAAACCGAAAATTGAGGAAAGTAAGACAAGAATAAGTCTACAGTAAATTAGTTTTAAAATTTTTTAAAGGAAAGAGAGAACATTGCTTGACGCAGAAGAATGGAAAAGGACAGAAAAAAG
Organism: Magicicada septendecula; assembly: GCA_034769895.1. Taxonomy (NCBI): domain Eukaryota; kingdom Metazoa; phylum Arthropoda; class Insecta; order Hemiptera; family Cicadidae; genus Magicicada; species Magicicada septendecula. The sequence goes on along the minus strand of CM068373.1, from coordinate 393,324,661 downwards.
TGTAATAAAATTTATGTATGATTAAACTTTAGTCGTTTAAGCTTACTCACAGGGCTGTCTACATAAAACCCAGGACAATAACGTGAGAGTTCCATACTTCAAGCAAGCAAATAGGCAGGTACTATACGGTGACGAAGGCGTCGTTTGCGCTGATACAGACCGAGGGAGACGGAATAGACACGCGGGGACAAAAACTAAAACAACACTGTACAAGGAAAATAAGTTTGCACAGTTTAAACGAAGGGGCGGTTGTAGTGTAACACAAACTAACAACAACAGCGAGTTATGTACGAATATTCATCATGGCGTAAAACACACGCGCGCGCGGAAGAGAAAAATTTCATTATTCAAATAGAGAGATTGTCAGAAAGAAGTGATATTTCTAAAGCCGGGGCGCCGGTTCAGAAAATTGCATCAATCTTGCGTCACTCAAAAAATAACACAGGGCATGATGAAAGTTTGACACAACGGCGCTGTGGCTGCTGCTATGCTGGAACCTCTCCACCATAAAGCCGGCACCGCACCTCCTCTTCCGCGCACCGTCTCTACCCTATATATGGTCGGTGGAAGGGTGAGCGAATGAGCGAGACAGGAACCGAGACGGGAAAGAGTGAGAGAGTAAATTAAACACAAACAATAACATTTTCATACCGAGCCAATAGAGGTGGTTATTATTTTGATTCTATCAAAACACTGATCCGCCGTCGAACGCAAACAAATTTAACTTATCGATATTTTGCCATTGTAAAAAAAAAAGAAATTCTGCGGACAATTATTGTGTTTTGCTAAAGTCGGTCGAGTAACCCCGTGGCGTAAACCGAGATTTTTTCTAACCCCCCTCTCGCCAGACAAATCTGCTGACTGTAGTGTACTGTACAGTGTAGAACGACGTGTAACGAAGTTGGCTGTTTTCGTGAAACATACTTTCTGTCTGGCTTACGACTCGTTTTGTATTATTCACAATATTTTCTAAAATGTTCAGCCCTGCAACAATATATTTCTTACCAGTTATTGTTCACTCTATTCATTTATACAAAATATTATTTTCTGTGTTTGTGTGGGGGTGAGGTGAGAAAGAGACTGCAAGTGAATGGATGGGAACGAAAGGGAGAAAGAGACTGGACCTTTAATGTATAAATTTTTAATATTTGTTAGTGTTAATATAGAGAACACTGAACAGGTATGTTATAAACGATATTGTAATTAAATTAACATAAAATGTTTCAACTTCCACACTTAGGTTCTGAAAGAATATATTATTATAAAAACAGACCATACTTTTTAGGTTTGTTGTTATCTTTTCCTCAGTGGGGTAACTAGTAGCTCTCCTGGAGGAGGGGGGATGAGACTAGTTTCCTGGGTGGATAAGACAAGCTTGTGGTGGGGGATGAGATTTTTTCTGGGGTGGATGAGACAAGGATCTGATGGAGATATGAGAATAGTTTCTGGCGTGGATGAGACAAGTTTCTGGGGGGGGGGGAGATGAGACAATTTTCTGGGGTGTAAGAGACAAGGATCTTATGGGGGTATGAGAATAGTTTCTAGGGTGGATGAGAAAAGCTTCTGGGGGGGATGAGACAAGTTTCTAGGGTGGAAGAGAGAAGCTTCTGATGGAGGCTTGGGACTAGTTTGAAGGTTAGGCTCCCCATTGTCCGATTAAATGAGATACTTAACATTCTTTCCGTATGATTATTTATACAGTTGATTGATCCCCGTCTCCGTAATTACACCACTGCTCGACACTGCAGTCCTCCTTCTCGGTTTTCTTACTCAGGCTGTCACTTTTATACGTACGTCACTCTCGACCAGCTATGTTGTTGCTTCTGTTTGGTTTACGCTTTAGTTTACTTTGGAGTATATCTCTTTAGCTTGGGCTGATCCTAGTGATAACCATTGTAGAAAATATTTCAATGGTGTTCCATGGTCGTACCTTATGTTCAGGCCCATTGGAAGTTTGAGAACCTCGTTCTGTTCCATTTTTGTTCTCCTTTTTGTTTTTATTTTCACGGATCAGATGTAACGACTTTCTCCTTTTACTTTCATACATTCAAATCTGTGAAGGAAGGAAACACTGTTCTGCAGTACCATCTTTAACGTGCTCGTCCGGCAGTCTACTTCATCGTTCCGTGCATGATCATCGTTTTTATACTGTTGTCGGCAATAAGGTCTTTTCGTAAGTACTCAAGTTCGAAATAAGTACTTATTTCACATTTCAAGGCAATCTTATACGACGCATACTTTTACATACCGAAGAAACTTTATTTCAGCCAATCGATTTCTGTTAAAATACAAAGGCTGACAAGTAGTGTGACTACGACATGGCAACACTGTACGACCAAATTAATAGCAGCTGAAAACTACAAGTTTCTTTATTGCTAAACATTTTTAAATTCTTAATCTTTCCAGATTTGACGAATTTGACCCGACTATAGTTTCGGTTTGGCTCGCGTCACAAACGTTTACCTCAATATAACAATTATATTAAATTCAATAATTCAATTATTGTACTGGTGGATGCAATCAACTTTTCTGTCAAGACAGTGCAGCTGAAACACTGTATGTTAAAATAAGTTTAGAAGATGAAGCCATGTGCTGGTTTATGTTTTTAGATGGCAAAAAGCGATTTTTTTATGATCGCGAATCAGCGGAGAAAAAAATCACATACTGTAAGACCATCAACTGACGATAATTTTTTAAGCAAGAGATCTCGTCAATTCTGATGTTCGTTTTACGGTAACAATGATTATATACGAACTAACTTTATATCACCAGACTCTCCGTTATATTTTGATTCATTTTTGTAGCGCGAATATGTGCAAAATCTATGGAAAAATTGTTCCAAAAACATCCCAGGGAAAAAGGGGAAAGTGAAAAGATATGTATCTCGACCCTTTGAGCGCACTAAATATAAAACAGGCTTTACTTTTAATAAAACTGTGTATTTCTGAGTATGATCTAGAAACAAAACGCCAATAACACAGAACTTTGCTTGGTTCTTGTATAATGCTCTAAGTCATACTATTCGTCGTTTGAAAGTCACAATAGGACAACAGCACAATTTGGCTTGTGCTATTCTTGCCTTCATTGCGGCTCTGAATTTAGTTCACGTGTTTATTTCTTGTTTTCGAAAATCAGTATCCAAGATTTCGACGTTCAGTACTGTTTCAGACAGTGAACACAACGGCTCTTTAAGTATTTAACTTCATAAGGGAACTTCTCTTTCGTACAGTTGAGTTGACATTATTTGTCACGTATACAATAACTTTAAAACTCGCGGCGTTAAGTACTTTGTAGAAAATGAAATTGTTTTGTAATTAATGTGTAAATACATAAGTTTGTACAACGTATCTAATTACTTATTAGACGATTCTTGTATTTTTTGACGTGCCTTAGGTTTTCGACCGATACAGACAAATTGTTAAGCCGTTGTTTTGTAGAAATGCAAGACCGTATCTGTTAGGAATTTCTTTCTCAAGACGTTTACAAACGACAAACGGTGTTGCAAGCAAGTTGATATATTGCAAGATTTGTATCTCTATCGACATAATCAACACGGTCATATCAAAAGTGTTATATATGAAAACAACTGACATCAAACCAAAATTATCTACACTAGGGAACAATGGTCGATAATTAAAATGGCAATAACATTAGCTTTCACTCCTTGTTTGGTAATTTCACAGACGTTTTGTTAATCGTGCTGTATAAGTTACAACGCGACAGAAGAGGGCATCTGGAAAATTCTGTATCCCCCTCTCGCTATACAACGCCTACGCTTGATATTCCTACCGGACTTGCAAACATTATTCTGCATTATTTTCCTCGAATTAAGTAGGACCTATCCAACGCCATAATTTTATATTATCGCTTTGTTTTCGCCGGGAAAACTGTCTGCTACAAGATAAAATATTTTCTCGTGAACGGGAGTTCAAAATATAAATGTTTTCTTTTCTTTTTTTTTTTTGTAAAAACACGACTTTCTGGAAAACACGTAAAATAAATATCACGAAAAATAAAACACAGATGTTAGGCATCAGTAATAAACGCGTACAGGAAAAAAACGAAATAACTGCAACAAATAACTGTAATAAAGCAGAAGCAGAATAACGTTTCGCACCAATTAACGGCGTTCATAGAGCGCTAATTGCTGAAACAAATGTCTAGTTGACTCTGAAATTAGTAATTATTGGTCAATTAACAGGAGGCGGAAGGACGAAGTGTAGGCTAGCTGTTTGCTAGCTTTGTATAAATAAGGGTGAAAAAGGGGATTACAGCAAATTGTGTGTGTGTGTGTGTGTGTGTGTGTGTGTGTGTGTGTGTGTGTGTGTGTGTGTGTGTGTGTGTGTGTGTGTGTGTGTGTGTGTGTGAGGATGCAATATAAGGAGAATGACTCGGGCTTGGTCCTGTCCTGCCTGCCTTTCTCCGCTATTACACCGAGTGCTTCATACCGACTTTCCTTTCTTTTCGTACAACCTACATTACTCTTTTACGTCCCTTTTCTCTTAGCCCACCACTCTCTCTCGCTATTACTCTTTTCTGTCTCACTTTCTTTTCACCTTAATATCCTTCCCTCTTCCTCTGCCTAAAATTCCCTCTTACTAAAAACATTCACAATTAATTGTGTGTCCACGTGCGTATGCGCGATTTAAAAATTTACTCACGTAGTATTGTTTCGTTCCGTAGCAGTTTAACGTGAGAGGTACAAAAACCCCAAACGCGGTTTATCGTGTCTTAATCTCTATTTTCCTGTAGCATTGTCACACGCCTTTCGTACGAAACTTTTACTGTATCCTAAAAAACTAATAGTTTTTAAAAGTGGTTTAAATGTTGTGTTCCCATTATATGATCATAAAAAATTATTTACAAATCAAGAGCCGTAATGTATCAACCAATTACAGAATGACGTACGTTGGGACAACTTTTGTAGAAATTATAATTCAGTGCGAACGACGTAGTTACGATTAATATCTTTAAAGTATGTAGTAAATAGGAATAAAAGGAAGACGATAGAAAGTCGAAGGTAATAAGGAGGAGTACGAAGAGGTAAAAAGGAACAAGAAACGCTAAGAAGATTTGAAAGAAAGATTGTTCGACGTGTGCATTGCCCGCTAAGGAAGAAGATGATGAATGGAGAGTAAGCAATAACCAGGATATGAGCTACTGAAGGATATGAAGACACTGTAAGAATCGTAAAGGCTCAACGAATACAATGGCTAAGTCATCCAGAGCTGATGGATGATCAGCGTATGCCAATGAAAATCCTCACGGCACAGGTGTATAAAAGCAGAAAGAGGGGTCGATCTAGGATAAGATGGTTGCATGATGTGCTGTAAGAAGAATGGATGTAAGGGGTTACGCTGTGATGGCAATGGATAGGAGACATTAGGAAAGATTGTTGTTGGAAGCCAGGACACAAGTTGGGTTGTAGTGCTAAGAAAAAGGAGAACTACTAACTACTAGAAGGAGAAAAAGAAGAGAAGAAGAAGTAGGAAAAGAAGAAGAAGAAGGAAAAGAAGAGGAACGAGGTATAGGAAAGAAAGGTACAGTAAAAAAATAAGGAGAAGGAAGAGGATAACAGGAAAGAAAACGAGAAGTTTGATATAATGATAGGCAACAATATGCATTAAAAATAAGGTCAATAAAATAATATCAACTAAGTAGAAGAAAAAAATAAACACAGGGAAGACAGTGAAAAAATAAGTTAACCACAGTGAAGAGACGAGTGAAAAGAAGAAAACCCAGAAGATCGTAAAAAAATACTGCGCTAAAAGTACATACATAAAAACATTAAACATATTATATACAAAACACAAAATACAAAACAAACTAAAAGTTAACATATTAAAATGTTTAGCTAAATAACAATTTCTGTAACCCACTGTTGAGAGCTAACATTAATTGTCATGTGTACAATAACTTTATACCACTTAGCGTTAAGTACGATAGATGTGAACAAACTTTTCCATTAAAAATTGTGCTGCTGCGAGAATTATTAAAAAACATATATGCCTTCTCATTTATTAAGATGTTAATTAAAAATTAAAATGTATTCGATCTTCTATATTCAGCGTTACAAATTGGCAAGTATATTAAAAAAAAAAGACTACTACAGGATTCTTACAACAACGTCCAATCTTGTGCGATTAGACGCGCACTTAAGAGAAGCAGAAGAAATCCTCAGTAAGATAACTGACACCTGATACTAGCCACTGGTAATAATCATTCATAAGCCCCAGTTATTGCAAATTGTGGCCTCATAATTTCCCGCGATATAGATACCATTGCTTAGGAAATGTTACGCTCTAGTAATTAGAAGTAGCGGAAAATTTATTATTTAAATACTACATTGGTTTTTTGTCTTAACAGAATGGCACAATAGAAATAGGTTAAGCTGTCTCCATGACCGTCACCATATTCAAGAACATCAGTGTGTCAGGCGCTACGCTTAACCATCTCTGACGCTCGTCTCAGACGCTGTCCAGGGTACTCACTTCCACGAGCTAATTAATGTGGACTTCTTCGGGACTTTGGGCTGCAGTGTATCGAACTGGACATTTATTTATATATTAATAAATGTCTTTAAAAATAAGCTTATATAAACACTTGGTACGTTTAAAAACCCATATATTTTTAAAAACCTTTGTATTAATATGTTTCACCAAGTGTCCAACGAGTCATCAATTAATATCGTTAATAAATGTCTTCTGGTATATATGCACACACTAAATTAACTAATAAATATGCAGTAAGTATTAACTAAAATGCAATAAGTATTAACTAATAATATGAAATACAATGAACTAATTAACTAACACGTTGGCAACATAAGCAAATAATCCAAAATAGTAATAATTAACGGTACTGTCATATGGACCTCAAAAATAGGCATCTCAAAATGGATAGCAGGGGAATACAATCATTGTTAAAAGATGCTTAAGATTGACTTTTTTAAAACCTCTGAGAGAACATCACATCGAATACTGAATTAAAGAAAATAATTAGTCAAATCTCTGTTAAAGAAAAGATAATAAGAGATAAAGTTGATTCGTCCACATATTACAATCGCAAGAGGCTCTATATCAACATCACCAACCTCATTGTCATCATCATTACAATACAAACTGTTATATTCAGGGAGTTTGAGTTTTCGGCACCGTTATAAACACACTCCTTAAGAGAAGTACTTGGAAATTTACGGAGTGATGGCCTTAAAGGCTCTTCTAAATGGCACAGAAACCTAGGTCACTCCGAAAAGATGGCTTAGCGGAAAGTGAAGCTTCAGGAATATTCGTATTTTTATTAGTTTCAGAAAGTTTTTGTGAATGTGAGAAACACATTCCTTAAGAGAAATACTTACGAATCCTACGGAATAATGTCCTTATGGGCTTCTCTAAACAGAACAGAAACCTAGGTTACTCCGAAAGGAAGCTTAGCAGATTCAAACGTTCAAATTAATATTAATATAATTAATATATGATAGTCGCCTTAAAAATATGAACATATAGTATTATTATCATTTTTTACTTCCATATTCCTTAAGGAATGGAAGTATGGTGATGGCAAAAAAAATCGTGTTCGAGATTATTGCAGATTCTGATTCTACTACACTCAAAACATGAAAAAAAGTCGTTTTCCGAAAAGTGTCTGTGTGTCTGTGTGTCTGTCTGTCTGTCTGTCTGTCTGTCTGTCGTTTTTAGATTTTTTTTCTATGGCAAACGATAACTGCCGCAAATTCAAACAGAATCAAATAATTTTTTGCATACAGCCCGGTTTTGCAGAGTTCTCGCGACCTATTGTTTTTGGTGAAGATCGGTTGAGGGAAAGGGGTAGTTTACCTGCAACGGTTTTTTTTTAGCAAGGGTAATTTTGTTTGTTTGGCAAACGATAACAGCCGCAAATTCAAACAGAATCAAATAATGTTTCGCATACAGCCCTGAATTGTAGAGTTCTCAAGACCTATTGTTTTTGGTGAAGATCGGTTAAGGGAAAGGGGTAGTTTACCTGTAACGTTTTATGTTTTAACAAGGGTATTTCCTATGGCAAACGATAACAGCCGCAAATTCAAACAGAATGAAAAGATTATTTGCATACAGCCCTAAATTGTAGAGTTCTCAAGACCTTTTGTTTTTGGTGAAGATCGGTTAAGGGAAAGGGGTAGTTTACCTACAACGTTTTTTTAACAAGGGTATTTTCTATGGCAAACGATAACAGCCGCAAATTCAAACAGAATCAAATAATTTTCTGCATACAGCCCTGATTTGTAGAGTACTCAAGATCTATTGTTTTTGGTGAAGATCGGTTGAGGGGAAGGGGTAGTTTACCAGCAACGTTTTTTATCATGCGTATTTTCTATGGCAAACGACAACTGCCGCAAATTCAAACAGAATCAAATAATTTTTTGCATACAGCCCTGATTTGTAGAGTACTCGCGACCTGTTGTTTTTGGTGAAGATCGGTTGAGGGGAAGGGGTAGTTTACCTGCAACGGTTTTTTTTATCAAGGGAAATTTTTTTTTTTTGGCAAACGATAACAGCCGCAAATTCAAACAGAATCAAATAATGTTTCGCATACAGCCCTGAATTGTAGATTTCTCAAGACCTATTGTTTTTGGTGAAGATCGGTTGAGGGAAAGGGGTAGTTTACCTGCAACGTTTTTTTAACAAGGGTATTTTATATGGCAAACGATAACAGCCGCAAATTCAAACAGAATCAAATAATGTTTTGCATACAGCCCTGATTTGTAGAGTACTCAAGACCTATTGTTTTTGGTGAATATCGGTTAAGGGGAAGGGGTAGTTTACCTGCAACGTTTTTTTATCAAGCGTATTTTCTATGGCAAACGATAACAGCCGCAAATTCAAACAGAATGAAATAATTTTTTGCATACGTCCCTGAATTGTAGAGGTCTCAATGACTTTCGATTTTGGTGAAGATCGGTTAAGGGGAAGGGGTAGTTTACCTGCAACCTTTTACGTTTTAACAAGAGTAAAGTACTTGGAAATTTATTTAAACTTTTTGAAACAATGGTAATTGTTAAAAATAAAATAATTTTGTTGCCAGGCAATAAAATTATAATTTTTTCATTTTAATGTAATATAATATTTTTCATTTAATACAGCAATAAAAAGGCAGGTAAGACACAGCCTGGTTGTTTGGCTGAAAATGATTTTAAATATAAATCTTAGAATATGGAAGTCATGTATGGTTCTCCATACCGATATTTTAATTTTCATCATCATCATCATTAATAAATATATTACACATATTCCTTGATTACGCCAATTTCTAGAATACTTTGAAACTGGTAATACACTAATTGATAAAGTAAATCAATTTACAAATATAAACCGTGTGGACAACACTAGATGGGGGCGGGGCGTCCTTCTAAAAAGTCAATACGACTTGCAAAAGCAGCAGACGATTGCAAGAAATTGTATTTACACGTGCACGCACGCGCGCGCACACACACACACACACACACACACACACACACACAAGTAGTATAAGTTTTCTACGTACTGTTTAAAAAGTAAAATTTTCTGTATTATAAGATACATATGCAGGTGGTGTAAGATATTATGCAGTGGTTAAAGAATTGAATAAGCAACTATTTTGACTTAAAACAAATAATATAATTTTCTTTCTAAATTATGGATAAGTGGATAGAATGTTTCTTCGACTGAAAGCAGATGAAAAATAATAAAAATGGTACAAACTATTTTAATACAAACAACCGTATAATCATGTAACACTTACTGTTTTAAGACTTATCAACAATGATTTTTTGAAACCTCAAAAATATTTCGGTAATATGTGGAATTCAGACTTTACAATATCTAGTGTACCCTTAATGGACGTAAGATCCGCCAAAGATATTAAATCGTGGATACAAGAAGAAAAATTATGTTTAATTAAAAAAAAGTACTAATTTCCCTTATCAGTGGATTCAAAATAAAGAAACATCTCATATTTATTTTGTGCAAATATGGGTGTTCTTTGAGCATTTTTTAGGAACGATTAGAGTGCGTTTTGTGATATGTTGCTAGGAGGGAAACGGAGGCTTCATTGGACACACGGTGCGAACGATAATAAGTAAAAAATAAATTACGTTAAGAAAGAAAGATTGTGAAATGCATCGTAGAAAGAAAGAAAAGAAAAGATTGTACCGGTTTGTCGGTCACTTGACTGGGCTCAATAATAAATTCAGTAGATAAATGTATTAAATTAAAAGATTAACGGTATAAAAGGTGAGGTGTTCTCACAGCGTCCCGAAACAATTGCGTAGACAAATAATGATTATGGTAATGGTGTATGAGACGTTTGTGTGTGTGTGTGTGTGTGTTTATGTACGTATATCCCAATTAAGTAAATTACTACACAACGTATCTAGTCCGAGTATCTGATGTTAATTTTCTAATTACATTTAAATTTAATTATTTCTAGCATTATTTTCGTACTACCTATAATTGCATTATGGGAATCTCACTAGTTACTTGATTCTCGGTAATTTAGAATTATAAAACAACAATTATGTTGAAATTATTATGACGTTTTCTGTTTTTTTAAGTTTTCAGTACTAAGGGTTCGGAATTTTCTGGTTTCCTGAGCGCAAGGCTAAATGATCTCGATAAGGGAAGAAAAGTACACATTATGTAATTATTATTATTGTTATTGTTAAGCCGAAAAGGCTTATTGTATTAAAGATAAATGGAGTAAACCAAGAAAACATCTGCTTGGAGCATGGACTGTGTGGAGAAAGATACTTTTACCTTTTAGAAAAAGATAAAAATAAAATAAAAGATGTGTGCCAAAACACGTCTAGTTCACACTTGATTATAACCAGGAAATAGTTTATGCATTGCTAATTATAGTTATCATTCCATCACAATCGTTATGTATTACCACAGTACGGGGTAAAGAAAGCCATTCAATAAATGCTTTCAGATTTAGTGCTAGAGGGGAATTCACAAAAATGTATACAGTGGCAAAAAGAGGGATAATGAATATATATGGGAGTAAAGACAGCGGGAAAGCTTCATCGAAGCAAACACCGACGTTTGGAAAACTTGGTCGCGTACAGTAACTGTGTGACTTTAATGTCTGAGGGCATGATTTGCTGACAATAATTGTTATGGGACATTCAATACAGAAGTCCTTCAAAGACGTTTCTGGAGAAATGGTTTTATAAAGAATACGCGGATTTTGAACAAATGGCGATCAACAAAATTACATAATGAATTCAGAATACGAAATTGACTAATCTCCGGATTGAGGTCACGGTCACTAACCGGCCATCAGGGAATATTTGAAATAATTATAATAAATACAACATCAATGTGCATTATACGCCTGTATTGAAACGTATGAAGTATACCTACTTCTCTTGTAGCTTGATTTTACAGGTATCTGATAATCTGACCTCACTATATTGCAAAATAACGTTCCGCAGTCATATACGTGGTGTAACGTTAAAAAACTTTCACGGACACGCGTTTTCACCGCAGAACCAACAGAAACACACACGTGCGCTCGCCGGATGTAACGTTAATGAATAGATAACGGTATCGCGGCCAGAGGTTACTGAAAATTAATCAGTCTCAATCCAATGCGCGCGGGCATCTGCTTGTTTACACGAAATGTCAACTACAGTGAGGCCCGCTTGTTGCCAAACGCAAACAACCAATCATACGTAAATACAGTAGGCTTAGATGTAGTCGTAAGTGACCGGTGTGGATTTATTTGTACCGCAAATGACGGTATCCACGTAACAAAACAAATAAAACTATATGCCACACATTACCCAAAGTTAATAAACAGTACAGAATTTATTACAGGTGTTTATTTGCTAGGAAACAAGTTGTATAAATTGTAATATCTCAAACAGTTCTTTCTCGGTTGAGTTATCTAATTTCCAGACGATCTGTGGGACAATCAACCGTATTTTTAGAAACAAGTTACTTTTGGAGACAAAATTAAAGTTTTACAAAGTTATGACGTTCCCTGTATTGTCGTATAGGTATCAATTATGGACTACCACCAAGAAAAAAGAAAGTAACATACAGGCCTCGGAAATGGAATTCTTAAGCGGAGTTAAAAGGTGTACTAAACTTGACCGTATAAAGAATGAGACCATAAGGGAAGAACAAGTTTTTAACTTGAGTGAAAAAATTAAAAGATTACAAACAACAGTGGAAAGGACACATAAAAAGAATTCAGATTCCAAGATTCCAGATAGGCCAAACAAGTCTGCAAATATTAACCGTAGGACACAGGTGTGTGGGTAGACCCAGGAAGAGATGGCTGGAGGATATTTGAAGGCGGAACAGACAGCAACCTGGCCTGCCTATGCCGTGTTGTGAAAAAGGTGATGATGAATTCTTTCTGGTTAGATCTTCTTCTTCTTCTTCTTCTTCTTCTTCTTCTTCTCCTTCTCCTTCTCCTTCTCCTTCTCCTTCTCCTTCTCCTTCTTCTTCTTCTTCTCCTTCTCCTTCTCCTTCTCCTTCTCCTTCTCCTTCTCCTTCTCCTTCTCCTTCTCCTTCTCCTCCTTCTCCTCCTCCTCCTCCTCCTCCTCCTCCTCCTCCTCCTCCTCCTCCTCCTTCTTCTTCTTCTTCTTCTTCCTCTTCTTCTCCTTCTCCGCCCCATAGTCTAGGCGTACAGCCTGTTCCCTCTTCAGTCCTGCCATCTTCTTCTATACCTACCTACATATCTTCTTCCTTGGGGTTTATAATTGATTAACTCTTTTATTAAACAATCATTGCTCCTCCTCTCTGTACGCAGTTTTCATTGAAATTGGCACTGCTTAATGCTATGGTTCATGCTGTATATCCTCAACTGAGCCCATATATCATCGCTCTTAATTTGATCACAGAGGGAACAACCTTTCACTATTGTCAAGAACTTCCAGGTTTTGTGCATAACGGTAAGGGAAAGTTGTGCACAACTTCAACAGGAAAGTCAGGTGTTTCAGGACCCATAACGTGCCAATCCAATCACCTGTCTACTTAGCTAAAGGTTGGTACGCTTAATACAGAAGATTATTACTACTCGTAATCTTCATGGAGTGCCGGACGGGTCGGTTAGGCCTTTAGCTTTATCTGGTATTCTGTTCACATAATAATAACGAAAACAAATGGGGTTATACACCGTGTTTTGGCGTTTTGCAACCCATTCAGTAATTGCCAGACGCTAGTTTTCTATTTTGTTTCTACGTCACCGTGACAACACTTCCTGAACATCTGTACATCACGTTATTAGATTTCTATGTTAAAATAAAATGTTGCCTATTCAAGGAACAAAATTGTTCTGTAGTTCTATTTCATTTCGTACATCTACTAGTATCAGTCTGTTTGGTCAAAAACCTTTATTCTCCTTCAATTACGTCACATTTAACCCTGCCCGTCGTGTATCAAACGCTTTCTATTCACGTCGCATTTCTCATCTCCGCTTTTCGTCGACCGGTCAGCGCGCGTATACCCGGTCCGAACGACGCTTAAATTCTCTCAGACATCTCGTCCGATCGTCGTTCCGTTATCTCGTAGTATTATTCCGGTCATGTTCGAGACAAACAACTTCTGAAACACGCGAGCGCGGGCGCAAACATACATTTATATGTATAGCACACGCTGTGAGTGTGTTTGTGCCTACACGATTATACTTTTAAATTTTCCGACGAAGGCCGTGGGTCTGCCGTCATTAGTCAGAGTTGTTGAGATACAGCGTATACACTATACACGTTATAGTTTTCAATTTGTCATTCATCGACAACGCTCTCGGCCCCGGCTATTTGCTGTTTCCCATCGTCGGTCATATTTCAGAGAAGAGGAGGCTCCCCGCCGCCGGAGACTAACATATTGTAGCGGAGAGGCCCGTCTACGGGTTCTTCCTTTCTTTCTTTACTTAATATTTCTGGATCCTTCCCAATTTCAGGCCGACACTGCCTTGAATATAAAGGGGTTGGTCGGTGGTGGTAGCGGCGGCACCATGTAAGGGATTTAGATAGCTAGATTGATTGGCTACGCATTGAAAGTTGATGACATGCTTCAATCAATACACCTTACCCTACTACTACTACCGCTACGCTTCCTTACAATATATACTCTTTTACTAACTTCCCGGCGATTCTTTTTCCCCTCCTTCATCGTTCGATTTCTTTTTATTATCCGGCAGTTACTTTCTCTTTTAACGGTTTCTGCTGTTTTTTTTATTATTAATTTTTTCTCCTGTTCACATTTTTTTGATCCGTCGTATATTTTTTTCTTACATTTTCTTGCTTCATTATATCCTGTTTCTCTTTTGTTTTTCTTTTTTTTTTATTACAGCGAAGTTAGAAATATGTTGAACATCGCAGCGTCCATTAGAGCTTATTAATAATTCATATTACTGAGCTTCATATTTTATGCGCTTCTCTGTGTAAAGTAGTCGTATTTTTTTTATTATTATTATTTTTATGACTGTGCTGAAAGATGATGAATAAAAAGGAATTCCTTGTTACTAGTTAATTGCGTTTTGAAACGTTTCGACTGTCACATTATCTCCGGGAGGATCTGATTTCCTAACCGTACGCCAGAAAGTATATTAAACACTTCGTACTGTGTTTTTACTATTATTGTTATTATTATCCAAGCTTGATCTTGTCAAACAGCGAGTTTAACTTTGATGTTTTGACAGTCCCTTCTATTTTTAATACGCTTTTTCAAGCCGCCATTAGAATTTATTTTTTAAAATCATTTTGTACAATAAGTAACAATAGACTAATTTTTTTCTTTCTACTGTTTATGTCGTCTTCTCTCAAACAACTGCGCGGGTTTGCTGATTCAAGCTTATACAGCGTACAGAGCTAATGTAGTCTTCTTTAAATTTGCTGTATTTCTAGTGGGTTAATTTTTATCTATTCATACTTTAAACATCATCTTAAAGCGAATTTCGCCCACACTGGACGGATTACACAGTTATATATTGCACCAAGTGTTTTACATAGTCCCAGCCTCGACATTTTCTCTACACATTTTCACAGGTTTTTCACAAAATCTTATAATAGGGTGACCAGGCGTCCCGTTTTTAACAGGATTTTGTTTTATCTGTATCCAGTTGTCACTGAAAAAAATTAAAGGCACGCAAAATGTATTATTTTTTCAAGAAGCATTAAACTTCTCCCCTCCGAAATTTTTAAAATCTGCACAAAACCGGATTTAAAAGTAGTCAGGATAGTTTACATTTAACTCTACCAACCTGCGTGCTCTCCTGTGCTCTGTTGATACTTGTTATAACACACATCGACTCTCGCATTTTTACAGCATCGATCTTTAATAGTCGATTTCAATAGCCGGTCTGTGCGTGATGCTTGCGATCATAACCTCAACGGGTACCTTAATCGTAAGCGAAAACCGCAAACTTATTAATGTTCTTTCATAGGTTGTGATTTTTGAGTAAAGATAGAAGTGGGAACGGTTAATATGTCTTTAACATTAAGTACCTCTAAAAATAGTGTTATGTTAAGGATGGAGTAAGCAATTTTCCATTTTTCAGGTATGACAGGCTTTAGGGAGGGACGGATAGGAACAAGCGTCCCGGTTTTTCAAATTTAAAACCTGGCCACCCTGTCTGATAACAAATGGGCTAAGATTGTAATCAAAAGATCTGAAACGATCGAAGCGATTACACACGTTAACAAAGATAATAATAGGGAATTATATTTCCATAAACTTGACAAATTGTAGTCTGGAGTGTTACGTTTGTTACAGTTATTGAAATAGAGGTACAAATAATAAGCTAAGAAAACCAACTTTATTAATGGAATAATACACTAAAAGGTCAGGAATAAAGAAATGAAGGAAAAACGAAAGTAATACTGTATGTTAGCGAGACCTAGGTAGTACCGAAACAAGCTGAGAAGTTACAATTATCAGAGTTGAGATTCTTAAGAAGTGCTCATTGATATACACATTTAGACAGAAAAAAAACACCGGCTTTTATTAAGCCATTTGTCACCATTTTGGAAACCAGACTGGTCAAATAGAGAGCAAAATAGTTTTACCTGTGTGTGAACCGAACCTTAGAAGTATGGTTGGTTATTTGTGATATTACGGCAAACAGATATTTTCTGTCTGTTAATATACAAATAATGAAGGACGTTATAAAATTTACAGGTTTGGTTTTCATAAAATCATCAGGAAAACTTCCTATTTACACCTCTCTCCCTCAGTTCTTCCTTTGTTTACGATACACCTACAGTAATATGTTATCATTTATATTGTAATGCTATACGGGGTGGCAACCCCCTCGCCACCAAGGATACACACAAACGTTCAATCGAAACGAAAGGGATGTTAAATTCCCAAAGGGTTTTGAAGACGTCGTAAAGCCTCTCTGGTAGGGGCAGTGATAGCAAACATGGAGCAGGGACTGGCTATATTTGTGTGTGCGCGCGCGCTCGCGTACGCATGTGGGGAGAGTAGGGTTTTCAGAGCTTCTAGCCTTATTACAACGCCTCAAGACAGGAGAAGGACAATGTTCGAGAGAAAATATCAATAAGGCACTGTTGTATTCCGCGCGTTCGCGACTGCACGGTACAGTTAGTTATATGACGTGGTTTCGATTCCAGCAACGTTCTGGCAGTTTAGCGTCAGTACCTCGGTATCACAAACCAGCTGCAATGCCCCGACACCGTTTACAGTTCGTTCGTCGCATTCACAATGACACAATACATGGCTCGGGAAGTCGTACGAGGAGAAGCAGAAGGGGCCATGTGAAAATATTGAAAATTTACAAACATGGATAACTTACGTGCCGCGGTTTCGTAACCAAACGCGAATCTTGCTGAACCGTGTGATAATAAAAAGTCACGGCTCCGATATCAATACAGAGAAACAGTTGGCGGCAGAATTCGATTTCGACTTATAATACGGAAGTAACATAATTGTTTTGTGCGGTTTAATACTTTGGCGTAAATCATTTAATGTAAAGTAATTAATGCTAACATACGATAGCCTATAAATATTGAATTATTATTAAACATATACCCGTATTAGCTACCCTGAGAGAATTTTTTATGAGATTACCTAAGTCTACTTGAGCACAATTTCTTCATACTTAAGTCTTGACCTTAAATTTCAAAAAATAAGTTATAGTAAGTAGTAGGTTACCTTTTAAATTGTCATTAATGGAAAATAAATAGCGAAAGACGTCTTGCCGGAACAAACTATTATAAAAAAAAAAATAGGTTTGACGTCAGAGCCTGTTTGCCAAAACCACAATGCTCATAAGATAATTACACTGTACCTGAATGGTCGGTCTGACTATTACCATCGTTAGAATTTTACCACACAACGTTTCGACCACTAAAGAATCTTGAGATCGCCTTCAGTTAGAATTCAAGATTGACCTGAAGACGACCGCAGCAGACTTTTTAGTGGTCGGAAAGTCGTGTGGTAAATTTGTAACTATGGTAATAGCCTTACCTAATCCTTGCCGATAATGTTCACGTACAATCGAAAGTTAGGTTTAGAGATAGTATAATTATATTGATTGCGTCTTCTTCTGTATTCCGTATTGGGTTGCTTATTGTCTATTACAGTCCACGCTTTTCCTCCGTTCATGTTTCTTCATATCCTTACACACTGATTATTTCTGTCTTAATCGTTTTTATCTGTCCAGGCGTCTGCAGGGTATTCTCAAATTTTCGTCTCATTTTTATTTTATACAACATTGAATTCTTGGTTTTTATTGCCTATGACGTATTCGATTATCTGATGTGTATACACTTTTCTGCTACGGAAAACTAATAAAGTAAGAGGCTCTGATGAAGCTCACAATGAGCAAAGCTGTCCCAGGCAAAGGTAAAACTTTTATCTAAAAAACTAGTCTTTCGTGTCAAAAAGTGTAGGCCTATATACATATCAGTAACAAAATTACAATTACACGGCAACAAAGCTATCATCATTCCTAACAGACCGATTCAAATATTAAATTATCATTTATTACTTCTTTCCTTTGTCTTTTAAACGATCTTAAAAATTTTGTACACCTTCCCTATGTCGTATATTATTATAGGCTATAAGCCTGCTGACTAAGACAAGGCAAAGGTCACTTAACTTTATTTTACCTAAAGCTTTTTATTTCTGAACGAATACTTATTGTTTTGTATATCTTACCAAGCCTTGTCAGTTATATCTTATATTTGTTTAAATTTTAGCTCATATGCAGTTGTTTTTTAAAAACAAATAATAATCAAAATATGTGCTAAAATGCATTTAGTTTGTACTTTATTATAGCCGGGAAATAGTTTCTACATATGCATTCATAGTTTAAATTCTATCATTGAGATGTCTTACCACAGTACGGGGAAGCAAGCCATTCGAAAAAAATTTCTTAATTAACCCGTGTTAATTAACCAACTTATGAATTTGTCTCCGCCTGATTTTCTAGGGTCTTTCTGATAAACATATAAAATTTTTTATTCACCATCCCTGATTAAATCAAAGACAAACAAGAAACAGTAAATTCCGTAATATAATAAACCTTCAGTCTTTTAGATCGCGATTCAGAACAAATTGCTTAGCTAAGACAAACGAAAGGGAATAAATGAATTTCGCATTAAGGGCTTGACTGTTAGAATAATAGAGATGATACATTAATCTAACACAGTCATTATTTGTGGACAACTTTATGTTAACTATTACTAGGGTCTGAGTTAACTACTATTAACTCTTAAGGCCCTAGAGAAGTAAAAATTACTTAAAGACACAGAAGGAAACATGGCTCAAGCGGAAGATGTAATATTTTAAAGAAGTTAAGTAAAATCAGATAAACGAAAGATATGAAACAAGAAGGAAGTAATTAGATGAAATAAGTACGAGTGACAAAAATAATAGTAAGGCATCAACGGTTAATAACTGCTAATTATAAAAAATTAAATGTCCATTGAATACGTTAAAAATGCTGAACAATGTTATGGCGACCAAAAGAAAAATATCTACTTAAGTGGCTACAAAATACAACAAGTGAAACGTATAAGAAGAGTAACAAAAACTTAATAAAATTATGCTGTATTATTATATTGTTTAGTTCCATATACTGCCATAAATCTGTATGGACCGAAAATAAAAAAAAGAAAACAAGTAACTTGAAAAACATTTTAACATAATTTTAAAATACTGTGTAAGAGAAGAGTAAATATGGATAGTGTCACTCTTTATTTCCTTAAAGAGTCGTTAAAAATAATATAAAAAGAACTTTTAATTGAAATCTAATTATTCAAATGTAAGTTGCTTTTAATAATATAAGATAATATTTCTATTAAGTTAACGCTAAAGAATTAATTCTTATTACTGGTAAACCAGTTAGTCATTTTGTTAATTAATACCTATGGATTAACACTGGCACTGGGAACACGCTGGAACAGAACACTGGGATGAATCCTATAAAATTAAAATAGTCTCAGCAAAAAAATTTAAAAACCTACGTGACTCTTGTAATTTTAAACACTGTAATTCAAGCAAAGATGTTCAAAAAATACTGTATAATGTAATATAGGCTGCAACCTATACCAAAAACTAATTACAACTTCAAAAAAAAAAAACTGATATCAGGCAGCTATAGCCACTTGGAAGCGGACGCGACGCTAAGTGACACGTGTTTGAAATCTCAAGTACAAACGTATTGTTGTCGGACATCAGAATTCAGGATAACTAACAAACAACAGTAGCGATTGTCTGCATAGACTTAGTGCGGGAATAAATCTAAGTGGCACCGGGTATATTAAATTTGACAGCCGCTGCGCCGGACAGCACAAAGGGGATAAACTAAGATAATCTGTCAGTAAATTCGGACCGGCAACAGTGTCGGGTAAGCTCGTATATACAGTACAGAATGTGTGTGCAGTCATCGCAGCAACTCTGATATGCTAATCCAGTCCGCCGCTCCTACCCCTCCTTCACCCACACCGGTTTCAATTCCATTCTGTTCCGTTCTTGTCTGTTATTATTGTTTGCCCGTCTTTCGCTGTCGACACCATCCATCGTCACGTGACGTAGTCCAAGTTTAAACTGGCATACGGATTCGCCAAGTAATTACACCCATGCCTGTCTATCTACACTATATATCTCTCTTTATCTCTATCTTTATTTCTATCCTCTCTTTTTCCAACAATCTATCTATTTATATATCTGTCTATCTATCTATCTCTTCCTGGTTCCAAGTATGTAATTAAAAACGATAGACTGCCTGTCATAATACACTTAACTTCTCTTCTTCTTTAGCACAATTAGCCCACGTGAGCTCTGGCTTCCAACACCAATTTTCTCCAGTGTCTTCTACCATCCATCTCAGTGTAATCCCTCACATCCATTTTTCTGAGGTCTTCTAGCACATCGTCAAACCATCTTATTCTAGGTCGGCCTTTCTTTTTGCTTTTTGCGCTCGCAAGATTTTCTTTGGCATACGCTGACCATCCTCTTTAGTTGACCGACCCATTGTATCCATTGAGGGTTTACGAATCTTACAGTGTCCTCATGCTTCAGTAGCTCATCTATCTCCGGGTTATTTCTTATATTTCATTCTTTAATCGGGCCACAAACACGTCCTACAACCCTTCTTTCATACCATCATAATATACTTCACCCTACGCAAAAACCTATAACTTACGTCCACCACTGGTTCTCGATTGCATGCATATATGATTATACTCATTCGCCATTTTAATGAAACTTTAAACATTAATTAAACACACAGGCTGCATTGTATGAAACTAAATTAATTATTTAAGTGCACTTGAAAATTCACACAGCTTGTAATGCAACACCTCGCTTCGGTTGCCATGGTGATTTGTGTTATTTATTTCTTTTACTTATAAAAATCTATTATCAAACATATAATTTCTCTCCATATCAGAGTTCCACACCTGGTTGATACGGGTTTAGCACACCCGATGTATCCTAGCTGGATTCTCACCTTGTTAAAACCTGCCTTGGATGGAATCCCTTAGTCATTACTTCCTGTCTGGCCTCTTTTGACAAACTCTTGGTCTTTTCGACCCCGTCGCTATTAGGTTTTCGAGGGCTAGGGAGTCTTTCATTGTTTTCATACTTCAGATTTACTACGTAATTCTTGTTTTATTGTTTTTCTTTTGCACTGCCCGGCCAGTAAGGGGCCGGCCGGTAAGGGGCCGGCCAGTATTAAAGGTGTCAAATGGTCAACAGTCCTAGGGGCGGAAGAGGAAGGTTTCCCAGCGGCACAACGTATGGAAGAATTTAGGAGGTGTATCTTCGAATGAAACCCAGAGCAAGATCACAGGGTCAAAGTAACGTCCTTAGAGGAAATTTATGCTACTCGAAAGTCACAAAGGAATTTGGCATTAAAAGCCTGTTGGATAGAGAAGTACAGGAAGACCTACAAAGCGTTGGTAGAATGTACATACCAACACATTTGGGTCCGGAACAGGTGATTCGCCTACTCCCTGATAGAAGAAGGAGAAGATAATTTCTGTAAATTTTTTCAAGCTATGAGTTTTTATTGCGAAACTAACCTACGCCATCACTAGCTTTTTGGTTGTTACCCCAAGAGCCTTCCCTTTTGAGTTTGCAGTTCCAGAGTTTTAAATAGACCAACAAATTTAGCGATTACACGAAAAATGGCAGTGCTTGGATTCCTCTTGTGAAAGTCAAAAGTAAACACAAATGGCATGATTTAAGAGACCTTATTAGTACGTATGAAATCGTGTGTAGCGATATCCACAGAACTCGCTGCGCTGAAGGAGCTAAGAGTTGTCATTTGATGATTGACAAAGAGAAACCAAAATTAGAGTCATACGAATTTCAGGTGATACAATAGTTGAACAAGTCTACAGGAAAGAGTCTATTACTGCCAGTGGTCCCAGACTCTTCAGAGGTTGAAGATGGGTATTATTTTCATTACCCGGTTTACGGATGAGGCGTGCTTTCATTTATCTGTCTGTGTAAATTCACAAGACTGACGACGAAAGGTTACCGTTTGGTACGCAATATCTACCAGGAGAATTGTTGGACCGATCATTAACAGTGAAGTCTTAATTTAATTGTATATCAACTTGATGATTTCGAGTTGACGCAAAGGTACCGCCAGCAAGATGGTGCAACGTCTTACACATCAGATGGTTTGATATGCTCGTAATCAGTCTGAAGACACATTGTTTCAAAGCTCCTGTGGTTACCAAGACCATCATAGTCTCCTGATTTTGTCTTTGTGGTATTTACACGTCTTCAGGCATTTTTAAGTCAACACGCTTCTCAGGTCTTATCAAGACACGGAGCGGTAGATAGATATAGTTAGACGGAGAAGTAGAATGGCAATTTCGGACCAATCACATCGCTCTTCTTCCTGATTGGCCAGGCTATCTTGCACGGTCCGAAATTGCCCAACCAGCAGTGAGTGCAGCCTGATATATGGAAAAATTTGTAAATAGAAATGCCTCAACAGGTAGGACAATCTTTGCTTATAGTACTACTAGGGTGTTTGTTATCTCTGCTCCCACGCTATTGAAGATGCTAGTTGGCACCTGGCGTTCATCAGGCCTAGGCCTGGACAACGCACACAAATTAGGGCGCAAGACGCCCGTGCATCCTCTGTCTGTCTGTACTGAAAATGCCCGTTACTTGTACGGTCGAAACGTCTGGCACTGGCAATTATTACAGACACGTTGGATCACAGCTCAACAGGCCGACAGTGATTATTATTATTATACAACAATAATAATATTTGTAATTGTAAGTAAAATAAAAATAATAATGGTTGTTGTTACTTATAATTAATATACTATTTAGTGATTTTGTGCTGTACAAGAGACGATAATGATAAGAGACAGGCAGTTCAAAAATAAGTTGTTTCTTATCCACAATATCGTAGCATCATTTGGCGTTTTCATTCACACGACGCCAGTTTCACCTTAAAAATAGAAGAACACTACAGGTTGTCTTTTTGTGTATAAGAATTTTCGCGGCTTATTGGGACAGATGTGTCCGGGATCGATTACCGAGTGCCTTACGTAAGACACAGAAAACATGACTCTTGTTCACATACTTGTGGCACAGTGTGTTGGCTCCATTGGCGATATCTATCAGAATGACGAGCAGAGCTTGTGACAGTAAAGACTTTTACTTTCAGTCAGCCTATTAATGCCTTTAAGAAGAATGTTACGAAGATACTGGTGTGAGACTTTGAATAGGAGATTTAGCCATGTTGTACGAGTGCACATGTATATATTATATTCATGTTACTAGTGTTCTTTTACACATATGTAGTTATCTCCCTTTGGTATACTGACGTTACTCCTAAAATGTGTTCCAGTTAGGTAGAGTGCATACGCCAAGATAATCATATTCTGTGCACTCTCTTCAAAACAGAATACAGTAATTCTGCTTCACTCTTAAACAGAAATCTTCAAACAGGTCGGGATAGTCGTAAAGAGAGTCATAAGGCCATCATGAAAAAAATAAAACAAATTATTGATATTATTAAACTTATGGTCATAGTAGTGTAAAGTATACTTCAAATGTGAACTTGGTAATACTACTGTAACGACTGTCACACGGATCATTGTATTGTACAGTGGAAGCAGAATAACTGACACCAGGTGAACTCACTAATTACAACTTTAGTTAAAAACAAACAACAGTTGGTAATCAACAAAGGCACTATTGCGCAATGATCCAAGTTAAATTTGTTCAACACACAACGATATATATCTCACCAGAGTTTCGCGCTAAGTATCACAATAACAATCACTTCGAAATGCCGCTGTAACATGGTTGGTCCAAATTGAACGGAACTGCACCGAAATCCGGTATGTCGGGCTACATCCCCCCGTAATGACACAGCGGGCCTCGATGTCGGCGAAGTAGTCGAGCAACGTATAATCTAGAACAATCCAGAACGTCATATATTCTGCCAGGCGTCACTTAGTTACTCAACAATGTGGTACTATCTGTTTTCTCAGCGTTGCAATAAAGTCATTGACGAGCATTAATGGAAGCAGAACCAATGAAACTTGGTCTTGTGGTAAATGAAAACAAGACAAAATTCATGGTAATGTCCAACTCAGAGACCGGAAGGGCTCCTAGAGGTTTCAGTGTGAATGGGAAGTGTTTCAAAGGAGTGTTCTGCTTTAGTTGTCTAGGTGCCTTGGTATCAAATGATAATAACATTAGGAGGTCTATAAGAGAAAGGATACAAGCAGGAAATAGGAAATATTGTTGCAAATATTAACATCTTTAAAAACAATCTTGTTACAAGAGGTATAAATCTCAAAGTATATTATTCTCTGGTGCGACCAGTTGTTACATATGGATCTGATGTGTGCATTTTAACAAAGAATGACAAAACTGCTTTAAAATCATTTGAACCCAAAATATTGCGTAAAATTTATGGGTCAGTAAGAGAAGAAGGCAGTTGGAGAATACGCAATAACAATGAACTACAGGCTCTCATGCATGGAAAAGACATAGTCAACTTTATCAAAGCACAGAGGTTGCGTTGGCTGGGACACGTGGAAAGAACGTCTGAGGAAAGAATGCCTAAAAGAATGGTGAAGGGAAGATTATATACCACGAGAAGTAGAGGCAGACCAAGGATGAGATGGTTGGATGGCGTAACAGAAGATCTTGCTATCATAGAAATCAGTGGCTATAGAGGAAGGGCGGAGAACAAGGAAGCATGGAAGAGTATTGTTGAGGAAGCTAAAGCCCACCAATGGCTGTAATACCAAATAATAATAAGAAGAAGAAGAAGAAGAAGAAGAAAGTCATTAACGATGATATCCATTTCTTTAGTCTTCTCCCAAATTCATCAAAATTATTTACATTTTACATTATTTCCAAAATAAGTAGGCCTACTGTAATACATACAATTTTTCGCTTTACAGACACGTTATTCGTGTAGCGTGTGTGTGTGTGTGTGTGTGTGTGTGTGTGTAGTGTTCGGATCAATACAGTAATGTGGGTAATACAGTAGACAACACGCAGCCAATCATAATTAGATGCCTCCTGGCGTTTTATGGCCGATATAAATTTGATAGTAAACGATTCAATAGTTATGGCCCAGAACCCATTCCGCCAGTGAGATTCAAAGGGCGCACTTGATATCTCTAAGCTGACGCTCAGGATACACTTTATTTATTGACTAACGATATCTGCAAATGTTTATTAATGTTGACGTTACCCTACCCTCGGTCCTTTTTTCTTCTTGAGAATTCACTGACAGATTAGTGCCGTCCAGAACTCGTCAGATTAGATCAACTCTTTTAATTAAATCAGTTTATGACCCTTCCTTATTTCTTTATGTGCATCCGCTCAAACCATAAAGTCTCTTAACTCTTAATTTACTTTCCAACATTTTTCACCTCGCTATTCTGCTGCTATATGTTCAAAAACGAATGTTGAATGGAGAATACGGCATAATGAAGATATATATTGTCACTTCAACGAACTAACAGTAGAAGTGTACGTAAAACTGAGCAGACTGCAATGCACTGGCCATATCCTGAGAACGGGCGACAAATGGACACTTAAAAGAGTCTTTATGCGGAGTACGGGTGGTAAAAGACCAAAAGGCCGTCCAAGGAAAAGATGGGAAAATGCTGTCCCTGTGAATGCAAGAGACATGTTGGGAGTGCGATGATGGAAGTCCTTTGCTACTGATAGAGAGAGGTGAGGTTAGGATAGAGGAGGCCAAGGCTTGACTTCGGGCTCTGGCGCTATAGGAGGAGGAGGAGGAGGAATGTTCAAAGAAGTTCAAATAGCTTATAATCTGTTTAGAAGTCTACTCTTATCTGGTATTCTTGTAAAGTAGAAGCATTCAGCTGGTACCACAGTGAGAATACCGCTACGACGGCCTTGCCGATCGTCATGTCGTTCAGTGTAAACAGAACAATTGACACCGATGAACTCAATATCCTAATATTAGGGTTTAAAAGCGAGAGAACAAGACATCCAAAGAATATGGAACTACACTAAAATACGGGTATATTTATCGTTTACTCACTTATAGATGTGCAGGACATTTGGCAACAGGAGAAAGTGGCAGATGTTCACAAATAATGACAGACTCGTGTATATAATTCGACTCGTGTCTATAACATAGGGTGCGACGATGAAATTAGCAAAACGGTGAAATGACCTTCTTAATAAATGTGAAACATTCAGCTAACCGAGGAGAGAAATAATTTAACATTGTGTGGGGAGGAATTTGCAGACAAACAATACTGGAGAAGATTGTTTATATTATTCATGTTAGTTATAAAATATCATGTACTTAGCTTATTCGTGATACACGTTTTGGGTGCCAATTCCTACGCCAAAAGTCAGAAATATTCACTTCAAAAATGAGATTGCGTGTTCTGTCCCTGAAAATGAGATTGACTGTCTGTCAAATCAATTAACTGTCACTGAAAGTGGGATAATTTTGTTTCCTGAATGATTCCATTGTATTTAGCGTTTTGTGAAATATGTTGTGTTTTGTATATAGACCCTACATGTCTCTTATAATGCAGATAGTGATTCTTTAAAGTGTGAATCATCACGCTTCAAAAATTCAGTGCTTACACAAGAAAATATGCACGTTTATAATAATTATATAAAAGTTTCAAGAAACCCTTAAATAAGTTTCACAGTACAGATAACATACACATGCACATAAACAAGTAGGTTCATTCGCGTTTTGTGCTCACGCATAGGAAAATCAGTAACACGGATGACAAGAAAATAACTGTCATTTTATATAAATATTTCGACTTTTTCCGTTCGAATCTTAAAAAAGTGTTTACAAGGTAAATGCATTAGAAACACATGTGTTTCACACGCTAGGAATCAGAGACACCACGCCCCAGAATTATGTGTAAAGTAACTAAAGTAAATTACCCAGGTTAATTAGTTGGACCAAGTGAGCCGCTGTCACGGAGATTCCGTACCGTTAATATACGACTTCCCATACTGTACGTCTGGCTTTAGTCGGAATTAGTCCAAATGGCAACAGCTAGGAAGCTCGGTGTTGGTGAAACCGTATGTTCTCTCGCGAAAGTAAATAATAATTTTAGTACTTAAAATTTTTACTTTTTACACAAATCCGACCTTTTTAACTCATTATACATAACTGCAATCTCTAGTTTATCAGGAATTTATGAACCGATTGAAGTATATCATATCCAGTTTATCAGAAACCGGATTGAAGTATAGCACATTTCTTGTAGAAATGTTGTTTCCATAACTCTTGGACAAGTTTCACTTTTTTAATGTTAATCAATGAAATATTTCACTACGAATCTGTAAGCGTGTGATTCGGATAAATTTTCTGTTTATCTCTAGAAAACTTAAAATTTTGTAACAAAGTTAAAACATAAAGTTCTTACAAAGTTTTCAGACTTAAATCTTGACACGTTGTTAAGTGTGTTTTAGTTTTCTCTTCTTAGAAAAATCACTATAAAACGCTAAAGAGTAACACAATGGATTCACATGTTGTTTGTACTTGTTTCAACAATTAAACAACATATAAGATATTACAGTCAAGTGCTAACATATGCAACACTGGTAATTAAAATTGTGAAGACTAATTGTCCCATTTTTAAAGTATTTTAATGAATAGCGCAAACCGGTAGGCTTATATGATTCACCGTTATCATAGCTATTGAAAAAACTAGTAAAGACGCCACTGGCCTACGACGTTTCATTTCCTTACTAAACGATTCTTGCTAAATCTTTAGTAGCCACTTTTGCAATGGATAATATCTACTAGTTTCACTCACACACAAATTGACTGGAATTAAGTAAGAAAATGCCATGGACTTACTTATATACGTAAAAGAATACCATAGGTAGGGTATAAAATATCCGTATGATACAGATAATAATGTTCATACTGTGCGTGCATGCGTGTGCGAGCGTGCGTATGTGTGCGTAGTTACAACAATTAAGAAGCACTTTAGAACAAAAATTATTTGTTGCATTATTTGTGAGTCTCGCTGACGGAGGGGCACGGTGAACCCCGAAAAGCGTTATACGTATAACAAATATTAAATTTTCTTTTAAAGTAGTTTTTCGAATAATCTACATCAGTATCGTCATCAGCATCCAAACGACTTATTCTATTGAGACAAAGGATTTTGTCTCTTATTCCCTAGAGAGAAGAATTTGACAGAGGCGATTTACATTAATCGAGGCGTGCTCTAAGGCAATGCTCCGAGATTGTTTAATATTTATATTCGTGACATAGTTAGAGTAGAAATTAAAAATGAACCCAGGAATAAGTAACAGAGCACAGCATTGAATGCAACGCTGTTTGCGGATGATAAGGTAATCATCCAAAACAATGAATGCGAATTGTACAGATCGATGTTTCAGTTACAACAACTCTGTCTAAATTTCAACACGAAAATCCCCTGTCCAGAACAGAAACTACGTAATACATTTTAGGTTAGTTGTCTCCAAGTCGCTTATATTAATATATATTTAGACGTATTTACCAGATATCCGTCGTGCGACTTCGTTTTTCTTGTCCTTTATGACGCGTTTCGGCAACGAATTGCCATCTTCAGAAAACTTGATCACTCATTAGAGATCGTTAAAAAATTAAAATACTAAAATCATTACAGTAAAAGTGCACTTTTACGACAGCGGAAATCCACATACGCGAACATGAAATTTCATGTTTCTCGCGTGGACATTATCAATCGACTGATTCACTGTTTATATATCCACTGATAAAACTGTTTTGTTTACTATAGCCCGTGTGTACTGTAACTTTCTATTTACCGGCGCCCGTGTGCAAGTATTGCCGTGTCGTACAATATGTTATGTGAAAATGTAAGTTTATCGTTCAAGACATAATCACTGTTGATTTTGACGTTTTTATATATTTCATACTCCTCAAGAGCGTCCATGTATTTTCCTTTCCTGCAGCAATGCATGGGCTGGAAATTTGTCTCAAAATCATTGTAGTTATGATTACATATCATCAGGTGTCTGGCAAAATTTGATGTTGTTTTATGCAATTCGCTTTTGGGAAGATGTTCTTTATATCTTTCTTCAAACGGTCTGCCTGTTTGCCCTATGTAGAACATATCGCATGAGCTGCAATTCATCTTGAATACGCCGGTTCTTTGTCTTTCTGGTATACTGTTTTTCCGGCTAAGAAATCTCTGAATTCTGTTATTTGTACGGAAAGTTACAATTACATGTGCTTCTTGAGTTCGTTAACTAAAATATTTGGTAAAATATTTGTGTAATCTGCAGATATGTATTTATTAACTGGAAGTGTGTTATCATTGTTCGAATTTTTTAATTTCTTCTCTTTGTGTTTACTTATTAATTTATCCACTAATGAACTTTTATATCCGTTAGCCGCTGCTATGTACTTGATGGTGTTAACCTCTTCATTGTAGTCTTTTTCACTTAACGGTATAGTTAGCAATCTGTGCACAAAACTATTTTAAGCTGCCATTTTATGCGAGGTGGGATGACATGAATCGGCATGAATTGTGATGTCCGTTGTTATGGCCTTTCTATAGATTTTAAATTGAAGTTTTCCTTGGTTTTTTAAAATGGTTAAATCTAAGAAATTTAATCGATTTTCTTCTTCTATTTCAGAGGTGAATTTAATCTTATGGTGTATGCTATTTATGTGACTATTTAAGTTTTGTATTTGTCTGTTTGTTCCATTAAATATCATAAACGTATCATCGACGTATCTACAGTAAAAAATGATTTTATTCTTGTATAATTTATTAGATATTATGTTTATATTCTCATAATAATTTAAGTATATATCAGCTAATTGTCCTGACAGTGGCGAACCCATAGCCAGACCGTCATCTTGTGTAAAAAACCCGTTGTCAAATGTGAAGTAATTTTGTTCTAAGACGACTGTAAGGAGTTTTATAAGTTCGTTGACTTTTTGCATGCTAAGTTGAGCTACTTCCTTTAAATTGTTATTTACAATTTCTATAGTTTCCCTCACGGGGATATTAGTGTACAAGTTAGTTACGTCTAACGATACCAATTTATATTGTGGTAGTATTACTATCTTTTTAAGTTTTTCAACAAACTCATAACTGTTCTTTATACTG
This sequence comes from Magicicada septendecula, assembly GCA_034769895.1. Taxonomy (NCBI): domain Eukaryota; kingdom Metazoa; phylum Arthropoda; class Insecta; order Hemiptera; family Cicadidae; genus Magicicada; species Magicicada septendecula. The sequence goes on along the minus strand of CM068373.1, from coordinate 393,294,579 downwards.
TAATTATTTGGTTAAGATGGTTAGGATTAGATGATTAGGATAAGATGGTTGCATGATATACTAGAAGGTCCAAGAAGAATGGATGTGAGGTGTTAGGTTGAGATAGCAATGGATAGGAGACATTTGAGAAGATTGGTGTTGGAAGCCAGAGCTTACGTTGGGCTGTAGCGCTAGAGAAGAAGAAGAAAAAGAAGAAGAAGAAGAAGAAGAAGAAGAAGAAGAAGAAGAAGAAGAAGAAGAAGAAGAAGAAGAAGAAGAAGAAGAATTGTGATATTCGTATCTACTTTTCTTTACGTTTCGCTATACAATTTATTGTCGTTTTTAAGAGTATAGAAAACGAACAAACACACTCTTGTGAAGACATAAGAGCGGGCGCCGAAAGTTAGAGAATCGAATGAAAGACTGAAGAAGAAGACCGCTTCCCAAAAGCCACCAATCTCTTAAATAAAATGGACTGAATGCCCATGTATTCACCAACACGCGCACGAGTGCTCGTACGTGCCCACAAACGTATTTAATTAATACCTTTTAACACTCAAAACCAAATAACGGTTATAAACATAGAGATACATTAATTATAAAACGTTGAAAATCAGGATGGAATTATTACCAGCTCCGGTCTTGAGGCTACAATTGATACGCGCCTGGTGTCAGTTTTCGAGGTGAAATATTTGAAATCGATTACTGAAGAGACTGGAGGTATACGGAGACTTGAGGCTGTGGTTTTGTTACTGCCGTTCGATTCAATAAGTCGGTAACCTGTCCGAGAAACGTGCTGTCCGCAACATACAACACACTGACTCATTGTTATGAGCACTCAACTGCTGTCAGACACAGTTCTTGTATGTGTTGTTGTTGCGGTTTGCCTGTGCACAACACTCGTCTCTGATTTAATTAAACCTTCGTTTGTATTAGAAAAATAAACTTTACGCGTTTTGAGTAAAAACATGTAAATTTTAGACATTACATTACATACTATATGCTTTCAACACACGTTAACTACTGTACTCCTTGCTTATAGTTTCTTAAAACTTTCCTTATGACGGTCTTGCCTGACACGTGTTGTCTCTTAGATCGCAGATGGTTATCTAGATCCTCAGAGCAGGTGATTCCAATGCGACAACACAAACAGACCGACTTCCAGAATCGTCTGTTCAGAAAATCTACACCGAAACAGCAAAACCAGAAACACGAGCAAGTCTGGAATTCAAATTTATACCTCACGCACACACTCACACACAAAGCGGACAGGTAAACCCCTTAAGAACGGAGTGTCGGTAAAAAAATACCGGTCAGTTACTTAGAAACGTCCTAGGCGCTGAATCAAGCTTGCGAACAGACCATAACTAGAACTTTGGTCATAGTAATCTCCAATTGACAATTTGAACGTAAATTGCATAGTGTTGCAGGCATTTTGATCATCCGGACACCAGTGTAAATACAACGATGGTCAGTCACCTCCGCACTCACTCATTCAGAGATCTTCTCTCGAACACTCTCAGATGCAGACTCGAAGATGCGGCCAGGGCCATATCCCAAATAATTAGTTTGTGTAGTACAAAAGTAACACAGTATAATGTTGAAATTATTATTAGAAGCCGGGCTGTTAGCTGTAGTCCTCAGTTGTCATTATTGACAAACGTTTGACTGATAATAATATTTTCAACAATGTTGAAGCCGGCAGTGGAAGCTTAAGAACTTTATCCTAAAACGTTTTATGCGTATACAGATAACTTAACAAGTTGATATTTTTCAAACAGAAGTCGATCAAGTTTTTTAATAATCTCTTCAAATCTTTATGTATTTAGAAAGTTAAAAACAAAAAATTTATTTAATTACATTGCTGTCAAATCTTGTTAGAAAATTGCTACCTCACGTAATTCTGAGTTGGGATTAAAGGTAAAAGGTAAGCTCCTCCTAGAATAGAACCATTGTCTGGGCACTTTGACAATGTAACGTCTACTATTATGCCACGATCTTGTTTCTAGACTTTGGTAATTTTATTTTTAAGAATTTTTTAGTGAAGGGTTTGTGAGGATCGGTCAAAAATATAACACAAATTTTAACTTATTTGTGTCGACGTTTCGACAATGTTTATTGTCATCATCAGGACCCGTGTATGAATACAAAAGAAATGTCAAACACAAGAGAACAATTATTTGGGTGAACGTGTTTGTGTATGTGAGGGTGTGTGCGTGTGTGTGCACACACGCGAGTGCGTGCGTATGTTTGTATCATTGTATATGTGAAGGAGTTGAGATAGTTTGTTTACATCTTCAAAATGTTTTCTTTAAGACAACGAGAAAATTATAAATCACAGAACTTAATTTATACACTACTACAATTTAAATCACTATAATGTAATGGTACTTTTTTTAATTATAAAAGCAATAATCAGTAATTAGATATTAGATTGGTACAGAAAAAATGTATACATATAGCAGTCAACATATAGCATAGTAAAATATATTATACATAAAAACAGATTAAGGGATGTTCAACTATGTAATTATTAAAAGTTATTTTTAACATGTTTCAATCACTACTAGTATTAAAAACAATCATTAATTTAGAAAAATATAAATTACACAATAACTGAAGAACTTTACGATTTTACATCAGATAATTTACATAATGTTACAAACACAAGTTTATGGTAAATCTATCTATCACGTGAAATTGGATAATACTTATAATCATATTGTTGTAAATTATAGTCCAGAGTACTATAGAATATTGGAAATTTATGTATATGTCCACAATCACACCCTCTCTCTCACCCATTCTCCCTCTACCTCTCATTATCACACCCTCTCACTCTCACTTGCACTCGCTCTCTCACTCTCTCTCCTTCCCACTCACTCTCTTGCTCTCGTTCTCACTCTCTCTCACTCTATCTCTCCACCTCTCTCACTCTCCCCTCTCTCACTCTCCCCCCTCGCTCTCTCTCACTTGTCTCTTTCCACAAATGACACTCTAAAACTCTCACCATTTCTATTAACACTGTCGTCCTCACATACATTAGAGAATTTTGTACAAGATAACAGTATAGATTTAGCAATTTACATTAAAGAGTTACAAACTATTACAACACAACATTATAGATAACTCATCTATTATATTAAAATGGTTATTACTTAATATTTATATTATTGTACAATGTTATTTACCTAGAACTTGGACTATACAGAGTACCATAGTCTCATGTAGTTAATGTATATGTCGGTAGTCATAATCTCTCTCACTCATACTCTCTCACTTTCTCACCTCTCTATCTGTCTCATTTTTAAGAAATTGACTCAGTTAAACCATACAAACACGAACACACAAAACACTGACTCGAATCCAGATGAAGTTGACCGAGAAACTTCTGTGGTGATGTAAAATGGTTTGTTGAAAAATAAACAGTATTAACAACAAAATTAACGTTTTGAAAGCGACGTCTTCAAGTAACGGTATAACAGAGGCAGGCGTATTAATACAAAACATGTGTTGTTAGTAAAAAAAGTAGACCTAAATGGTACCGTTGAGACAGAACAGTACAGACGTCGGAAACGCGAGTTACCGGAGGCCGCTGCGAAAGCGAGGCCGCGGAGAGGACTTCTGTACAGTCTTTGTAGTTAAAAGTATTACATTACATAAAATTAAACTGGCGAAACGTATTTAGAAAGGAAGTAAATTAGAGCTCAGAGACGCGTGCTCGAGTTGGCCCCCCGTACGTCCAGACAAGGGCAAGCGTGCGTGCGTGCGTGCGTGTGCGTGTGTGAGCGAGAGAGGTAACCTAGCCTCTGGCTTGCCCATCTCTTTTATCCAATTTGCATGCTAATGCGTAGCAAAACGCGGCCGTACAACAGATGTTCCTATCTTGCTATTAGCGATACAACCCCCGCCCACCCCAACAACTAACCCACCACGTATGTATGTACTCGGCGCAGTTGATATGATGTCTCTATACGGTAGTGTTTGTTGTTTTGGCTCCGTCCCTCTGTGTGTGCGTGTGTGTGTTTATGTTATTACACTTTATATACACACAGTGTACAATGTATATTACTTAACATAGGCCCGCCACCGCGTCCACCCCTGCACTTCGCAGCCGTGTTTGCTTTCTTCTTCATGGCATCGGTTCAACCAATAAACAATGTTTAAAATTTAATTTTGCTTAATAATGTAAACACGCAGCGAAAACAAGCAAGGGTAAAAACAATGAGCAGTAAAGTTGTGTGTGTGTGTGCTCATATAGTTCCCATAACGTTTTTTATTACACACTGAGAGCTGAGAGCGCCTACATTTATGTAATGTTTTTTAGAAAAAAAATATGAAAACAGTTTTCACTCGAGCAGCCAAAAATAATAATACTGTCCTTTCATTTCGTATGCCCTCTTTTCGTATAATTTTTTCATGCATCGCTAATAAAGTCATACACTTTCAGATATTCTTACCGTGTCACGAATCTTACAATCAAACGACTCGTTTGAGTACATCTTAAACTAAAACTACCGACTTTTAAAGCGCTCGACCCATCACTGTCCAGAAATATTTTTCTTTTTGGTTGTTTTTATAATAATGCTCTAACAATTATTCTGCGAGTCATACTAGCCAACACCTCGGATTAAGCTACAAGAGAGTTTCTCGTTATCCTTCAGTTCTTCAGGAGTGGACTAATTCGATAGTAGTGTGATCCTGTAGTATGTCCTTACGTTTATAATAACACCGGTTTATCCTTTATTACAGGTCCTTCTTGTATCTGGCCAGATAACCAAAAATGTTTTAAGAGAGTAAAACGACCCACGTTAAACGTAAAAACACTCAGTTATTAATAAAAAGCAAGAAAGTTTACAAGTGAGATTGTCATTACGTTTACAAGTGAGATTGTCATTACGTTTACAAGTGAGATTGTCATTACGTTTACAAGCGAGATTGTCATTACGTTTACAAGTGAGATTGTCACTACGTTACCCGTCTCGTCTTCTGTTGAGATTTTAAGTGTTGTCTTTAGTGTGTTCAAGACGTTTCTCATGATTTTTTTTCTAGAGCATTGAACTATTTCTGCGGTAGTAGTTTTGATACGCTCCAAGGATGTGTCGCTATATAATTTAGTCTTCAATAATGTTTTATTAACTGGAATTTTTTTTTCAGGCGATTTAATTACGGCTGGCGCCGCCTCTTCCATCCTAGCTTCCACTGGCGCCGGTCTAAACAGTTTTGTTCTGTAAGTCCTCTTGCATCCATTGCATCTTCGACGTCCATTTTCCATGAATGTTTAGGTCTTTCTTTTTTTCTTCTAGCGGGTGGAGTCCATTCCCATACCTTCCTTGACCATGTCTCATCCGGTATTCATTTTAGGTGTCCAAACCAATTCAGTATATATTTAGAAGGAAGAAGACAGAATTGCTCTGAACTGTAATTTTAGCTATAGAATTATTAACTTTCTGCGCAAGAAGAGTTGAGATCTGCTTTCCGCTAATGACTGTAAACTTTCATACTTTACAACTACTGTAGTTTTCTTTACGCTCTGAGTCCAAAATCACTTCGTATCCAATGTTATTCAAAGGTATTCAGCAATATTTAACTACGGGACTACTTGGCTGTGTATGATAACCGCGGTTTGAAAAGTTAATTTATTGTAAAAATTGACATCCATTTATTTACCTTCGTTCAGATTAATTTCCCACTGCACTAGGAAGTGGAATACTTATAAAAAAGCGTTACGTTTAGTGGCAAAGGTATTCCCTTGTCGTACGTTACACCCACACTCACTTGTTTACCTCTGTTGGCTCCATCGATGTATACTATATGAATCGCGTGGTGACAGGCAAATTGAACGGCAGAAAACGGTCCGAAGCACGTACAGCTTTCCACACAATGGTGGGCAATAAAGCATTTGGCGCTAAGTTAACACGTGTATTAAACGAGTCATTCAGTCAGTAATGCACTTGTTTTGACACCTTACAGTTCTTACATTTGGGACAGTTCTACTGAAAATTTATGCTAATGAAGATTTTATTATTATAATAGTTTGGTTTTACTTTTGGCTGACTGATAACAGATGACAATAACTTGAGAGTTTACACTCATTTTACTGACTTTGTGTCAAGCGGAAAATTAATTAGAGCGTCATCAGACGTTTTAAAGATTGCAAAATATATGTATAATTTATTGATTATATCTGACAGTAAACTTAGTACCAAAAAGTTATTATATCAGCTTGCAAAAACTTTGCCGGCACAGTGTTTAGAAAACATATTTCAACCAATAATTTTCCTTAAGACAGCCATGTAGTGAAACTTACCAAATTAATAGGGACATTATTTTATAAAATCTTGTGCTATGATATTGCTGAGGAAAGAACCGCTGCAGCTACACTGTCTAAGCTTGGTGTCTGCCGAAAGTTAAGTAAATTTGTATTATTTAGTAATGTTTAATGTAAACAATTTATATACAATTAATACGTAGTTGATTAATTAAAATAAAAAATTTAATGTAAATTAGCATTGCTAATTGAACACTTTAGGGGCCGTGCAATAATCACGTGATGTTTTTTTAGCAATTTTTTAACCCCCCCTCCCGCCTGGTGATATGTGGTGAGGTTTTAGACTAACCCCCCCCCTAACCCAAAATCACGTGTATTTTTTTGGTACAAAGTATCTTAAACATTTTCAGAATATTATCTTTAAATACAGGTATAATCTAATTTAATTCTTGAAAATTAAGCACCGTGATAAAAATATTCAGACAGACATTAAGGTTGCAGGTTGTTTCTGACTGGCATAAAAATAATAAAGGAAAGGTGTAATCTTGTGAAAAACATATATTAGTACTGGTACATGAATATATTTAATGAATATTGTCCTCGGACCACGGATTAGCGAGACTTTCTTCAACACTAACAATTGGATAGGTATCTTGCAAATCAGCTGTTGGCATTGTGCTTTGTTGAAGATCAATGTCAGTCTCATCAAGCCACTCGGCGTCATCATTTTCGCGCACTACGCAGAGAATATCTCTCGATGTAGCGATCGATCGTCGCGTAAGGATACGTGAAGGACGAACATTGTGCATCTCTGAAGTATTATTGCTCGGATGATTAGGTTGCTTGTGACATGACTTTACATGTGCCTTAACACTCTTCTTTGTACAGAAATACAGTCCACACCGCTGGCACGTCCTTCCCTCAAGCTGCTGACGATCCTGCTTCAGGCTAGGGCAATACAGGTCATAAGGCAATTTTTTCAAAGCCCTCATGCGTTGGGGTAATTCCAAGAGACCGGCGTAAAAGAAATGTCGCAAACGTCTTGGTTCTTGGATCAGAAATCGCGCGCTTAACGAAAAAACAAATACACGTGACATCTCACTACACCCCCTCCCCCTTGTGATATTTTGTGATTTTTTCCGAACCCCCTCCCCCCCTTTCGAGCCTCACGTGATTATTGCACGACCCCTTAACGACCATGGCGAGCATATACGCCAGCTTCTTTTACGCAATAAACATTTTTAAAGTTTACGGCTCACGTCTTTTATTCTTTGCTTCCCTTATTCTTATCTTTATTCGTCTGGCTTCAACATTAAATGTTCATAAATAAGAACGTAACAGAACTTAGCGACAAACTACAATAATGTGTCGGAACACTGAAATCTTACAATGAAACAAATGTGTTTATTTTGGAAATGAACTTATTAAAAACCTCCCACTTTGGAGTCATTAATTGTTAAAATGACATAGCTATACAATTTGACGCAAAATATGCTCCGCTAAAGCAACAAAAACCATAACACAGCAAAAAGTCAGACTTTGTACAGGTACAGTATGTACTATACGACCACAAGCTGTGCTACCGAGACGCCTGCAGAGCGGGGGTCTACTGAATGATAACGCGTGCTTGTCTTGGTGCGGTATTACTGGTTCTGTAAACATTGTTCAGTAAGTATTTGTTATTAGGTATATGCTATATGCAATTAGAAATACAGTGTGAGAGCCAGTGTTTAACGTATTTTAAATGTGTAGTAGTACCGTGATACGTGCAGTGGAATGGCAAACGTCACCGCATTCCTTCTTGGGTTGCAAAGCTTATGATAGTAGCTGACGCAGTATTCTTGCCCCCCACTGGTGTAGCGGTTGGACCGAATTCAATAAATGCAGCACGCGATCTCCATATAGTATACATCGATGGTTGGCTGTGCTTGCTCGTTAATTACGAATAATGAAAAATATCAATTCAGCATAATGCATGACCTTGTGCGTGCGGTAGGGTGACGGTGTGTTTATTCAATAACTACAGCTTATCACCTTCAATTAAGCCAATCCGTGTAATGCGATCGGCATTTTGCAATCAATGAAAGCCTTTGTTTACGCGATACAAGAATATGCTTACAACACAGCTGCATAGGCTGAGATAAAAGAGTCATTAAAATTGATAAAGACTTGCTATGTTAGCTGACGTTAGCTGATTCAGCGATTCAAAAATAAACACAGTGTCCGTTTCATTGTTAAATGACTACACATGCGCTCGCGTTTCACTTACTGACAACTACAGCTCGTTGCTTCGTGCGAATGTGTTCAGTCATTGTTGTGTGCATGTAATATAAGAGAGAGAGAGAGAGAGAGAGAGTGAGAGAGTATGTGTGAAGAGTGAGAAAGAGTGGGGGGAGTGTATGTTCAGTTTAGTATAGCTTGTAGACTATGGCATTGTTTGTTTAATAGACAGTGTTTAGTGCATAATATCTTGTTGTTTTTATGGTACCTTTGTACGTAAGGCAGTTCACACATTTGCACTCTTCTTCAGGTGCGTTGCATTCTTTTAACTTGTGGTTGCCTGCATATTTAGGACACGTTTTTCTCCGTTTCAGACGTTAGTTCTGTGGTTGTAGAAACCTGTCGATAGAAATTGAACAGTGGCTTAGAGATGCGTAGTGTACAAACACCTCGTTGCGAGGGTAAGAAAATTTTTATTTATTTCGCACATGCGCAGAACTGTCTTGTACAGTGTTTCACAGCGTGAACGTGGGCTGCAACAAGACTGGCAAGAAGAATGGGACCATGTGTGTGACAGAGAGAGAGAGCTAATATGAAAGTAATACAGTGAACTGTTATCGCGGCGTCTTCTCTCTCTTCTCTCTAGACAACTTAGCTATATTTGTAAATGGGGGTAATTCATGCAACGGGTCGGCGAAGCTTCAGGAACTGTTCAGAAACGACTGTCGGGCCTATACCTGCTGCACTTGAAGCATCTAGTTGCAGCTATATAGCCGTCCAGTCTGTACAGTTCCATCAACCTTCCTAACTTTATATTTGTTTCCAATAGTGCTTTTCCGAGTTTGTGGACCCACATCCACTTCACCAAATTTGTTGCTCCTAACTTAGAGTGAAGCACTTTCTCTTTCCAGATAAAACTGGAAAGAGTTTTCCAGAGAAAACTACACTTTCTCTGTATTTTCCACTGCTAGTTTGTCCGGAAAACTGAGATTTATTATTCTTAGGTTGCGCAGATTTTGGGTTCTGACCTCTGCTTTGTCTCCACAATTTGCACTTACGTTTTCGCTCAGTGCATTTAATTTACCTTTGCTTCCTACTCCTATTACAATTCTCGCATCTACAAGCGATTTGAAAATGCTTACTCCTAATCTTATTTCAGTTGGGTTTGCTCTAGTTGAAATTGACTGCTTAATTGATTCAGTGGGTTGGTTTCCTCTAGGTTTCACAGAGAACTTATTATATTTTATCTTTGATACCTGCTGTCACTTCGAAGAATAATTTACCTGTTACATGACTATAGTTATAACACTCACTGAGTCGTTACGTTTGACCGGCGACATTCTCCACGCTAGGCCTATCTGACTTTTTGCCGCCATCAGTCACTGTGATGGCGCTATTATAATGTAAGTTTCGACGATTTGCAAAACGTAACATTTTGTCGTCGCCCAGTTACAGCCCTCTGACGGACGGCCGCGATGATTATTAATGTTAATGTATGGAAATACGAGTGCTGTGTTGTATTCGTTAATCGCGCCCACAAATCGCGTCGCTCCAACACTGGCCGTTCGTTCGCTTTATCTCCATCGCGCCAGCGAAAACAAATACGCTTTCGTTATTAAACTGTCAACAATGTTTCTATTTACTTACAGTGAAATACTGACAATTATGAACTGAACATACTATTATTTAAAAAGCTATTACAAGGAATTGAGGACACTTTTGTGTCGGGCACTCCGTTCGATCGATGAATTCTTTAATGGAATTTCTATCTCTCTTGGTTTCTATTCTGAATTAATAATATTATTAAAACTATCTTCTTCGGAGAACACGCAAAATGTCATTAATCATGTTTACAGCTTGATGTGATAGCATAACGGGAAAACAGCTTGACATTCGTCCGTATCCGTGTAAAGATCGGCATCTTGAGACCAGAAACTATAGAAAATATTACTCCAAAAAATATTACAATTAAAGCTTTGTCTAAAATTGTAAAATACAAAGTATAAGCAATAAAGTATAATCATGGGTAACAAATGTTTATCAGGTTTTCCACGTTCTGGCCAAACTGGGAAGCGTTTCCTAAAGAGATTTAACGAACACACACCAAAACATAATTTAAAAAATCTGACTTTACTTAATAACACAAAATCTAACTATGCGCGACATTTAATTTCAAGAAATCATACTTACACAGACTTCACATCAAATTTAGAACCCTTACACATTTAAAATAAGGCCAGTACATGAATGCTTTAGAGGAGTTCGAAATTTACAAAGCATACGATAATACGCAAAGTCGGGATTTCATATTGAATGACCATCTGATCTTTAAATGGAACCCGCTGTACGATACAGCCTTGAACTTGCAAAAACATATGTAGACAACTTCAGTATCCGGCCTGCCTCCGTAGGGTGCGCACCCATACTG